>CM031235.1:188289618-188889618 GCA_018340775.1 Taxus wallichiana var. yunnanensis
ATATAGTAAATGGTCATTACGATGTTCTTATGTTGATACTTATAGATACTTTTGAATCTCCTAACTCCTAGTTAAGAAACCAAAATGGGCTTGATATGTGTTATTGATCTTAGGAAAATGACCAGAAGCCATCATATGTACCATGAATTAATGGCCTTGTATGAACTTGATCTGCAAATCTTTGAATAAGCTTCTCAAGATGAGAAGTGGATTAATGCAATGCAAAGTTTGGATATAATGCCCTAATTTAAAATCAAACATGGGAGTTGGTTCCACCTCCGGAGAAAAAAAAATATTATAGGGTCTAGGTGGTTATACAAAGTAAAATATAATGTAGATGGTAGTATTGACAAACATAAAGTTAGACTTGTTCTTTAGAGGTTTCACTCATAAACACTGGTATTGATTATGTTGATACATTTACCCCTATAGCTAAAATGAGTACTATTAGGACCTTATTTGAAATTGCTGCTCAATTTGGGTGGAAATCCACCAAATTGATGTGAAAAAATACATTTTTGAATGGTGATTTAAAAGAAAAAATTTACATGTCTCAACCTAAAATATTTGAAGAAAGCGGTAAAGAAAACTATGTTTGTAAATTTAAAAATCCATGTATGGTTTAAAACAAGCTCTTAGAGCTTGGTATGTGAAAATTAGTTTTTCTTTAAACAATTAGGATTTGTTAATTGTTCTTCTTAAAATTATTTATTCATTAAGCAAGAAGGATCATATATTATCGGGTAAAAAGCACAATAAAATGTCCCACTTTTTGGTATGTTTTGTACCATTATACACAATTTTGTTTCATTGATTTTCTAAAGGTAATAGCCATAAAACCATACACATTCATGAAATTCCACAAACTAACGAAATGTTGTATTTAGAGTGTAGAATACATGTAAATTTTTATAAAAAAAAAAATTACAAAAAAAACGGTCTTTTTCTTAATTTTATTCATACGTTGTTTCTTATGTTATAAAAGAGGAATGAATGTTGGGTAGTTCTTTTAAATGAAAATTTATTTTTTCACCATGAAATTTTAGATATATGTTTAAGATTTGAATTTTGAGGTGCTGTCAAATTTTCATATTTTTTGGACTTATATTTTTTTTTTAATTAATTATTTAGTAAAAATATTTTCAAATAAATGGTGTACAAATGTTTATGCTAATAACTTTTAAGATTTTTATCAAAATTGAATTTTTTTCACAGGTAAGAAGAAGACTTCAATAAAGAGTAATTTTAATTTTTTCAAATTTTTTGATATTTTTGCTATTTTTCAAATTGGGTTGATTGTGTACAATTGATTGTCCTAAAATACCATATGTTAGCAAAATATAAAAAATAAATAGTAAAACATATTTTTAAAAATAAAAATTATATTTTTAGAAAGCTAATAAAATTCTGTATTTTGTGTTAAATTTTTGTAATTTTATTCATTCGTTAACCCTAATTACGTGGCACCTAAGTGGCACTTTTTGGCATAAAATTATCCTCCAAATGGATTTGGCGCCAAAATGTGCCACAAAGGTGCCACATAGGTGCCACATAGGGGGGTTCGCGCGAAGGGGGTTCGCGTGAAGGGGGTTCGCGTGAAGGGGGTTCGCGTGAACCCCCCTTCGCCCGAACCCCCCTAAACCTTAAATCTGCCGCCCAAAACTATATAAATATCTATATATAACTCTTTGCCGCCAAAATTATTTGAATTCAAGGGGTTCGCGCGAAGGGGTGTTCGCGCGAACCCCCATTCGCGCGAACTAGTTTCTTCATCCTACGTGGCAGTTCAGGCGAAGGGGGTTCACGCGAAAGGGGTGTTCGCGCGAACAACCTCGATTTCCGATCCCGCCCAACTTCTTACTCACGTTTTTGGGACATGAAGTGGGACACAACATTGTGCTTTGACCCTATCATTGTTTGTATATATGTTGATGATTTGATTATGACTAGTGATAATCCTACTTTAATTTGTAGAATTAAAGAAAAATTGAAATAATACTTTGAAATGACTGATTTAGGTCTCTTACATCATTTTCTTGGCATGGTTGTATTTCAAAATAAACATTTTATTTTTGTTTCTCAAGCATGGTATGCAACCAATGTACTAAAAAAATTTAACATGATTGATGTAAACCAATTTGTACTCCTATGGAAGTTAGGCGAAAATTGATCCTAAACTGCATGTGAAAATTTTGATCCTACTTTATATAGGTAGTTAGTTGGTAGTTTGATTTATCTAGCTATCACCTGACAGATATCTCCTATATAGTAGGAATTACTTCTAGGTTTATGCGCAGAACCTTATAGAGATCATTGGAATTTTGCAAAAAGGATACTTACATATATTAAAGGCACAATCAATTATGGGTTGCATTATACTAAGAATGAAAATGCTAACTGTTATCCATATTTTCCAGTGCCAAATATTGGATTGACCATGACCCTACATAGGAAGAAACTAAGTCAAAAGGTGGAATGAGAAAAAGACTTCAAAATTGGCTAAGTATAAAGGTATAAGTAGAGAATTCCAAGTATCGGTGATGGTGTTGATTCAAGGGGAAAAAGATAAATGCGGGTCCGTAGGCCTGATTTTTGTTCCAATCAGGCTACCACGTGTCCCATATCAAAATGGGACCCATTTTTCAAGCTATTTCATCACCCTCTTGTACGGACCCGATAAAAACTTCAAAGGGGCATGTCTTTCGAATCGGGGCTTGAAATATTACAAATCTAGCACCGTTGGAAATATCTTGTCCTCACCCATGCCATGGAGGAGGTCTAAATATTTAATTTTGAGGAAGTTAGGTGAAGGAAAATGGAGGAAACATCTTTGGGCTTTCAATGTAGGATCTTCTCACCTCAACAACCAGATCAAATTTGATCTGTTTCACCATTTCCTCTTCCTTCAAGGTGTCAAACCAAGGATTGATGTAGTAAAGACAGATCTGGGGGAGAGATTTCATCAGAGGCATTAACAGTGGTGGTTGATTTTCAACCTTCTTTTCCCGCTTCTCTCTCTCTTCTTTTAGGGTTAAATCTATAAATGAGGAGGTAGAATTCATTATAAAGGGTTGGACATTATTTGTTTTGTAGGCTCCTTCCTTCTAGAAAAGGGATATGTGGGTTTCATGCCTTCCATCAAAATTACATTACGTTTCCACCTCTTGGCTACTTTGTAATGGACTATATCAATCTACATAGCAATAAAACATGTTTGTGATCGATTTTAGATCCTCTCTTCTCTTTTACTTTCTTCTAGTCTCCCATTATATATCTAGCTATTTATTCTTGTTTATTGTATGCATTTTGTTGGTTTGTTCTATTAGAAAAATAAGTTTTCATCATTCCTTTGGTGCATCACCTCGTAGTTTAGCTTTGTTTTAATTTTTATATTCCTTCTATCCCTGTCTCCTTGGTAAAGTTTAGATTAGGATTAAGAATAGATCCTCTACAAGTTTCTATGTATGCACCTAAACAAAGGAATAAGGAACTAGCCTTTAATCTAGAGAGCTTTCCCATTTTTCAAGGTCCCACACCTTGGGGAAAGTTCAATGTTACGTAATCACACCAAATGACTCGCCTTATAAAATCAAACTTATAGAAATCATTTAGGGGTGTTGTGATTTTGCGTTAATAGTTTTTACATGCCCAATGGAACTAAGATGTCTCCATCTTATTACAATAGGGATTGATGTACACTTGTTGTGATTCTAGCTTTTAAGAAGCCTTAAAATTGTACATCTGCGACTCCAAAAGAAACAAATCTACTAGTTTCAATAGCCCAAGCTTGGGAGATTCATGAGAAAACTCGGTCTAGAGCAAGGAAAGAAGGTATATTTGAATACTTGCATCTATCCTCAGGCAGAGAAAGGAGAGGAAGAAGAATTTAGAGGTCTCCATCTCCACCAAGTAGAACCTTGTCAACACCTCCACCTGCAAGGCCTTTCTTTCAGTCTGTAAGGATTCTTAGGCCAATTAGAATGGCACAACCAAATCCATATGTCAACTTCACCGGTAGTAGTCCACTCACCTTGATTGCACAAAACCCAGTTTCAATTGCAGCATTAAAGAGCATCCCATATTTCACTGGGGAAAATAAAACTTCTCCTGGTGACCATGTCCAAGATATTACAAATGTTTGTACAATCCACGAGATCCATGAGATGGACATTGCATTCAAGTTTCTCACCTCTTCATTCAAATGGAAAGCTTCACGATGGTTCAGGAGTCTTAAAGCATGATCTATCCAAATCGGAACCAATTGTGCATGGCCCTTCACAATCGTTTGGGAAAAAGGTGATAGCTTGTCTTTGTTGGAGAAACTAACAACAATTAAGAGAGCCCCAAATGAGCAGCTGGCAGACTTTAACCTCATATTCCAGTGGACTTGTGATAGGATTCCAACAACAGTAAAGCCCACTAATGAAGGTTTTTTTCTTATACTTTCTTAGGTCTTTAAATTCTTATATTTCTCTAATGATTAAGTCAATGGGGGCACTACATTACCCGTAGCCTATAAGCCTCTCCATAGGGCTGAGAATTGTTTGATTCAAGCTAGAAAAATCACTCCTAAGCCATCCATGCCTCTCATGTACCCTGAGTTAGGAAGCCCATATACTAGCCAAGCACCTACATTAGCTCTTATACCCACCCCCAGGAGTCAAAGCTTAGTTGAAGCTTCCACTTCATCATCTAACACCTCTAAATAGTTTCAGGAAGTGATGATGAAGAAACTTCATAACTTTGGGAATGAGCTAGTGACCATCAAAAGACAACAAGCTCAAATTTCTATGCTATACCAGCTCAAGCTCAATATCAAGCTAGACCTTAGTATTAGTAGAATAGGCCACCACCTCAAACTCAGAAACTAGATACGTAACCAAGGACAGCCCAAGCTACTAGAATTTTTAGGTCTTATGATCCAAACATACTTCAACATCAAGGGCATTAGTTCTCAGCATAGAATAATATAAAGACGGGAATATGATTGGTGTTTTCCATGCAGTCAGCCACACAACCAATCAACGTGCTTTAATGGTGCTCTAAATCAGGCCTTGATCATATAAACCAATATGGTGCCACAAGACCGGCCTGAGGAATATTAAAGAACAAGGAGTTGAACAAGGTGGCCCCTAAATAATACTATGCTTGTCAACTGGTAGGCCGAAGACTTCTATGGGATGAATCAGTTCCCTCCTCAAAGTGTAGCTGCCAATACACGGTCCAAAAAGAGAAGTATTGGAGAGGGTTGGCCACTGAATTTAGGTGACCCTCAGTCTTCCATCACTCCACAAATTTTTGGTGTTCCAAGTACAACCCAGTCAAGTACCAGTTTTTATAGCCCATGTGTAAGAAATAAATGTGTCTGGGAAGGGGTAGAAAAAGGACAACACATTCAATATTATTGAGTATATGAAAAGGAAAAGTGTGAACATTTCACTATGGGAGTCACCGGCCATTCCATGGTAAAGGGATCTATGCAGACTACCATGCACTGGTCAAGTTCAAATCAACCCCCTAACCAAGAGGGGAGAAAGTCCTTGTCAATGCGTTTAACTAGGGAGAAACCATGGAGAACAAAAAGGTAAAAACTTGAGACCTCCTCCTTCTATGTCTCATAGATTATTGGATACAAACTGGTGCACAATTGTATGATTGATTCTCGGGGCCGTGAGTTCTATGATGCCCAAACAAATAGCTGATCGGTTGGGTCTCTAATATGAGGTCATCTCTAGAGGAGTAGTCCAATTAGATGAGATAGTAGTGACTACCTGTGGAATCATCAAGGATATGAGTCTCACTCTACACGCTTTCCTAATGTGACTATTTTATAAAACATGTCACCATAGACTGCCGCCACCACATTTCACTTTGTGTCTGTCCGTAGACTTCACCACCAAAATTGGAGGCTACCTATTTGTTGATTGGTCACATATGCTCTTTACGACAAGGTATGGGGTGAAGGCCACAATTAAATCTAAACTTATTATTGATTATCATATCAAATCCTATGTGCCTATCCCAATCAATGCCAAGCGCTCAACTTTTGATCAAGAATACCTCCTAAACACTAATGAAGCAGATACCAAGGTGGGATGTATCCCAAACTTGACTCTTAATGAGTGGGCCAACAAAAACATACTTTTAACCCCTATAAGGAGATGAAGAAATGTGAATTGGGTGTTTACTACCTACATGAAGAGAATCAAAGCCTCTTTCTAACCTAATCAAACCGAGTAATACAAGGATGACAATGAGGTATGGAAATTTTTCTTTGATGGTTCAAGGAGTAGATAAGGAGTGGAGGAGGAGCCATGATTGTATCCCCTAGAGGTATGAGATATTATTTAACCTTTAAATTCCAGTTCACTTGCTCAAATAATACTACTAAATATGAGGCTTTAGTCCAAGGTCTTACATTGGAAAAGGAAGATGGGAATCAAGAATTTGTAAGTATTTGGGATCGTGAACTGATTTCCAATCGATCGAGAGGACTTAATGCTTTGTTAAAAATGACCCGCTCAAGAACTACAAGATTAGGGTATTGGGTCTCATGGAGGATTTGAGGCCTTGAGATTGTGTCCATACCCAAGAAGGAGAATGAAGTTGTTGATATACTTGCAGCAATGATTGGAGAAATGTTTGATGTGGTTGACAACATCAAGAGCGACAAAGAAAACATTGCATATCCATGTGGTTGTGAAGCCAATAGTGCCGAATAATAATACATGCTAGCAAGTGTTTTAGAATGATCAATAGATCATTAAATTTCTACACTAAGAAGCTAAATTCTTGGCTTTAAACCAGAGAAAACTAGAGAAGTAGTATGAGAGTCGATAGTATAGCTGCATACAAACAAGATTCCCAAAGGCTTAGTGACACCTGGACTATTTTCAATCCTAATGATTAGTTCAAAAAGATAAGGCTAACATGCAAATCAAAGGAGAAGATTTAGAGTCAATCCTAGTTGAGAAGACAAAACACTTCAAATCGAGAAAAGTGTCCACCAAACAAGAAAGGTATGAATTCATATAACTTTCCAAGAATTCCCGTATGTGTTTGCTTGGAGTTATGAAGACCTAAGGGAGTTCAATCCAAAGCTAGCATAACACACAATAGAACTAGATCTGGTTGCTCGGCCCATGAGGTAGAATAAGAGACCAGTCAACCCACATATTGAGCCTACGATGAAGAAGGAGTTGAACAAGATGATAGAGGCAAGCATTATATTTCTAGTTAAACACACAAATTGGGTTGTAAATCTGGTCCCAATCGAAAGAAAAATGGAGAAATTAGGCTATGTGTTGGCTTTATGTATTTAAACAGTAACCTCCCTCAAATATCACTACCCACTCCCTTCAATGGAGAAAATCTTGCAAGTAGTGTTCTGGTCAGAGAAAGGTTCTCCCTCCTAGATGGCTACTCAGTAAAGGTACAACCAGATCATGGTGAAAGAAGATGATCAATTCAAAACAACTTTCACCACCAAAAGGGGCACATATTCCTACAGGAAAATACCATTTGGATTATCTAATGTTGGAGCCACTTTTCGAGAGGGCGATGGATATGGCATTCAAGGGTTGATTAAAAAATAGTGTTGATCTATTTGGATGACATTACGAGTTGTTTTCCAAGAATGCAGCAGACCACATTTTCCATCTAAGGTAGGTGTTCCAAAGATGCAGGAGTTTTGGGGTTTCATTGAACCCCAAAAAATGCATATTCTTGGCCCATGAAGGCAAGCTTCTAGGCCATATCATATCAAAGGAAGGATTGGAAATTGACCCAAAAAGAGTTCAAGAAATAAGAACATTGCTATTGCCAGCAAGTCACAAGAAGGATCTTCAAAGCTTCTTGGGAAAAATTAATTTTGTCCGCAGTTTGTTCCAAACTTGCTACCCTTGTTAAGCCAATAATGTTGATGTTGAAGAAGAGCTTAACATTCAGGTGGAAAATTGAAGGAAAAGCAAGTTTTGAGGCCATCAAAGAAGCCATATCAAAGGCCCCAACTCTTGTGAACCAAAATTTTTCCAAAGACTTCATACTATATGCCTTTAGTGGCAGCGACATAATTTATGCAATCTTGGTGTAGCAGAACAAAGAAAGCACTGAGAAAAAAACCAATTACTTTCTTGACCTGCAGTCCGGAAGATTATGAGGTAAGGTACTCCTTCATTGAGAGGCGTGTCCTGGTGGTAATCAAAGGATTGAATAAGTTTAAGCATTTGGTTTCAAACAACAAAATCTAACTATTGGTCTCCCATGCGGAAGTAAAGGAATTTTTCTCAAGCAAGGACCGAATGAGAAGCATGCAAGATGGATCACTCATGTCATGGAATATGACATTGAGATCAAGGTCACCAAGCTGGTCCATGGGAAGGGGTTGTGTGAATAACTAGCCTCAGGTCAATAAGATGAAATAGATAAAGTGAAAAGGAGGTTGTTTTTGTTCTACAAGATTATCAAGAAGAAGGGAGAGATGTTATATCTACTCCTTGTTGGACCCAAGACATGGTGCACTTCCTTCAAATAGGCATGTGTCCTTATGGGATGAGTAAAGAAAAAGAAGGCATTTCGGGCTACTGTGCCATCCCATATGTTCTTATTGATGGTGTCTTGTTCAAGAGGGACATCAATGGCATTCTGTTGAGATGCATTCAGCAGATCGGAGTAGAGAAAGTGCTACAAGAATTCCATGCTAAAGTAGTTGGAGACCATTTTGCTCCAAGAGTGACAACACTCAAAATCATGAAAGCAGGATATTATTGTCAGCAGTGTTTAGTGACTACTACACATGGATCAAAAGGTGAAAGAATTGTGCATTCTTCAAAGGAAAGGAAAGGCTAGCAACACTTCTATTGCACCCAACCTCAGTCAACCGACCTTTCATGCAATGGGGATTGGACTTCATTGGAGTCATCAATCCAAACTCAAGCCAAGGTCACAAATGGATCCTGACAGCAAATGATTATTTCACCAAATGGACCAAGGCAGTGGCACTCAAAGAAGTAAATGAGTCTAGTATCCTAGATTTCTATGAAGGGATAGTGACCAGATTTGGAGTGCCAGCCACCATCATATCAGATAATGCATTAGCATCCATAGGTTCCAAGATCACAAGATGGGTTGTTAAGAATGGGACTTATTTGAGTACTTCATCAAACTATTACCCTCAAGGTAATGGCCAGACTGAGTCCACAAACAAGAACCTACGAAAGATCATCAGAAGAAATCTTGATGAGAATCAAAGAACCTAGCACACAAAGCTTAAAACAGCCTTATGGGCTAATAGAATAACACCCAAGAGATCTACAAGCAGCTCTCCATTCAATCTTGTCTATGGGAAAGAGGAAGTGTTGCCTATATCACTTGAGTTGCCAGCATTGGAGCTTGTGAAGCAACTAGAGATGTCTGAATTTGGACCAATGGAGGCCAAGTATACGGAGCTGATAGAATTAGAAGAAATCGAGAGAGCATGCTCTCTAAGAAATAGAGAAGAATCGGGCTTCAATCAAGAAATGCTTTAACAAGAAGAAATCAAGGACCTTCTAGGAAGGAGACCTGGTTTTGAAATGGGGACGCAGATCGAGCAAAACCAGAAGGCATTCCAAATTTGACACCATCCGGAGTGGCCCTATATGATCACAAGATGTAAAAGTAGCAATACTTTCCAATTGTCTACATTGGAGGGTGAAGAGTTACAAATTCCAAAATGAGATCTATCTTAAGTCTGCTACTAAAAGGGGAGTTCTTACCCTATACATATTAGTTTAGTTTTCTCTCTCCTCTAAGTTATTATGCACATTGTCTTGTTGTAGTATAGATTGATTTTCTCTAAGTGCTTTGCACGCTCGTGCATGTTCCATTTAAAGCATGTATGATTTCAAATTTTGTATGTAGT
The DNA here is from genome assembly GCA_018340775.1 of Taxus wallichiana var. yunnanensis. NCBI lineage: Eukaryota > Viridiplantae > Streptophyta > Pinopsida > Cupressales > Taxaceae > Taxus > Taxus wallichiana. The sequence continues at coordinate 188,299,520 of CM031235.1, forward strand.
GTGGTGTTTTTTTATTGCTCTTATGCAATGTTTGGACTTGGCATTTGGTCAAGATTAGTTTTAGTTCTAATGGGTTTCAAGCGGCCCAGGGGTTAGTTTTCAAATTTCAGATCAGTAATAAGCTATCACTCATGACTCCATGCCCAACGGATACGACAAGGAAATTGGTATTTTCATCTAGCATGCAGATACCCCTATGATTCGCCAAATTTTTATCCATATTTTTCCTCGTGACAAATATTAGGTTGACCATGAACCCGCATAGAAAGAAATAGAGTCAAAAGGTAGACAGAGAAAAGGCTTCAAAATTGGCTAAGTATAAAGGTATAAGCGAGATAATGCCAAGTATCGTATGGCAATGTTTCAAGGGGAAAAAGATAAATTACGGGTCCATAGGCCTGATTTTGTTCTAATTTGGCTGCCACGTGTCCCATATCAAAAGGGGGCCCATTTTTCAAGTTTTTTTCCTCCCTCCTATACTGGACTCGATACAAACTTTGAAGGGTCATGTCTTTCGAATCAAGGCTTGAAATATTGCAAATCTAATGCCGTTGGAAAGATCTTGGCCTCACCCATGCCATGGAGGTCCGAATCTTTAATTTTGAGGAAGTTATGTGAAGGAAAATGGAGGAAATGTCTTTATGATTTCAATGGAGGATCTTTTCACCTCAACAACTGAGATCAAATTTGATATGTTTCATTTCCTCTTCCTTCAAGGTGCCAAACCAAGGATTGATGTAGTAAACATGGATCTAGGTTAGAGATTTCATCGTGAGGCATTAATAGCAGTGGTTAAGTTTCAACCTACTTTTCCCGCTTTCTCTCTCTTTCTTCTTTCGAGATTGAATCTATAAATGCGAAAGCGTAATTCATTGTAAAGGGTTGGACATTCTTTGTTTCTGTGCTCCCTCCTCCTTCTAGTAAAGGGATCTGTGGGGTTCAAGTCTTCCATCAAAATTGCATTACGCCTCCACCTCTTGGCTACTTTGTAATGGATGTATCAATCTATGAGCAATAAAACATGCCCGTGATCGATTTTAAATCCTCTCTTGTCTCTTTTACTTTCATATAGTCTCCCATTATATATCCGGGTATCTCGTGCTTGTTTATTGTATGCATTTTGTTGGTTTATGTCTATTATAAAAATAAGTGTTCATCATTCCTTTGGTGCATCACCTCTTAGTTTAGCTTTGTTTTAATTTTTGTACTCCTTTTATCCCCTGTCTCCTTGGTAAAGTTTAGATTAGGATTAAGAATAGATCCTTTGCAAGTTTCTACGTATGCACCTAAATAGAGGAATAAGGAACCACCCTTCAATTTGGAGAGCTTTCCCATTTTGTAAGGTCCCACACCTTGGGGAAAGTTCAATGTTACATAGTCACACCAAATGACTCTGCCTTAGAAAAGCAAACCTGTAGAACTCATTTGGGGGTGTTGTGATTTCGCATTAACACTAAATTATATGGATTTTTTTATTTTGATCATATTGGTGATGTATTGGATAAAAATATACTTCTAGTTATGTGTCTAAATTTGGTTTAGGTGTCATTACTTGGTGCAATAAAAATCACCCAACTCTTTCTATTTCTTCAACAAAAGTTGAGTGTAGAATTACAATGGAAGCTGCAAAAGAGACTATATGCTAAAGAGGTTGTTCAATGAAATAAAGATGAAGGATCCACACAGTTTTCCTTTTTATACGATAACCAAAGCACCATAGCTCTTTCACATAATCCAAAGATATAGCATCATAGGACGAAGCATATTGAGATACATATACACTTCATCCATGAGAAGGTGTTATGTGGTGAGATAGATCTCAAGTTCGTGCCAATTGAAGAGCAAGTTACTGATATCTTCATAAAGCCCCTGAGTACTACAAAGTTTTATCACTTTTGTAAAAATATTGATTGTCGAGTTTCCATTAAGAGAGAGTGTGCATGACAATTTCACCTCCTAATGGAACTTGGTTTTTGTAAAAATAACTTTGGGCATTTGTAAAAGACCTTTGGGAAAGTGTAAAAAATACCTTCGGGAAAGTGTAAAAAGACCTTGGGCATGTATACCTCCTCGGCTTATTTTTTAGAAAGAAGTGTAGAAAGATCTTAAAGGAGGTCTTCAAGTAAAATCTTTAGTTTTATTGAGTTTACTAGTAAACATCTAGTACAAGCATATTATTAAGGAGGTCCTTGGTTATAAAAGGCTCCTATATGCTTGGGTTCAATAACCTTTTATGAGAACTTGTGAGAATATGTAAAACTCACAAATAATACTTATCCACTTGATCATGTGACGATCTTTTGGATTCCAAATCCTTTTGTACTAAAAAGGTAACTTGAGTATGATGAAGGTGTTATAATTCCTTCACACGATATGCTAGCCTAAAACCTTTATGGATTAAGGATTGTAAATCTTGTAGTGTGTACCATGGGTAGGTAATCTATTGACATATGTTGTCCCCCTTAACATTAAAGGGGAGTGCTTGAACATAATAATTAAGTGGTTGCAGACAACCCTTAATTAATATGGGTTCATCACTATTATATAGGTTAAATATTTAATAATATGAAATACTTTTCTATTATTAAATATTCATACCTAGGTAATATACATTAGGTAAGTATTTAATAATGTGAATTATTTATGTTTCTATTTATTAAATACACTCACCTAGGTATATGTGTCAACCATTTTAGGTTGAAAAGGTGGGATCACCTTATATAAAAAGGACTTTAGGTCCTCATTTGATATATTCGGGAAATATATCAAAGGTGTGTAAATCAAGTGATTTAGTTTTACCCTTGGTAAATAGGGTTTCAAAGGAGGAGGTGATCTTACTAGATGTAAAATAAGTTCTCTAAAGTAAAAGGTTATTTTCAAAGTGGTTTTTACCCTATTGGGGTTTTCCACTATAAATATTGTGTCACATGTGTTATTATTTTCTGTAAGTATTTCTTTATTTATGTATGTTATTATGTAATGTTTATTTAAATATTTATTGTAATGGTATATAATATGTAAGTTGATTACATCCGTATTTATTAGAATCCTCAAATTCTAACGTAAAAGAAATAAAGAGAGCAGACTACAAAATTGGTACATACATACTTGAAACCCTTGATATCATAATTTTAATTTTCCATCTAGGGTAAATCTAAATTTTTAGCTTCAACATGCCTTCTAGATAGAAGAATATTATATTATAAATACAATAGAATTATTAGTATTTTGCAAACTTTTTGTATTATGTGTGATTAACTAAAATGTGAATATTTTTATGTTAATATAATAAGTACATCAGTAAATAAGAGCTAACCAAACAAGGAGAAATGACCCAAGAAACTAAGAAAGTAGATATGTGAAACCCTAAAGTGAAAAAAGAGTTAGAAAGAACTCAACTTATTCAACGAGATTGTTGGGGTTGTGTCACAAAGATGGCTGGAGAGACAGGAGGAGGAAACGACTATGTTGAGGTCCAAAAAGTGTAGATCTCGGTTAACTGGGTGGTGACTGGGCAATTGGATAGGTACAAGGGAGCCTATGGGTGCCCTAGTCTGAGATATGGGCACCTTGGTCTGTAAAAAATATATAAACCTCCTCTGAAGTGTCGTTAAGTGATCGTTTGTGTTCTCTTCCTATCGCACTAGCTTTGTTAGACTGTGCAATATGTCACTAAAAATTAGAAATGAAGATGAGACCTACAAACTCCAAGACAAGCATCAAACCCTAAAAATAAAGATGCATATGAAGGGGTCAAACTATCCTTAGCTGCCACAATGGTGGACTTACTAACTGAGCATTGCACTACATCTCAAACCCGATGTAGTTTTGTGTGTGTCTATACAATCATGCCCTAAGTGCTCTTGTTCGATCGCACTTTGTGAAAGTAGTGAGAAATAAATATGTGTAGAAATGTAATAAATGGTGGATGGAATAGAATGAAATTCCCTCCTATTATGTGTTATGCAGATGACCTAGCCATGTCCCTTGTGATGGAGCTAGATGCATGTAAGTGAGCTCTATATTCCTTAGATGGAATGCAACCTTAGGTGATGGTAGTAGTGCTTAGTGTTTTTTCCCTCATTATGGTCTCATGACTTTATATTTATATGGTTCTCTTGTTCTAATTTCATAATTAACCCTGAAAAGTCCAACCACTAAAAATATAGAATGCTCAAATGGCTAGAAAGTGCCCAAAAGATGGAGGTAAAGTGGTAAAAGGATCAGAGTCCCCTAGTCAAGGATAAAATGATGCAAAAAAAAAAACTTAGTCGAGAGTTCGAAACAACAATAGAAAATAAAGTAAATGGCCAAAAGATGGGGGTTAATTAGTACTTTCTTCACTTAAAAACCATATGAATAATAGTATGAGACTGACACTAAATAATACCCAAAGTGAGTTATTTAGTGTCTACATTTTCCCCACTTTATGTTGGTGAGCGGAACTCTTGGTAACATAAAGTAGATAGATATGTGTACCTGATGTCCATGTAGAATGATATAGGAAATGTGCCAAAGTACTAGACAAAGCATGGAGTGACAAAAAGATGATGGAGCATGGAAACTAAAGATGCAAAAGAGAAAAAGTGATGAGAGTGAACCTAGGGTGGAAACGTATGTGTAGTTTCCAATGTGTGTGATGTACCTGCATGTTAGTATGGTGTATGCTGCCACAAAATGTTTTTTTGACACTTTTGTTATTGTTGTTTGTTCTTTTGGTTGGTTGCTTCTCATACGATCAGAAATGCAAGGAGAATATGATCAAGTAGTCAAATATGCATGTATATATGTCAAAAATGCATGTAAAGACACATGTATATAGTAAAAATATGTAATGGAATGAAAAATGTAAAAGGAACATGTGCACTTGATCCATGATGAGAGAAAGGGTGTAGAGAGGATATCTTGTACAAAGTGAGTTTTGGGTGATTTCATGCCATCTGGCTAAAAGAAGTGTAGGGAAAAATTTGGGTTATTCTCCAACTCAGAATCGCTGTTTCCCTGAATATGTGTGAAGAGATCTTTGTATTGCCTGGTTTTTTAGGCAATCCGACGCCACTAGCTAAAGTAGTGTAGAGAGGAAATCTAATGTATCCTCTAACCTATAACTTCTCCCCATAATGCTAAGGACAACCATGTCCTATAAAATCCACTATGTATGGGGTTCATAGACTGGTCTGAACCCACTCGTTGTATAACCCACAATGCCAAGGGTAAAAATTGAACTAAATTGAACTGGTGTAGAAGTGTTGTGTAGTATGTAAAACCCCAAATGATGCCCCCTCTTTGGGGACGATGCAACTTCGCTGATAGGAGAATATTTCCCCAAAAGAGGACCAACCACATAAATTATGCCCTACATGGGGAAGGGAATGCACTTGGTAGAAACCAAGGCACACACAAATAAGTGGCTAAAAATAAGTGTTAGTATGAACAAGCATGCATGTAAAATAAAAATGTATGCTACACAAACAATATGTAAGCTAGAAATCAAGTAAACAAACAAGATGCCAATATAGACAAGCCAAAGTGGGTTGCAAACATGGGACACCACTCACAATGTCGCAAGACACTCAAGGTCGTAGTGACTCCATACAAACAAACAATTGTGTATGTTGATCGAGAACACTGGCTTAACTCACACAAGAATTATAAGTGGGAAAACAAGCCGGGTTCAAGGGCATGAAGAGACAAGAAGAACTCGTATACAGGACAAGTCAACATTCATGACTTAGCCATTTTTGGGCATGAATATCTATTTTTAGAAGATAGCATGCGAGAACACACCAACGATGTAGAGACATGCGTGCACGCGCATTGTTTTTTTCTAGAGGATCGTATTTAGAGCACTTTTTCATGGAGACATTCTAAGAATAGGATTTTCACCTCGCTTAACTATCAAGTAGTCTATATATATCACACTTTCATGTGTGGCTATGATTTAAAATGACGCATAGCTATTAATAGTATGCCTATTTTTGGAATAGATAAGCGATGAAGGGAAATTCACCACCCTATATATATAGTGAATTACTTGGTAGGGATATGATGGATATAGAGAGATAGATAAAGCGGTGTGTGTGAGAGAGAGAGGAATAAGTAAAAAGAGACATGGGCATGTTTTAGATTACCGTATCGAGATCCATGCGTGCCTCGGCATAGATTGCCGCGTATTGTAAGAAGCTTCACAGGTGATTATGATAATTAATAGATGGAAGATATTGACTGAACCCAAGTGTCATTCCTTTGTGTAATTAGGTAGTGCATGTTCTTATTTCTATCGTGATTATTGTGTAAACCTATTATTTCCTAGATCTAGATCTATCATGCACTGTATAATGATGTATTAGTTATGGATCTATATGCTTTAAGTCTTCATCATGTTAACATTCTACTACAATAACCCTAAAGAGGGACCTGGTACCTTTGTGTGCTTCGGGTGAGTGCTCAGTCTAGGTTGAGTGATGAGCCAGCACGTCTAGGGTGTTATCTGGTGAATTCTAGGCTACATCATTAGCTCTATTTCGTTACCTCTTTTTCACTTTTTTTCGTAATGGTTCACGATGAAGATGTATCGATTAACTATAGCAAGTATTAAAGAATGGATACGCTATCTCAAGGAATAATATGCATGACATTTCAGCACGGATATAATTTTAATGCATGTGTATGGGTAGAACAGAACATGTATGAAAGTTTATATGAGATATTTTTGCCATCTTTCCAAAGAGAATTATACGAGTGGCTGATCACTTATGCATCTAAGCAGTAATGGAGGTATCTCACACTTGTTTGGACACAGAATAATTTCAAGTCCTTTATGATGTTGATCTGATCTGGACTCATGTTGTGGATACGTGGTTTCATGGTGTTCTAAATAGTTATATTCTGGAATATTCAATTTCGATGTATTCTTTCCCAGAGGTAGCTAAATTCCAATTTTTACGGTATCCTAGAGGAACATATCTACAAAGTATTCCACTGGTGATCAAGATCTTGATGGTAACTTTGAACCTAGAGAGTAAATCGATGGCTAACTAAACCTCACCATACGTGAGGGTAAGAATAGGTTTGGTGAAAGATGGCAGACCTAGCAGTAGAAAGGTAGAGAGAGGAGAGGCGGCTTAAGTATAATGAGGCATGCAAGAGGGAGATAGAGAAGTAGTGTACCATTGTAGAAAGTATGGCATTGAGGAGAGAGATGGCTCGTGAAGGATTTGAAGCTCACGTAGAAGACATGGATCCAGAGCATCAAGAACTCCCCCATCTTGGAAAGCATGACAAGGATCCCCCTTGGCCTCACATAGAAGTGCACCAATGAGACTACTGGGATGCATGAATGCATCTTAATCCACCTAGTGACCTAGCCCTTACGCTTGGTTTTCCAATATCTAGTACAACAAGTAATCAACAAGTGAATTTGGAAAACAGAGAACTAGAGTAAGTCAGAGAGAAATTACATCAATGGTAGGATAGATGGATTCAATGTTATTTGGAGGAACATTTTCAGGCACATCATCTACATAGAATGTAAGCACGCAAAATGTTGGATTCACCTCTAGAAGTGGAACTACCACACAGACTGTAGGGGTTCAGTATAGTATTACTGTCAGAGCACAGGGGAGTACATCTACAGGTCCTATTCCAGCTACAAGTGGATGATCGTGGAGGTATAGGTGGTTAGTTTCGATGGATCCGGTGGTTCTAAAGGTAGGGAAACACATGAGGTTCTGGATCAGGTGGGCAAGGTCTGCACCAACCCTAGAATATTTATATGGAGATGTCTCTTTGTCTTCCGGAGTATAAAGGCATAGAGGATACTACTGAGCATGTGCACATGTGTGAAATATTATGGCACATGAAAGGGATCATGGCTTCTGAGCGCAAGGCAAGTCAATTTTCTACTACATTATAGGGACATGCACATAGCTGGTATAGGAATTTTGACCCTGATCAAACTTGTGTGGATTAGGCAGTGCTTGAAGGATGCTTTCTTGAAAGTGTTCTATATCCCAGAATTTGAGTAGAAGAGCATACGGGTGCTTAAGGATATCAAGCAAGGTACTACTGAGAGTGTATGTGAGTATGATGCCCATTTTAAAACACTCCTATCTAAGCTTTCTTATGATATTCACGCAAGCCAGCATGTATAATGGTTCATTGGTGGATTGATTACACCATTCAGAAGATCATTGTCACATAAGACATACACTAATCCACGTGTAGCTGGAAGTAGTTTTACATCCGAGGATTGGGAGCATCGACACTGGCATTCGTCCATTCTTAGAGGCATAGATTGCAGCTATGGAAAAATAGTTAGAGAAGCTATCAAGTAAATTCAGCCCATGAAACACACTCAGGGATTTGGTGTATAGATTGTGAAGTGGAAGGTCACACCAAGGATAGTTCCCTCGCAGATCTATACACTCATTATTGTTGGACTGTGAGATCTATCATTTGAATCATGATGCTAGTCATTGTCCTTTGTTACAAAGACGCAATAAGGAAGAATGTATCTTGTTACTGTAAAATTTTCTGGTCCACGACCCATGATACTGAAGATTGTAGGTTGATTGGTCAGATCCAAGATGTTATAGACATTGGGGTATGATAGACAAGCATAATGATAATTCTAAGGGTAAGAATGAGCACCAGGATCGAGATCATAATCAAATGCACTATGATAGGAATGAGGGGCGTTTTGAAGGAGGTCATGGAAGAGGATGTGGATATCATGGTGGATATGGAGGATGAGGCTGCGGTGGAGGAAGAGGTGAGTTCCCTCATGGAACATGTTATACATACGGATCTCCCGACCATTATAGGCACAAATGTCCCCAAAATATTACATGTTCTTTCTGCAGAAAGAACCATAGCTATGAAGAGTTCCTGGACTTATATGAGCATCTGAGTAAGCAATATAAGCAAGAAAACAAAGGCATCGGGATGGTTAGAATATAGCATGTGGTATAATATCATTGGATGCCTAAGATAGAACTAGGATCCGAGGCATTAATCTGTGAATATTACTACACGAGCTAAAGTGGTGTGAGTAAGAGAGGCATTGCACCAGAAGCCTACAATCACCAAGGAGGAGGTTTTGCATGCAAGGTACCCAAATCCTTCTCATCAGAAGGAATTATATCAAGAGACCATGGAGGTCCTCAGGAATCTTCAAGGTGAGATACAATGTTTAAAGGAGCATTCAAGGAAGATGGAGCAAAAGAAAGAAGTAGAAAAATTCCTCCGATATTGATGACATCATAGAGGTTTGTAAAATGTTGTGTCAAGAGAATATTATTCCATTGCTAGGAAATTGGTTGAAGGGGAATACCCACGCACAAGCATTAAGAATGAATGGAAAATCCTACATGCAAATCTTCCCCCTGATAGCATTGACTATGACAAGGAAATTACTCTAAATGTTTTTATGGATGGATGGCTATGAGTAACATATTGATTGATATAGGTGTATAAATGTGCTTACATTAGATGCATGGGTACAAATGGGGAGGCCTCCATTGTAGCCATCATCTAATTTTTTTTTCGGAAAACCGGACTAAGGCCACTCCCATAGGATTTTGAAGGATGCATCTATAACCATATAAGGGGCCAAGTTCACTAGGGATTTTTAAGTATTAACACTTACTTAAAGTAGACATTTTTCTAGCCTTGCTTGGATGCCCTTGGTGTTATGCAAATAATGTTGACTTGAGATTCAATAAGGGGTATATCAGCTTTGAGAATAATGAGGAAAGGGTTGTAATACCTTTGATAGATGGGAATTCTACACCATATGTTGAGCCTCTAAGTGAGGAGGACTTAAACAAAATCTATGGACGTGTTATTCAGGACCCAGATGTCAATGAGCCATCAAAGGAAGGCATCCTATAGTGGGAAAATTCTCATTCTATTAGTGATACTATGAGTATTTCTTATGAAAATTGGGCTCATGGTACATATGAACTAGTAGGGTGCGAGGTAAAAGTGCGGTTGCACACAAGAATGGACTTCATTCTGTTTGATGGATAGTAGCAGGCAAGACTGGTATACTAGGACAGAAGATCTTCCTGTATTTTTGAAATCCATGGAAGCATAGTGGACAAATCAAATTAAGAGAAGAGATATGTTAGTGTATACCTTACATGGGACAACAACGCGTTGGTGGGTAGTCCATAGAGATAATCTTATAGAATGGGAGGAGATTGGAATCACCCTATCTACTAGGTTTTTAAGGAGAAATGCACCTACATAGATCTACACTTATAATGGTGATCAACTTGTTCAAAGCATCACATTCAACAGTGTGAGAGACTCTAGACAAAGTGGGATAGGAAGCATTACCACCTTCACTTTGGGTGCATAGATTTTATTCTACTCTACAAGGATGCGCACGCACCTGGTATGTATATGCAAAACTACATCGAGAGACTGGGAATTGGTAGAATTTGACTGCAGGAATGATCCAGACCTTTGACTACTTCTCAACTAAACCTCCAATAGAAGAAGCATTAAAATTTGTCAAGCACTTAACTATGGGAGATAGTGCAAAGGAAGAAGATCTTATTCAGAAATATTTGGTGAGACAGATTCGGAGCATGTTTTGAAAAGGAAGAAGAAATGGACTCCATACTACTTGAACACGCTTTCCTTGAGAAAGAGAAAGGAAATATGGTTTACATAGTGGATGATGAGGAAGTTGAGAACCTGGATATTGAACATTCATAAGGGGTGTGCAAGGTCTTGGACAAGCAAAGCATAAGGATACACATGCATATCACGAACCTATGAAGACAAACAAGGTGAATATAGGTTCATAGGATGAGCCAAAGGAGGTCATAATTGGATACTATTGGTCACAATTGTAAGTAGCAAAGATCATTCAGCTACTCAGTGGGATTATCATGACTTATTCCCTTGAGGGTATCATGAACTTAAATGCGTGCATGAATCACTTGGGGAAATGAAGATAAAGCTTAAGGATGGTGCACACCCAGTTAGAAAGTGACCTTATAGAATGAATCCCAATTTATGTGAAAAGTTGAAGGAAGAGATTGATAAGATGTTGAAATTTGGGATTATTTGACCCTTGGATGAGTCGAATGGGTTAGTCCTATGGTGATAAGTATCAAGAAGGATGGTAGGAGGTCATAATTGGAGAATATTGGTCACAATTAGAAGCAAAGATCCTTCAGCCTTACTCAGTGGATTATCATGACTTATTCCTTGAGTGTATCATGAACTTAAATGCAAGCATGAATCACTTGGGGAAATGAAGATAAAGCTTAAGGATGGTGCACACCAGTTAAAAGTGACCTTATAGAATGAATCCCAATTTATGTGAAAAGGTAAAGGAAGAGATTGATAAGATGCTGAAATTTGGGATTATTCGACCCTTGGATGAGTCAGAATGGGTTAGTCCTATGGTGATAAGTATCAAGAAGGATGGTAGGAGGTCATAATTGGAGAATATTGGTCACAATTGAAAGTAGCAAAGATCATTTAGTTACTCAAGGATCATCATGACTTATTCCTCGAGGGTATCATGAACTTAAATGTGTGCATGAATCACTGGGAAATGAAGATAAAGCTTAAGGATGGTGCACACCCGCTAGAAAGCAACCTTATAGAATGAATCCCAATTTATGTGAAAATTTGAAGGAAGAGATTGATAAGATGCTGAAATTTGGGATTATTCGACCCTTGGATGAGTCAGAATGGGTTAGTCCTATGGTGATAAGTATCAAGAAGGATGGTAGGATTCAAATCTATGTAGATTACAGGGAGTTGAATGTTGCATGTGTCACAGACCCTTTTCCTACACCATTCACTGAGGAAATACTAGAAGGAGTGGCAGGTGTGAAATATATTCATTCACAGATGGTTTTTCCTGGGTATCATCGGAGTTAGGATTGCTCGGAAGGATTAAGAAAAGATAACTTTACTACCGAATGGGGGTAGTTTTGCCTATCTGTGATGCCTTTTGGATGAAAAAAGTGCATGTTATATTATTGCAGATAGTTGTTTAGGAATTCAAATATTTTATTCATAGCTTCTTAGCTTTATCTAGATGATCGACAAGATATGGGCTTGTGAAAGATCATTGTGACAATATGAGATTAATATTTGAATGATGCAAAAATTGAGCCTCATGAACATCAAGAAGTGCATATTTTCTACACCTTTAGAATACTATTAGAACATATAATCTGCAAGGAAGGTTTTTTGGTTGATCTAGCTAAGGTTACAAATCATTCTAGGCCTCGGAAGAGCCAACCTACCAAAGTGAGGTGCGCAGATTTTTAGGTCACACAGATATTATCAAAAGTTCATCAAAGGGTATGCCAAAGTTACTACACCCTGGAAGAGTTACTAAAAGGAAAAGGTACATTTTATTGGGGAGAATTACAAAAAGCACGCGTTTGAGATATTTAACACAAAACTTAATACCATGCCCATTCTGCGCTTTCCTCATGGGATAAACCATTTCATGTACATATGGATGCCTCCTGCAATACCATTGGCACCGTGTTAGCTCAACTGGTGAAGGTATTATAGATCATCCAATTTTCTTTTTAGTAGGAAGTCGACTCGCTAATGTAACTATACAACTATAGAGCATGAAGCTTTGTCAATGATCTATGCATTACACAAGTTTTGATAGTACTTGTTAGAAACACCATTTTTTTATATAGATCACATAGAATTGAAGTATTTTTGAACAACCCCATCTTACAAGGTTGCATATGTAAATGGGTACTCCTATTTTAAGATTTTGACTTCACATTGTGGTCAAGTCAAGTCAGAAAAGTAACTCTGGACCAGACCACTTGTCTAGAATTCACTCAGGATAAGAAGCACAAACAATTAAAGAAACCATGTCAAATGCATAGTTATATAGGTTACAATGCGTGCCATCAGAATTAGAATACATTTATGTTTTTCTAAGGAATGGTGTGCACTAGAAGGAATGAAGGCATTATAAAAGAACCAGCTTGTTATACGTGCGGCACCATTTATGTTAATCAGTGGTGACCTATACAAGTTAGGAAGAGGTGAAGTATTACATCATTGTGTATTAGAGCATGAGTGCAAGGATATAATGGAGGAAGCACATGGTGGTATTGCAGGAGGCCACTATGCAGGTGATGCAACTGCCAAAAGATCCTACTTGTTGGATTATGGTGGGAGACACTGTATAAAGATTATAAAGTGTATTGTAAATCATGTGACCATTGTCAGCTTTTAGGTAAACCAGGAAAAGAGATGAGATGCCTTTGATACCTATTACTAGTTCCGAACCATTTGAGAAATGGGCCATCGATTTTGTAGGACCTATTTCGTTAGCCGCACGTAGGACTGGGTCACGCTATATCATAACTTGTATATATTATCTCACAAGGTGGGCAAAAAGAAAACCTACGAAGGACTGCATAAAGAGCTACTATAGCAGCTAGGTTTCTATGGGAGAATATTCTTACAAGATATGGATGTCCTTTAAGCTTGACAAGTGGTAGGGATACACACTTTTGAATGAGACAATCATGATCCTATTAGATGAGTTTATGGTTGCAAACCATAAGACTACACCCTATCATCCTCAGATAAATGGAACTTTTGAGGATTTCATTAAGATTTTGAGCCGACATTGACAAAAATTTGTGATGTTGGAAGAAACAATCACGATGATAAAGCCGTAGAGAGAAATATTGAAGACTTCCTTTTTTCTAGGAAGGTGGTCGGCAATAAATCTCTTGGGCCCAGGAAAATATGAATTAACACAAATTCTAACAAAGAAATTATTACAAAATTACAATTTAGTTACCTCGTTAAAAGCACTAGAGGAAAGGCTGGTTTTGGTTTGAGTCACAAAGTGATCGATGTGCCGGGTCATCGTATAACCGGCAAAATTTCATGCGATGGATAACCGATATATCTGTAGGAAATGATTTAGGGCTTTTAATAAAGGTTGGCTATAAGGTGGCTATGGTGTTTATAAGGTGGAAAATGATTAGGGATAGGCAATGGGGTGATGGATAAGACTCGAGAGTGTGGGGGCTATTCTTGGGGGAATGTAAGGGGAGAGGAATGACAAGCTTAGATGCAGGGGCTACCGGGTAGTAGATCTATGAGTGAACTTGTAATTACTGTGATTCAAAAGTTCAAGAAATGTTATTTAAAAATGTACAAGACACTACTTACTAGTTCCTGATGAAGATACAGGTCCAAGGACTGTGATGATGAAGGCAAGGCTCAAGTGGGATGATCTGACAATCAAAAGTGAGCTATCTTCTCTCCCAATGCTTGGATGAGTGTCACTGGGCTCTCAAGTTACTCGGGCCTGCAGCCTTGGGCTCGATGTCCTTCTCTCGCAAACTCTTCTCTTTTCTTCACTTGTCTCTCTCTTGCAAGTGAATTTCGGATCCTTCAAATGAATTCCAGATCCTTTGTTTTTGGTTGGGGGAGGTCATTTACAGGGAACCGATGGTGGTTACGTAACCGATGGTGGTCGAGTAGAACCGATGTCGTTAAGTCAAAGTGGGCTATTTTTAGTAAAATAGCCAACTTTCCTCCTTTTCTCCCGAGGGATTAGTTGTGGGCTTGGTCAAGTCATTATTAGGTTGGTTTTGGTGTGGGTGAGGAGTAATTAGTCATGGGTGTGGATGTAGACCAAGTTATAGGTCTTAATTAGGTTAGTTTAGGTTAGGGCTAGGTCATGATGAGGTGGTGAAATGAGGTGGCAGTGTTTGAGATGTGGATTTATTAATTATAAGGTAATTAATAAATAATTGTGCAAGGTTTAGGTGGTGAGGTTAGGTTGAAATGAGATGCGGGCACAGGTGTCGTAAGACACAAATTTGGTGTCTACATTAGCCCCTTGTTGTCGTGTAGCTTGTCTTGTAAAGCTGCACTGACAATTAATAAGAAGTGATTGCCCCAGTTAAGGGTATAGGTAATCCCCTCAAATCTATCACAGATTGAGGCGACGTGAAATCGGGGATAGGGTTGATAAAGGGTGAATGGTGTTGAGATGATGGTAAGATGGTGGGGTAAGTTCAAGGAAGCAGACGCACGTTGAAATGCAAAGAGAGTGCAACTGTGGTACATGATTTCAAGAGCAAACAAGCAATACATAAGCAAAGGTCGATAGTTTATCCAAACAAGGTTGATATAATCCCGGTATCCAAGGCATAGGAAGTAGCTCCAGTGGGATATAATGGGTAAGGTACAGAACGTTTAGGCATGTTCGGCAAGTACTCAAAATGGTTGGTTTGGTTGAGATAAACGTCACGGTCTTGGCCTAGGAAAAGTTGGTCGATCGATCAAGTCAAGTATCCTAATCATGCTAAAACACGAACAGTGAGCTCGATTGAACAAAAAGCTACATGATGGGTGGATAAAATTGTAATTTGTGGGTTTGGGTGAGGTACTTAATTGGTGTGGCCTGGGTCGGGCCGATGATTGGTGAGGGCCTTGGGTCGGGCCTCGACGATTGGTGGGTGTGGCCTGGGTCGGGCCGATTGATTGGTCGGCCTGGGTCGGGCCCGATCAGGTGGCGGGCCTGGGTCGGGCCAAATGGATGGTTGGCGCGGCCTCGGGTCGGGCCAATTGGTTGGTGGCCTTGGGTCGGGGCCTGGTTGGGGTCTGGCGTGGGTCGGGCCAAATGGTGGTCGCGCCTGGGTCGCCAAATGGTTGGTCGCGCTCGGGTCGGGCCAAATGGTTGGTCGCGCCTCGGGGTCAGCCAAATGGTTGGGGGTCGGGTCAGCCAAATGGTTGGTTGCATGGGTGGGTCGGGCCAAATGGTTGGTCGCGCTCTTGGGTCGGGCCAAATGGTTGGTGGTCAGGCCGCGGGTCGGCCCGGGCCAAATGGTTGGTCATGCGGTCTGGGTCGGGCCGATTGGTGGATTGGTCGGGCCTGGGTGGTTGGTCAGCCTGGCCTGAGGCCAAATGGCCAAATGTTGGTCATGGCCAAATGGTTGGGCCAAATGGTTGGTCATGGCAGCCATGGGTCATTGGGCCGATCAAGTCAAAATAAGGCTAGCTAGTCAACAAAGCCGGGGTAGGTGATGATGGGAAAAAGTGGAGATTGAGGGGTGGATAAGGGCGAGAGTTAGGGAAGGAAGTTGGTAACATGAGGATATCAGGTCATTCTATGTGACCGACACCTCCGATATGGGTTAAAAGATAAGACCGATAGGTAATGGATTCTAGAGGCTTAAATAATGGTGGGTATCAGTTATAGGTCAAAACCGTGAAAAAAGAAAAATACGGCATGTCATGTGATTTTGTGAATTTGAGCACCCAATTTTAGTTCACTGGGCCCTTGAGGTGAGAAGTGAGATTGTTGAGTTTTCAGGGGCTGAGTGGAGAGACTAGAGGCAAGATTCCTCCACGCGAGAGGGCGTATTCATATGACAGAGAGATGTTGGAGATGGTTGGGAGGAACCAAAAAAAGTGGCACCTTTGAGGATGGAGAGGCCAGTGAGTGGCATCGACGATCACGATCATCACCTAGTTCGGGGATGAGGCGCAAGGGTTAAGTGAATTTCATAGGGTATAAGAATAAATAAGGATGCCGACCTACGTGTCGATGATAGAGAAGATGTATTTGTTTAACATCTAAATAAAACTCGAATATGTATGTTGATTTGAGTTATGATAATAATAAGAATGGTTGTGTTTTGAATGTTTGTTTGGAAAAAAGGATAAAGATGAATGTTATCAAATAGAAATACACAAAAATATTTATATTTACAACACATGATAGGTTATGGTAGGGGATGGTCGAGCTAACCTGGGAGACCCCATGTCTCCTAAGTGCGCCTACATAGCCCATCGCACAAAGCAAGGAGGGGCCTCAGATCGATGTAGTTCTCCTCAGACCAGTGGAGAGGTGAATTGTGCAATTTGGTCATGGTGGTTAGGCAATTTGTTGGTTGGTAAAAATATTGATATTGGTAGGGTAATGTTGTTGGTGTTGGTAAGGGATTGATGTTGTTGGTGTAGGTATAGGTGAAGTGAAAGTTTGCTTACCCAAGTAGTAGGGAACCGTGTCCTAATTAAGGTCAACACATAATCCTAGATTCGAGTAAAAAGAGGCAAAAGTGTCCCATAGTTGAGAAGAGCTAAACAAACCACATATTAACGTAGGATGAGCTTGAATCCCTAGGTACCTTGCATATGCGAGAAGTCGATAGGTGAAAAGAGTTGTATAATCACAATATATCGGATATACGTCACGTCCCTTGAGTTTTTTTGCTTTGACGAATGGTGAGGTGAGGTGGCTGGTAGAGTCAGCAGAGAATTTGTTATAAGGTGATTATGCTGACAAAAGAGAACCAAACCTAAATAGACAAGTCCATGACTCAAAAGTGCTTTTGAATACTGCTTTTATTTTTCTGGATATAGACTGATCGATGGGAAGTCTACATGGGATATGTATTTTGTTGTTCTTGAGGTCTTCACGAAGTTTGATCAATGTGAGAAGCTTCGATAAAGGCTGACTTTCAGATAGCTGTCCTTCAAGGGAGCAAGTCTATTTATAGTA
The DNA here is from genome assembly GCA_018340775.1 of Taxus wallichiana var. yunnanensis. NCBI lineage: Eukaryota > Viridiplantae > Streptophyta > Pinopsida > Cupressales > Taxaceae > Taxus > Taxus wallichiana. The sequence continues at coordinate 188,317,068 of CM031235.1, forward strand.
GTAGCAGATGCGGCTTTTTTGTGTATAGTCTGTCCTTCTGGGGAGCAAAGTCTATTTATAATAATAGTAGTGGCTTTTGCACATAGTTGTCCTTCGAGGGAGCAGTCTATGTATAACTTAGAGGTCTTAGATGTCCGTTTGGCATGAAGCATCTAGTTTTGTAGGAAGTTTGACTCAAGAATATCCCATAAGTGTATAATTGAGAACATGTTATTTTGATACTTTTAAGTCATGGACCAGACTAAAAAGGGGAAGGCATCTTTAAGAAGAGGTGATGACCAAACCACGTGAGCTTGATTCTATTTTGAGATGCATGAAACAAAGTGTATGAGGTGGTAAACGAGCTCAAGGGATGAGCGCAAGGTAGATAAGAAGTGATATAACACTAAATTCAACAGTAGAATGGCCGAAGATGCAAGGCATTAAGGGGTTCAGGCTCAGGTTTACCATTAAGCTGAAGCTAAACGATAAGTGCCTGATCCGTAAGTGTGAGTGATAATGTAAGGCCCAATCCAATTTGGAGCAAATTTTCCACGTTTGCTCTTTTCTAGTTTGGTTACATGTTGATTCTCTTTGAGGACAAGATCACCAACCTTAAAGGTACGCTCATGAAGTCACTTATCATAAGCACGCTTGATGCGCTTTTGATAGATTTGAAGGTGGTCAAGAGCTGTAAGACGACGCTCGTCAAGAAGCTCCAATTGGGCTAACCGCTCTTGGCGGAAATCATCATTGGTGAGAATATCCTGAAGAGATATTCTTAGGGAGGGTATTTGTATTTCGAGAGGCAAGACAGCCTCGGTACCATATACCAAAGAAAATGGGGTGGCATTAGTGGAGGTACGAATGCTGGTACGATAAGCCCAAAGGGCAAAGGGGATGTGATCAGTGCCAATTTTTTCCATAATCGTTAACGACTTTCATGAGAATTTTGGTCATGGTTTTGTTAGAAGATTCGGCTTGACCATTTGCTTGTGGATAGTAAGGTGATGAGAAGCTAAGTTTGATACCAAAGTTGTCACAAAGGTCTTGAACAACTTATTTTTGAAAGATTTTCCATTATCTGTTATCAGGCGATGAGGAACACCAAAACGACAGATAATGTGATGGTTAATGAATTCTACAATTTTTTCTTTTTTGGTTGAAATGAGTGGAATGGCCTCCACCCATTTAGTGTAATATTTGGTTTCTGTGATTATCCAATGGTGACGTTGTGAAGAGGGTGGGTGAATCTCACCAATAAGGTCTAAACCCCATTGTGAGAAAGGCCAAAGATCTCGTGTGACCTGTAGCGGATGGCTAGGAGTATGTTGAAGGTTGGCATGTTGTTGACACATAACACAATGCTTAACATATTCGTAGTAGTTGTTATTAAGAGTAGGCCAATAATAGCCTAGGCGAAGGATCCATTTGGCCATGGCAAGGCCACTAAAATGTCCACCACAAATACCGTCATGGACTTGTTGGATGGTATAGGTAACCTCCGCGCGGTTAGACATCGAAGGAGGATGCCATCAAAGCCACGTTTATAGAGGAGTCCCCCCATGATGACATAACGAGAAACACTTTTAAGAAAAGCACGTTTTCCGTTACTAGTAAGGTCAGGTGGGAGAACAGAGGTTGTAAGGTAGTCGTGAAATTGGTGATACCAGGTATCCTACGAATTAGCAGACACATTATTTATCATACAAACATCCGGGCTGAGTAAGATGGGGCAAAGAGTTGTTGGACCAAGACAAATATGTCAGAGTCGGTTGGTGAGGCAGGAATTTGTGAGGCTAAGCAAGCCATAGTATCCGCAAATTTATTAGTAGAGCGGGGAATGGTTTGGATAGAATAATGAGTAAATAAGGTCAAAAGTGAATCCACGTAATGTTTGTACTTTTGAAGTTCCTCATTTTTACATTGGTAGATGCCCATAACTTGATTGACAACCAATTGAGAGTCACCAAAAATGTTAATAGATTTTACACCTAAGTGTAACGCAACCTGGAGACCCAAAACAAGGGCCTCGTATTCCGCTGTATTATTAGTGCAGGGGAAATCGAGCCGAATGAAAGAGGCATAGGTTCAAGATCAGAGGAATGAGAACAACGCCGGCCCCTCCGCCGCGCTGGCATTTGGATCCATCGAAGAAGAGGGTCATTGGATATGACTCCTCACTGAGTGAAAGAGTGGCAATGAGTTCGTCAGGGAAAGTAAAATTAGTAAACTGCTCCCCAGGTAAAGGGGCTTCCGCGAGTTGGTCTGCGATAGTTTGTCCTTTGATTGATTTCTGGTGTACAAACTCAAGGTCGAGATCGGCGAGGAGCATAAGCCATCGGGTGATGCGTTGGTTTAGATGAGGTTTGGCATACATATAATGAATGGGGTCCGCATTGGTGATGACAAAAGTTTTGTGATTCAGGAGGTAGTGTCAGAGTTTGGTGGCCACGAATGATAGGGCTAGGCACAACTTTTCTACATGTGTATACCTAGTCTCGTAATCCACCAGAGTATGACTTATGTAATAAACGGCTTGTTCTCGATGCTCGGAGTCACGATGTGCGAGCATGGCTCCTACAACATGGTCGGTGGTGGAAAGGTAAAGGTAGAAAGGGTGATCGTCCTGAGGTGGGATAAGCACGGGTGGCTGCAAGAGATAGGCTTTAAGAGCCTCAAAGGCTTGGTGGCACTCTTCGCTCCATTGAAAGACAATGTCCTTTTTAAGGAGATGATGGAAAGGTTGACATCGATCCGAGAGTTGTGAGATGAAACGCCGGATAGATTGGAGTTTTCCCTGCAAACTACGCAATTGTTTGAGGTTAGTGGGTGGGGGCATTTCTAGGATAGCTTTGACTTTAGCTGGATCGACCTCGATGCCATGCAAAGAGACAATAAAACCAAGGAGTTTTCCCGAAAGGACACCAAAGACACATTTCTTTGGTCAAGACGAACACAAGATTGTAACAAAGTGATCGAAAATAATGGTTAAAACATCGAGATGTTCACCGCGATGTTTAGATTTGCCAAGAAGATCATCGACATAATCCTCAAGGATAGTGTGCATAATGTCATGAAAATGTAAGTCATAGCCCGCCGATAGGTCGCACAAAGCATTCTTAAGGCCGAACGGCATGACACGATATAGCAGTAAGGTTCCCAAGGAGTTATGAAGGTGGTTTTATGTTGATCGGCCGGGGCTACCAAAATTTGATCAGTATCCCGAGAAGCCATCCATGAGAGAAAGCATCTCATGGCTCTCGCAGTGAGATCAACAAGTTGATCAATACTTGGTAGGGGAAGTCATCCTTTGGGCAAGCGAGGTTAAGGTCCCGAAATCCATACATATCCGAAGTCCCCCATGCTTTAGTAATAGGTACGATGTTAGAAATCCATTGAGGATAGTCAATAGGTAAGATGAAGGAAACAAAGGAGTCGTCAAGCTTTTTTGACCAAGAGGGCAATGCGTGGATGCATTTTTCTTTTTTTGTTTAATCGGTTTGGAATCGGGTTTCGTGGTAATGTTATGGACAAGCAATGTCGATCAATTCCCGGCATGTCGGGCAGTAGGACCAAGCGAAAGCTTGGTCATGGGCACGGAGGAAGGTAGTGAAGGTAGTTTGTTCTGATGCGTTAAGAGATTGTCCGATCTTCACAATGTGAGGATCATCCTCTGTGTGGATGTTGATTTCTATAGTCGACTCATTCAACATGGTTTGAGTTTCAGATGGTAAGGCGTTGAATATAAGAGTCATCCGCACCAAGGTAAGTGAGAATGGAGTCGTCATCCTGGCACTCAACAACATTAATTGAAGGTGAGTCCTCTTCGATCATGTCTGGATACATAAGGGGAAGAGAAGATGGGTCTTCATTATCGCGTTGATAAGTGAGAGGACCCAAGAAGATAGCATTTATGAAAAAAAAAAGTTAGGAGGGATGGATTCAGAGGTCTATCGACTCTGTGGGTGACGATGGCAAAATGGGTGATGATGGTTCGGAAGGAGTGACTTCATCATCTTCCTGGATACAATGGATATGTGGTGTCTTTGGTGTAGGTGGTTCAGAGAATCCAAGACCACGATGATCTTTGTGTTTGCGTGTAGTTACAGGAATGATCGTATGTCGGCCTTGTTCATAAAGACCGAAACCAAAGCCCTTCCAAGCACAAAGGCGTCAAGAAGGTGAGGGTGAAGCGACGATTAGTTAGATATTGAAAATCAGATTGGAAGGGAACCACACCAAGGGGAGGTTCAGGGGTGACAGAGGATGTATCGACACCCCCATATGTTAGGTTGGTGTGGCAATTAGGTGGTCCGTAGGAGATTACTTCCCCCACACGACGGTCGTAGGTAGGATGCGCATGTAACTGTCCGTACTCCTGTGGGGTATGGAAAGTGCTAACGTTATATAGGTGATACTCCCCCAACGTAAGGCGTTGAAAAACATCTACTAAGGGATCTGAGGTGGGGATGTTGTCCGTGGGAAAGGAAGTGGTATTTGTGGCGGTGGTTTCATTGGTTGAAGGTGTAGGTGCGGTTGAGATGGATGGTTGAGGTGTGGTCAAGTGGATGATGGGTTGATGAATGGGTGTCTCTGACTGGTACAAGCACATCATTAGGGTGATATAACATATTCGCAGGTTTTGAAGGGGGAGGGTCAGCTTTTATGGTGTAGGACTTCCCTCATACTCAAATTTTATGCATCTATGTAAGGTGGAGGGAACGCATCCCATAGCCCGGATCCAAGGGCGGCCTAACAACATGTTGTATTGGAATTCTCCCTCAAGGACATAGAAGAGTTCGGGTAAGGTACGTGGCCCTACACGAATGTTAAGGATCATGGTGCCTAAGGTAGAAGTAATAGCATCATTGAATGAACGCAACATGGTGGGGTTGGCACACATGCAGCTAGAAGGGATATTCATTTGTTGGAAGGCTTTGGAAGAGATGATATTTAGGCTAGCGCCCCGTCAATCATAACACGACGTACTCGGATGTCCTGACATAGTAAGCTGAGATGAAAAGAGCGGGGTCAGGATCTTTTGCACCAAAGTCAACAATTTCATCTTCGGAGAAACCGACAAAGAAGCTTGGCTCATGTCAGACATGAAGTGGTTGGGGAGATAGGTTGTTTGGTGAGAGAAGCAACGTGATTGGGTGTTAAAATGGAGGCAACGGGCAAGGTTTCATTAGGTAGGACCTCTATCCCTTGAAGGATTTCAATGAGAGCTTGTCGATGAGATTCAGAGGTTTGAATGAGATCATACAATGTCATTTTTACAGGTGATTGGTGAAGTTGTTTGATCATGGTACGGTGGGCCACTCCATCAGAGACGGGGTAGGTAGGTCCACGAATAACCACTTTAGGTGGTGGTGCGATCGGGATGGCAGACGGAGAAAGAGAGGCCGCAGGTGTGCTTTCTTTAGCTTTCCCATTGGTTTTATGCCCTCGAGTAGCAATGCTAATCATGTTGATCTCGTGAACACGAGAGGAGGAAGATGGTAGGGACCAGTCATTGTCTTCGAGAGGTGGGGTTGCAATAATGATATTTCTTGGTGAGGTGAGGACAAAGTGGTATAGAGAGGGATCAAGCTAAAGGTTTCTCCCTTCGTAAGTTGTCTTTCTTAACCTTTCTATCCGAGAGAGGTGACTGACGAAGGATGGCTTTCAAAGCTTTGCATCCCTCTACATCATGTCCTGGTGTGCGGTGGTAAGCGCAGATTTTAGACTCATCATAACCTATAGGTCGAGGTTTAGATGGATCATAGGGTCTAAGTGGGGGTAGGGAAATGGTCGCATTCTCCACCAACATATCAAGGATCTTGGCGTAAGATCCTTTGAGCGGGTCAAAGTCAGAGGAAGATGAGGCTATTGATTGGGTGGGTTTTGGTAATGTTTGGGTATGGTTGGTTCATATGGGTGGTGGCTTAGACAAGGGGTTTTGATAATTGGATTTAACTAAACGTGGCTTCTTCAGCGCAGAAGTTATGTTTAGCTGGTCAGATGACGTGGTAGCAGAAAACAACCACATGGAGAAAGAGGAGTGACAGCAAACAAATCCTTTGATGATGGAGTTTGTTTAGGTCGATAGGTGGACAGATACTTGGGGGGGTGATGGTGTTGATACACCCATGGATCTCTCGTATGGGTGTAGAAGGTGCAGTCATTTTAAAGAAAACGCAGGAGGTATGATGTATTGAGGCAAGGTGGAGGGGTGAGGTCCCAATATAGAAGGTAGGTGTGATGGTGAGGGTTTTAGTTGTGACAGAGGCATAGATTGGACTTGAGGAGATTGGGTTTGTCTCCTAGGTGGATGGACGGCTTTATTTTTGGATAAATCTAACCGTTTAGGTGGGTGTGTTAAGCTGGGTATTGGTGAAGTCCCAAGCATAGGGGGAGGTTTGGTTAGGTTAATAGAGGTGGATGAGGTATCCGGTAGAGATGAGGGGGGTGAGGATGAGGACATAGGCATTTTGAGCTTTTGTAAACACTTTGGGTATATGGTAGAGGTGTCTGGATCGGTCATCTGCATTTGAGTAGAGCATGGTGTACTCAAACGCTCCCATAGGACTCATCTATCTTCTGAGGGATGACAATCTTCACGTGTGAATAGGAACTTTTGTATGGAAGAGAGGTGGGTTGTGATTCCGGTCCACTGTGGGTGTGATACAGGGGGTAAATGAGGCACTGTATTAATGGGCGTTAAGAGGTCAACCGGTCACTGAAAAGATTTAGGCGATGAAGAACTAATAGGTAGGAGGGCATGTTTGAGAGGATCCGTCATGATTAAAGAATTTGGTGATGTTGGTTCGAGAGGTGTCTCTTCTAAGGATGACAGAAAAAGTGACGAGCCTTCCTCTTGTACAACAAGAGTGGTAGAAGGAGATGTTTGGGAAATAGATAAGTTAGATAACATCCGCTCACAGTCTTGCAGGGATGTGGTGTAAGAAGGCTCATCTGTGAGAAGAGAACTCTGGGTGGTTAATTCCTTTATGGGTAAAGGAATGGTAAGGTTATCATTTTGTCTTGATGGGGGTGGAGGGGGTTTGGATCCCTACGTTAGTGAAGAGGCTCGATTCAGAATTTCCTCGATAGGAGCTTTTGGTTGGGAGTCGAAGACCGCATGGATTTCATGAACACTCTCCTCGGCTAAGATATCTTGGTTTATGTTACTGTTAGATGAGTGGTTTGGGAATGGTTTGTTGAAGATTTTCAAATTTTTTAGCAGGGGCATTAGGATTATCGAGGGTTATATCCCCTGCATCAACCATTTCCTGCACTATGTTTTTCAACATCTTGCAGCTTTTTTGTGGATCGTGTCCCTTCACGCGGTGGAAGTTACAAAAGTCATTTTCTTTGTACCAAGAAGGTATAGCGTGGGTGGAATCAAACCCGGAGTGAGGTTTAACAGGAGGTAAGGTGATAGCTCCCGCTTTGAGCAATTTTTCCAAAATGACACCATAAGTTTCTCCCAAGGGAGTGTAATTGATGGGCTTGGCTTTATACTTATAGGTGGTTTTTAAGTGGGTATTAGATGGTGCTTGGGATTTGACCATCACCACGTGTACAGCTCCTTTTGATTTCGAAGCAAGTCGATGCGTGAGAATTGGTGGTGTTGGGTTTGTTGGTGGAGTCTTGGGTTCAGAAATTAGGGTTTTTGTTGCGCAACCGCAATTTCTCTTCCTCTAAGGCTCGAATCTCTAGTTTCCGAGCCATAGTAAAGGCCTCATCAAAGGTGCGGAAAGTTTGAATTTGGAGGGTAGGAGAAATGTGCTTAGCAGCAGCCCGCGTAAAGAGTTCGATAAGTTCGGCCTGAGGCAAGGCATAAGTAAGTTGGTTGATAAGGCCCCGCCATCGTCCAACGAAATCTGCGATAGATTCATCTTCAAATTGTCGGATGGCATAGAGGTCGGTGATAGATACTTTCTTGGCAATGTTAATGGAGAAATGATCCAAGAAAGATTGGGCTAATTGGTTAAAAGAGAAGATTGAGTGCTGGGTTAAAGCACTGTACCACTCCAAGGCGGGTCCTGATAAGGACATGGGAAAGGTGTGGAGTAGTAAGGCATCGTCATGAGCAATCAGATAGCAGGCATGTCTAAATGATCGCAAGTGTTGTTGAGGATCCTCCTTACTATTAAAACGAGTAAATTTTGGTAATTCCCATTGAGGAGGATATGAATGAAGGGGGACAGAAGGATGAATAGGCTCCCGACAAACTTGCTCGTATGTCAGGGTGCTATGGCTTCCTAAAATAGAAGCCTCCAGATTTTGCATCTTGTCCATCATTTGTTTGATTAAATCAGTGGTTGGATGAGATGATGGTGTGGTTGTCGTAAACGGAGGAGGATTGGGCCAAGGGCCACCACTAGACAATGGTGGGGTTAAATGTTGATAAGGTATTGAGGATGAATATGTTGAGGTGACCGAATAAGGATGTCCTATATAAGATGTTGAAGCCACCGGATAAGTGTGTGGAAATGAAAAGGTGGGCGGAGCTTGAGAAGGAAAGCTCGTGTGGATAGGTGGCAGAGAGCAAGTTATGAAAGGCAGTCTGCGAGAGAGACGAGGTAGGAGGAGCCGGTAATGATATGTGGGGCCCCAGATTAACCAAAGGAAAGCCAATCTGTGCCGTATGAACCTCCGAAGTCACTGAGTCGGGAGACGGAGCTAAGGATGAAGAGGGTAAGGCGGAGTTATTAGGTGGGGAAGGAGCTAAGTGAGCCGCTATACTAATAGGCATACCAACAAGGAGTTGACCATCGGGTGTACGGTCAGGGGTATGAGACAAATAGTACTGTACAGTGCTAGGATTAGCATCCAAAAATTTCACAAATTCCTTATCTCCTACAGGGATTTTGGGAACCTCACTGGTGTCCGTAGGATTCCCCATAGGATGTGAAGGGGGTGATTCAGGAAAAGGCATGAAATGCATGTGAAACCATGGCTGCAGCTTGTTTCCGAGTGATAACAACCATGGACAAGAGTACACAACAGGGATTCAATCTATCAGGGATAGAAACAGCCACAAAATGTTGGAATTGGTAGGTTGTTGGTTTGTCGGGAACTGTGAAAGACAGTAACCGATATCGGTCGTCGTAACCGATGTCGTTGACGATCAGAAATGGCGATCGTAAGTTAACCGATGTCAGTAGAATAGGACCGGTGTAAGAAGCTGTAAGAAGTTGCTGATTTGGGGTTAACGATGCTTAGTATACCTACCAAACTATTCTGAAGTGATTACTGAAACAGTGTATGACAGAGAAACAGAACTAAAAACAAGCAAGATGCACAGGAAAATCAAGAGACTAACCCTAGGATTAGTTTTAATTATTGTGGGCTTATGCCTTAGACGCAAGATGATGTCAATCCTAAACAAAAGACCTAAGGGAGATGTCAAGTTTGTTTTGGCTTATAAGGTTACTCAATCCAAGTGAGGAATACCATGGAAAAAAGGGGGATGTTTGAGCTGTTGTGTTGATTATGATGTGATTCGGTATGTGTTGTGCAGTGAAAGTAAGATTAATTTCTTGTCAATACCGTGGATATCACCCCCACGTGTATGACCTGTTACTTAACCTATGTTCACTAGAATTGAAAACAACAAGCAAGAATGTGATGCACGTGTTTTAAACCCAAATCGAAAATGATATTCGATGAAGCAAAGGAGATGACTTTCACTAATGCAAAGATGTGAAAGCAAGACAAATTCTTTTACCAAAATGACAAAATATTTTGTGAATATTTAGCAGAAACAAACAACAAGTATGCTCCCTATATGAAAGCAAGCAAGAAAGAAAGAAACCCGAAATGGGTCCCACCGGGCGTGCCAAAATGTTTCGCACAGAATGTTTCCATTCCTAGAATAGAGTTGCTTCTATCCTTTCATTCTCTTGAGAAACAGATAAGGGTTAGGGCTAGGAGGAATACCTGTTGAATGTTGAGAGGGTGCGCGTACCGTAGAGAGAGATCAGATCGATTGCGAAGAACTCCTTTTTGTCTAGGAAGGACTACCTGCAAGTAAGAATACAAGACCACCGGATTTTAGTTAGACAATAAATGAGGGAACTGCCTTGGGCCCAGGAAATATTGGACTTCCTTTCGAAGGTGGTCAGTTCCCCTCTTAATATGAATTAACACAAATTCTAACAAAGAAATTATTGCAAAATTACAATTTAGTTACCTCGTTAAAAAGCACTAGAGGAAAGGCTGGTTTTGGTTTGAGTCACAGTGACCGATGCTGGTCACTGTATAACCGGTACTGGTTGCTGATAACCGATATCAGTAGGGGCAGTGATTTAGGGGCTTTTAATAAAGGTTGGCTATAAGGTGGCTATGGTGTTTATAAGGCTGGAAAATGATTAGGGATAGGCAATGGGGTGATGGATAAGACTCAGAGAGTGTGGGGGCTGTTCTTGGGGCAATGTAAGGGTAGAGGAATGACAGTTAGATGCAGGGGCTACCGGGTAGTAGATCTATGAGTGAACTTGTAATTACTGTGATTCAGAAGTTCAAGAAATGTTATTTAAAAACGTACAAGACACTACTTACTAGTTCCTGATGAAGATACAGGTCCAAGGACTGTGATGACGAAGGCAGGGCTCAGGTGGGATGATCCGACAATCAAAAGTGAGCTATCTTCTCTCCCAATGCTTGGATGAGTGTCACTGGGCTCTGGTTACTCAGTTGCAGTCTTGGGCTCGATGTCCTTCTCTGCAAACTCTTCTCTTTTCTTCACTTGTCTCTGCCCTGCCAAGTGAATTTTGGATCCTTCAAATGAATTCAGATCCTTTGTTTTTGGTTGGGGGAGGTCATTTACAGGGAACCGATGGCGGTTACGTAACCGACGGTGGTCGAGTAGGAACCGATGTCGGTTAAGTCAAAGTGGGCTATTTTTAGTAAAATAGCCAACTTTCCCTCCTTTTCTCCCGAGGGATTAGTTGTGGGCTTGGTCAAGTCATTATTAGGTTGGTTTTGGTGTGGGTGAGGAGTAATTAGTCATGGGTGTGGATGTAGACCAAGTTATAGGTCTTAATTAGGTTAGTTTAGGGTTAGGGCTAGGTCATGATGAGGTGGTGAAATGAGGTGGCAGGTTTGGAGATGTGGATTTATTAATTATAAGGTAATTAATAAATAATTGTGCAAGGTTTAGGTGGTGAGGTTAGGTTGTGAAATGAGATGCGGGCAACATGCATGAAGCTAACTACAATATGGAGCATGTTGATGCACAGTGGAATGCACATAATTTTAGTGTGGGGTGTGGTTATTGATATCAATGTACGGGAATAATAGAACTAAAAGATGGAAAGGAATAAATTCTTTATAGGTGTTTGTCAAAGTAAAAATATTGCTTCTCAAAAGTGACCAAGGATGGAGATGAATGAAGGAACAATATAATGTGAGGTAAGTAGATGCCATGATAACTACCAAGATAAGGTACAGTGATGAGATACTCAGGCACATGGGTGCAGACTAAAGAGAATTCTATGACCAAAGGGTAGGAAGGTGCACTAGAAGGTTATAGTTTGGGTGCGAATATGTACCATGTGGAAAGAACAAATTTGGTCAATGAAGATATTTGATAGGTGGAGAAGTAATAAATGCATTAAAATTTTAAAATATATATAAGGACAGGATGCAAGTTCTTTTTTACCATTGTGATTAAGAGTATTTGAGAAAGAGCTAAGTATGAAGAGTTGAGTAATCGATTTGAGGTGCGAAGGGTGTGAAACCAGACATGATAAGAAGATTTGTGCATAGAAGAAGCTTACATCCCCGAGTGGTGAAGGGTTTGAGTGAAGTAGGATGGTAAAGAGGAGCTAGGGCACATGATTTCACCTAGGGCATGCTAACTCGAGCTAGGGTTTGAGTCGGGCATTACAGAGTTGAAGAGGCAAGTGTCTATAGAAGGATTGCAAGGTAAAAATGGCACCCAAGAAAGCAGTTGTAACGGGAACAAAGGGAAGAAGAAGGTAGTTGTAGAGGAGGAAGAGATGGCACCTGAAAGTAATTTTTAGAAATGCAATATCCAGAGGGCGTCATAGTTAGCCAGAGTGGGATTCACATATAAGAAAAAGAAAAGTGAGTAAATATAACCACATGACCATAGAGAATAAAAAGGAACTTGATGCCCTACTCAACATGAAGACAAACAAATGCACGGAAGATGACATGCTAGTTTATGATGATGTAGGTGAGAAACTTCTAAAAATAATTGGAGTCTACCAATTATATGAGCTTCCATATTTTGGGAAGTATGAGCCTTTATACCGATGGCTCATGAGTAGAGTACATGAGGACTTTTTCTACTTTGCAGGATGCAGAGTCAGAATCTCATCCGTGTTGATCTCCACAAAGTGACAAGTTTGAAGGCCACAAGAGAGGATATAAATACTGATCTAATAGATAAGGCCATGATTCTAGAAACCAGGAAGGAGTTGGGATACTTGAAGGGTCCATGTGGTATGGACATTGATAAACTAAAGAATTTTTTGGTTGTACAAGTAACAACACATCTTGTTACAAAGTTGAATGACCAGGAGAGGTGGTCATAGGTGAACACCATGTGGTTGCATGTTGTGAAGTGGATGTCAAAAGGAGTAGTCTACAATATTGCAGGCTACATTACAGAACAGATAGTCGAGGAAGTGCGCATGGGAGGAAAAATCAGCTTTGGAGCTATTCTATTGTCACTGGTATTCATGGAGATTGGAGTACCAGATGGACCAAAGGAGAAGATATGGGAATACCCCATGGAGAATAAGTCACCAACTAAAAGGTTCAACAAGTACCTATGTAAAGGTTCCATGACAGATGATGTCAAGAAAAAGTGGAGAAATGGTACGATAGGCTCCACGTGGCCTTTGAAGAAGAGTGGCGCATCCTGAAGGACCTACCTTCGGTAATAGGGAAACAAGTCCAGTTTGTTGTATATCAACATTTCTGCATCACGCACTTCCCAATGAAATATGGATCCTGGAGCCCTTGGTGCAAATTTCCTTATGCCTTCACAATAAGGTACTTTCAAACATCAGTCCACAGATTCACAGACATGCGCCACCTAGCCTTCAATGCAGAGAAGGTAGACTGTGACTACCACACCCTGAGGAATAAATATGTGTATCTAGGGTGAAGCATGTATATCGAGAGGCTCATTTCAGAAGTATTGAGCATAAAGCCCATGAGTCTAGTTGTCAGAGATATTGGGGCAGCACTAGTATACCTTCAGCTAAAGCCCAAGATGGAAAACAATAAGTACGTGGAGAATGAGTTCACGCTCCTAGGGCTGCCGAAGGGTCAACATATAATGGAGAACATACCGGCGCCAAAGCCCACGTAAAACCATTGACGTAGAAGATGAAGAAGAAGAGTGTGAAGATAGTGGTGGCTTGGAGCATAGAAGGAGGAAACCTTCAGATAGGAAGGAATCACAATGCACCACTACTCCACCATAGGGGCAGGATGAAGAAGATGATACGGGGTAGTACAAGGAGAGAATAGGTTCAAGAAAGTATTTAGACGCACAAGGACTCAAGGTGGAACCCCACAAATGGTAAGGAGATCACCTCATCTCTCTCCGCACAAGGAGTCCATTGAGCCAAAAAGGAGAAGGAAGTTGAAGTTAGATGAAGAGGTCAAGGATCATAGGAGAGTGTGCCAAGATCTCTACTCCACTTGAGAAAGAAGAAGAGCCAAAATATGAAGAGATGAAAGACAGAGAAGAAGGAGAGAAGGAAACATCTGAAACTACACATGAGACTACCCAGGATACTATGCAGACTCCTAACCTTGAAGCTCAAGTTCCAAAAGGGCCAAGGAAAAAGAGGATGAGTGGAGAACACAGTGCACCACTCATGGGATACGCTTAGGAAATATTTTCCATGCCTCTGCTTCCGAGCATGATAGCATAGAAGGATTTATTCGGCTGGGAGCTAATGGATGAGGATATGGTGACTGTGTGCACTCGAAAGTAGCTATCATGGTCAATGCACACCCACATGGATGAGCTTGAATTTGATGTATGCAAGGATTCATGCATGTCGAGATAGCTGAAGAAGGCACCCCAAGCTAGACATATGATAGTAAAGCCTATTGTCATGTCAGATGAATAGGTGAGTAACGCATTGGTCAAAGTCTCAACAGAAGTGGTGAGGCGCAATATGGACAAGGCTGCCACAATTAGGGTGCTTAGGTAAGAGATTAAAACTAAGGATGGGGAAATAGCATGCCTAACACAAGAAAGAGACTTGGTGCAAAAGAAAAATGTTGTATTTATCAGCCTCATAGAGGAAATTGGTGATACTGTTATGAAGGCTAGGCCATACCTAGAACCAAAGGTACCAAAGACATTTCCTTCGGTGATACACTATGTAAGTACCTTAGTAGACCTAGTGCTTGAAGATGAACCTCTGTGTATGTTAGTGCCAAAGGATTAAAGTGATGTGGAATATTGCATTCTATGAGAGACTACCTGTAAGCACTACAAGAAGAATTGAAGAAAGTAGACCAAGCCTTGAACATCTGCACAACTCCAGAAGAGCTCATCAACATAAGAACTCTAGAGGAGAACAATGAGGTTCAGAAAGTGATGAAGGATGACACATTGGGCCACACATAAATATTATCAATGGTTAAGTAGAAGTGTGAGGCCCTAGTGGCAACATAACATCCACACAAGAATCAGCTAGAAGAGCTTGGGAAGCTCATTGTGCAGAAGATGGATTTACTAGAGGGAAGGACTATAATGTCAAACATCGTGTTGGTCCTGCAAAATGAAAAAGGGGAAATTGTGAAGGATGAACTTGATTCCATCATTGTGGACATTCAGAGAAATTAGAGAAGGCTCTCACCGAGTGGCAAGCCTTAGAGGCTGAAATAAAAGTGGAGTATCCAGAGTTGATCCTTCAAGATGAGACAAATGAGGCTGCCACATAAAATCATTCTTTATTCATTCAAATTCTTTCTGATTCTTTCTATTCAACATTTTTTGGAGATACCCATTGTCGGGGTGATAATGAGATTAGTGTGGGGTAATGTTGATCAGAGAACACTTGACAGAACTCACACAAGAAGTCTCACGCAGGAAAATAGGCCATGTTCAAGGCGCGAAGGGACGGGGAAGAAGAACTGTGCACACAAGAAAAGTTAAGCATTCAGACTTATCCATTTTTGGGCATGAAGATCTATTTTTAGAAGATAGCGTGTAGAACACACCAATGATGCAGAGATGTGTGCACCATGCATTGTCTATTTCTAGAGGATCAGATTCAGAGTGCTTTTACATGGAGATAGTCTAAGAATAGGATTTTCACCTCAGTTAACTATCAGTAGTCTATAGATAGCACACTTACATGTGTGGTTATGCATGAAAACAACACGTGGCTATTAATAGCATGTGGCCTATTTTTGGAATAGATAAGTGGTGAAGGGAAAGTCCCCACCCTATATATATGTAGTGAATTACCTGGTAGGGAGATGATGGATATAGAGAGATAGATAATAGTGTGTGTGAGAGAGAGAGAGGGATAAGTATACAGAGACATGTGCATGTTTCTGGATTACCGTATCAAATCCATGTGCGCATCGGCATAGATTTCCAGTATTGTAAGAAGCTTCTGTGTGATTATGATAATTAAGAGATGGAAGATATTGACTAAACCTAAGTGTCATTCCTGTGTGTAATTGGGTAGTGCATGTTCTTATTTCTATCATGATTATTGTTTAAACCTATTCTTTCCTAGATCTAGATCTGTCATGCACTGTATAATGATGTATTAGTTATGGATCTATATGCTTTAAGTCTTCATCATGTTAACATTCTGCTACAGAAACCCTAAAGAGGGACCTAGTACCTTTGTGCACTTCAGTGAGTGCTCATTCTAGGCTGAGTGATGTGTCAACACATCTAGGGTGTTATCTGGTGAATTCTAGGCTACATCAATGCACACCAAAAAAATGCAATGCCCACATACAAGAGCAAGTAATAGACAAGAAATATTAGGCAAAAAGATAGATAGATAGCCATGGAAGTAAGTAATCCTATAAAATAAATGTTACACATGAAGCACCTATTAACATGTTAGAAAGATAACCAATATGTCAAAAGTGTGTATAAACAAATAATTAAAAGTTCTAAGTACAAAATGAAACAATAGCACCTATGAGAGACAAATTTAGACGCCCAAATGACCATTGTAGAGAGAGGTAGAAGGCAAGCATCCATGTTATGTGTTAGAGACCTATGTCTATGATCATAACTAGAAAAATATGTGAACATGCATTTTGGATGGTAAAGATAATGATATACAAGATATTTAACCATCATGTGTAATAAAGCAACCATATATAAGCAAATGCATGTAAGAGTAAAAGTAACCAAGATATGCAACATGTTGTGGATGGGTGGAATGGAATGCAAGATGAATGATAGTATCCACATGCCCTCTCGAGTTAATGGAGTTATATGTAAGAAGGTTCATTTGGTTTTCCCACTCAGCAATCAAGAATGAACCATAAACGAGAGTGCATCATCGGGAAATGGTCAAAGTGTGTGTTGTATCTAACGATTGTGATGATTGTGTAAGTGTGTTGATTATATGTGACCTAAATATGATGCATGTGTGACCCTTATATCCGAAGCGTGTATCATGATAAGATGATCGAAAGAGTGATAATGTAGCCTAAAGTGTATATATCACGATAAGAGGAATAAAGGGAGTGGTGATGTATCCTAAAGCGTATACCACTACAAGATGAAGGAATAGCTGACTATTTAGCCTATAGTGTATGTCATTAACCTATTAATGTCACATGATGGAGGTTGAATGATGAAAGTGTGAGTATGATAAGGTCCATTTGATTAGTAAACCCTCGGAAGTTGAGTATGGACTGAGGAACTAGAGTGCATCATAGGGTAGTGAGTGTAGCGCATAGAAGACAATGTAGTATGTGTGATGAGTAGATGACCATATGATGTGTAAATGCAATGTATAGTAATGTAGTATGTAGGATGAGTAGTATATGATGCTAGATGTGTAGACACTAGAAATGCGACATATGTGTAATGAAGACTAGTATGATGTGAAAAGTATGTATGATATGTGAATGTGTGATGGTCAAAATGATGTAGTATAAATGTATAATGTATGATGTAATGTGTAAGACATATAACATGTGTAGTATGCCCTCAACAGTCAAGTGTGAACCAAAGCACAAGAGTGTGTCATTGGGTAATGATGATGCTAAAATGTGTGATGATTATGTCTAAGCTAGGATATTGATGTATGATAATGCAAATATGATATATGTGCTAATGCTAATATGGTGGGGGATATGCTAGATGTTATGCCCCTCAATTTTGTGTAAATTAATGAACTATACAATGACAAAGTGAAGGATGAAGGTCCTCCATCCGATGCATGTGGTGTCGAAAGCGTATGACCATGCTCTAATATTGGTGGTATATGAGATAGACGTTGTGCTAGTGAATGAATTATATGTGCATGCAATGGATGAATATATGATCAAGGCCGTGGTAGAGAAAAATGTGTCGATGATGGAGATATACATGATGTCAAACACAAAGGTGAAGGACATCCAAGTGGAATAAACCGAGGTGATGACCGATGTCAAGATGTAGTAATTGTCCTAGGAATGGGTCTATACCTATGTGTAGGACTAGCGGAGTGGTGAGGTCATGTAGATAATGTGTGAGTAGGTGAACTAGGAGTAGATTGCACTTTGAGTAACATAGAATGTAATATGATAGATGATGTATGTGTTATGATAATTGATGTGCGAGGAGTTGATGACCAAGGATTAGAAGGAGGTATATCATCAATAGAGATAACTTGATTGTTGTGAATGAATTTAAGTCACAAATGATTCATAGAGATGATAGATTGGGACCTATGAATCTAATTGAGACCAAGAAGCATGTTGCACCCATCAACTATGTTTCTAACAAGGAAAGGCACAAGCATAGTAAGAGGACCAATCGTAGTGTGTAGTTGGATGACACCAAAGGGTTTTTTCATGGGGTATGAAACTTGTGATAGAGGGTAACCGATAGCCTTAAGAAGTGGAATAGAACATGCACTGATGGACCATGATGGGCCAACCTTAGCATTATCGATGGAAACTGAACTGACATATGCATTAATAAATAAGTGGTTAGATGTGAAATTCACATGATAATCATGGTTAGAAAATGAGATGATCGGTGGTGAAGCATCAGTATGTGCAACTAAGAAATAAAGAGCCCTTAATGCTTTGGAAAAGACACTGTGTGATAGACATGATTAGCATATGAGTCAGTTATTTTTGTATTATGTTTGGGTAGAGGGTTATTAAAAATTTTGAGTTTATGATTTTCATTGATAGGTGGAGATGTTGCAGATTCTGGAAGCTCAATTTGACCATTGTCAATCAAATCCTAAATGAGATAGTATAGCTAGTAACAAGGAGAAATGACCCAAGAAACTAAGAAAGTAGATATGTGAAACCCTAGAGTGTAAAGAGAGTTAGAAATAACTCATCCGATTTTATGAGATTATTATCTTTTGTGTCATAGAGATGATTAGAGAAACAAGAGGAGGAAACTATTGTGTTGAGGTTCGAAAAGTGCGAGATATAGATGGTAGGGGTACTGGATAGGTATAGGGGCTCTTTTAGATTCCCTAACTGAGATATGGGCACATGCTGCCTATGAAAAATATCTGTAAACATCCTTTGAAGTGTCACTAAGTGATCTCTTGTGTTTTCTTCCCGCTGCACTAGCTTCACTAGACTGCACAATATGTTCATTGGAAATTAGAAATGAAGATGAGACCTACAAAACCCCAAGATAAGCATCAAACCCAAGAAAAGAAAGATGCATATGAAGGGGTTAGATTATCCTTAACTCCATAATGGTGGACTTACTAACTAAGCATTGCACTACATCTCAAACCTGATGTAGTTATATGTGTGTGTGTGTGTATAATCATGCCATAGGTGCTCTTGTGTCAGTCACACTTTGTGAAAGTAGTGAGCAATAATTATGTGTAGAAATGTAATAAATGGTGGATGGAATAGAATAAAATTCCCTCCTATGATGTGTGATGCAGATGAACCATCATTTTCCCTTGTGATGGAGCTAGATGGATGTAAATGAGCTCTAGATGCCTTAGATGGAATGCAACCTTAGGTGATGGCAAGAGTGTATAGTAGTGGGTCCTCATTATGGTTTCATAACTTTATATTTATATGGTTCTCTTGTTCTAATTTCATAATTAACCCCAAAAAGGCCAACCACTAAAAATATAGAATGCTCAAATGGATAAAAAGTGCCCAAAAGATTGAGATAAAGTGGAAAAAGGATCTATCATCACCAATCCGCACTATGATAATTCTTCACCGGGAACTCCTCGTGCTATGATTATTTACTAATGCACAGCCTTTAGTTTGGTGGATGTAATCTGGAAACAAAACAACAAACATAACACAAGAATACCATCGACTATGATAAGACGGAATGATGACAAATCTGAAATATCAAAGTAAATTATAATATTAACATGAAACTGTTACAATCTCACCCATGAGGTACTTCAAGTGTTATTGACTTCACTTTCCTTTCACCAAGACTATGGGAGAAACTTTACAATTACACCTCTTAATGGCTTCTTCAACACACCTTTAAACTAATGGCTTCCTTTGCACACTTCCTACAATATTTCTCACTACTTATTTCTATGCTAAATGAGGGGGGTGGCCTCTCTATTTATAGAACTTCCAAGCTTATCCATCTTATCTCTAAGATAGGATAAGAAATCCACTCTGACGAATCATATTCCATACCTTAACTCTTATCTGTACATGTAAGCTTATCTTTTAAGATAAGATAAACCTTATCATTTTACATGGGTTCCACATTTTTAGACTTTTTACAAATAAAATACACAAAATATTTATGACCTCACTCCTTGTCCTTATTACCAATATAATATTTCTAATTCCTAATCATGTAGACCTTACTTCTCTAATTACCCAAACTTTGACATTTTAACATTACCGGACCACTTACGACAAATATTTACTTTTTACAACATTCCTATTGTACTTTGACTATTACCGTACTCCACATTATTGGCGGCACCATACTGACGGTGCCGTTATCTTCTATCAGACACTACTACTAATTATACTTAACAACATCCTATTCCTAATACATATATTAATGAAATAGAAATTACGGAGGAAAATTTTACCTGTCGACATCTTCCCCTTTCTAGCTTCTACTCCATCCTCGGAGTAGACTCTTCCGGTGATTGGAAAATCTTCAACTTGTCGTGGTTGACCCATTTCGTAATGGGAGTGCCATCCAATTCCTCCAAATCGAGCACGTACCATTTTCATGCACAGCTGCTATTTTGTAGGGCCCCATCCATTTTGGAATAAATTTTCTGTCTTCTTTTTTGTATCTAGAATCATATACTAGAACCAAGTCATTCACATGAAATGGAGACCACCGGATCTTTTGATCAAAGTATTCCTTCTGCTTCATTTTCTTCTTATAGCTTGTATCCTTAGCTATTTCCCTCATTTCCTCTAACAAATGAAGATGTACCAACCTTTCTTTTATTGAATCACTTTCATCCATTCTTTCATTTTCTATTACTCTGACCGTGGGAATATCAAACTCAATAGGAAGAACTGGATCAATGCCATAAGCCAACTGAAATGGGGAGTATCTTGTTGCTGACTTTGATGTTGCCCTATATGTCCATAATTTTGCATGAATCCTTTTACCCCATTTATGTACTGCAAGGCTGCATCTTTTGCTAGAATTTGACACAACACAAAATTTGTTCTGCTCCACTGTCCATTTGTGCTTGGCTTGTATGTTGTTGCCTTCCTATGCTTAATAGAAAACTTATTGACTAGGGCTTCTACTACCTCATTAATGAAGTGGCTTCCTTGATCTGTTACAATTTCTAATGGACAACCAAATTTGGTGACAATGCGTTCATATATGAACCTTGCCACCTCATCCATGGAAGTTGTTTTCAATGGCCTAGCTTCAACCCACTTGGTTAAATAATCTGTGGCAACTACAATATACTTATTTTGGCATGAGGTAGTTGGAAGTGAACCTAAAATGTCTATTCCCCACTTTTCAAAGGGACCAAGTGGAAGAATAGGGCATAATGGAGCTGATGAAGTCTTACGGTTACCATGTGTTTCACAAATATCACATCTCTTACAATAATTATAACAATCTTTAAAAAGAGTGGGCCAGTGATAACCTGCATCCAAGATCCTTCTTGTTGTAAGTTGTCTAGAGAAGTTCCCTCCACATGTACCATTGTGGAATTCTTCTAGCAGTTCCTTCCCTTGATCATGTCCAACTGCCCTCTTGTACTGTCCATCAGGTCCTATTCAAAATAATACTCCATGCATAATAGAATATGGATGACTGGCTTGAGTAATATTTCTCTTAGTCTTTGCATTGGCACCATCAAGAAACTTGAATTCATTCAGATAATTCCAAATATCTATGTATTCACTAGGGATTGTGTCAAGGGATAACAAGGCTGCATCGGG
Organism: Taxus wallichiana var. yunnanensis; assembly: GCA_018340775.1. NCBI lineage: Eukaryota > Viridiplantae > Streptophyta > Pinopsida > Cupressales > Taxaceae > Taxus > Taxus wallichiana. The sequence continues at coordinate 188,338,635 of CM031235.1, forward strand.
GAAATCATCATCATCACAAGATGATCCTAAACCATCATAGGCTCGAGAGAGTGCATCTGCATTGACATGCTTCTTTCCTGGCCTATCTATAATATCAAATTCAAATTCTTGTAGCAAAATTATCCATCTTTCTATCCTCCCTGATGGGTTAGGCTTATTGACAATATATTTTAGAGCCTGATGATCTGTTACAACTATAAATTTCTGCCCTAGTAAGTAATTTCTAAACTTCTTTACAGAAAAAATGATAGCTAGAGCCTCTTTTTTAGTTACAGTATAATTTACCTCAGCACTGCTCATTTGTCTACTCCCAAAGTAAATTGGATGTTCATTCCCATTTTCATCCTTTTGGCTCAAAGTACTTCCTAGTGCTGCATCTGAGGCATCAGTATACACAATGAATGGCTTGCTCTAATCTGGATTCTTTAAAATAGGTGAAGACACCAAGGCTTCCTTCAATTGTTTAAAAGCTTCATGCACCTTATTTCCTGGTTCATAAGTAACATCCTTCTTCAAGAACTGGGTTAGTGGTTATGTAATCTTTGAGAAATTCTTGATGAACCTTCTATAGTAACCCACATGGCCTAAAAATGATCTCAACTTACTTCTATTCATAGGAAATGGTAAATCTTTGATTTTTGAAACTTTATCAGGTTCAGTACTAATACCATCTCTGGATACAACATGCCCTAACAAAACACCTTTAGAACATCCAAAGACACACTTTGTAGGGTTTAGTGAGGCTTGTGCTTCATCTAACCTTTGAAATGTTGTCTCCATCTGGTGCAGGTGGTCCAACTTGCTCCCATAGATGTAAAAATCATCCAGAAATACTCTGATGAAGGTCCCAATGTAGGGTTCGAACACCCTATTCATCAAACGCTGGAATGTTGCTGGAGCATTACACAACCCAAAAGGCATAACTCTATAAGAAAATGTTCCCCAAGGAGTGGTGAATGTGGTCTTCAGCTGATCTTTCTGCTATACGAACTTGGTTGTAGCTATTATATCCATCAGCAAAACTATAGCACTCCTGGCTAGCTACTTCGTCCAAGATCTGATCTAAAAATGGAAGAGGGTAATGATCCTTCTTTGTTGCCTTATTGAGCTTCCTGTAATCAACACAAATGCATAGCTTCCCATTCTTTTTTATTGAGATCACAATGGGAGAAACCCATTCTGAATTCTCCACAGCAAATATGAATCCTGCATCAAGCAACTTATCTATTTCTTCTTTTACAGTCTTGGAAAAATTAGGATTCATTCTATATGGCATTTGCTTTATAGGCTTAGCACCATCTACCAGCTCAATAGAATGTTCTACCCAACTTACTTGACAGAGTTCCTTGTAATCAAAAGTGAATATGTGTATGTACCTTGAAAGAGCTAGAGGCATGATTCCTTCTCACTCTCCATCATAAAGCATCACCAATATTTATTTGTTGGAGACGATCATCAACTTCTTCTTCGATAATTTTATGGGGTCATGAGTTGGTGTGGATCGGAAGGATATCCATGACTGAAACATCCACCTCACTTTCTTCATCTTCGAGTGTCCATTTAATTGGTACTAGAGTAATCAGAGGATGTCCAATCATCGGTTTCATCACTTGAATCCACGAGGTTCGCTTTATGATGTCGAGGGATCACGTTTATCTTCACCCCTCTCTACCATGTCCAAGTGTCATGAAACCTTCATTCTAGTAGTTTCTTGCATGAACTCTCCTTAGCCATGGTCTTCCCAGCAACATTGGGTACGCAACAGTACCATTTTTCATCACCTAAAAGTCTACCACACATACAACACCCATAACAGATATTGCCACATTTGAAACTACACCTTCTGGTTTATTTTTTCCTTTATTTAATGACCTTAACATAAGTGTTGAAGGGCAATCAATTTTTAAACCCAACATATTCATTACAGACTCGGTCATTACATTAACTGCAGCACCTCCATCAACTAAGACATCATGAATTGAAATACCATTACATAATACCTCAGCTTGTGGAGCATAGGGATCCGCCTCGCCTCCAAAAAAAGGGACCTTAACCTCCTTCTTTTGTTGAGCATTGAGTCCACTCGCAGCCTCCCACCTCTTCTCGAATACATAGCCAAGAGTTGACCATATGTAATATTTGCAGGCCTTTTGGACAGATCTTCCAAGATGGAGTATGGTCCTTGCCCCTGTGAAATCAAAAAATCCTGCACACCCAACTTTCTTCTCCTATGTTTCTTACTAGTTTCTCCTTTCATCTTCTTAGGATCATTTCCATCTTGATTATCTTTTTCTTTCTTTCTTTTTGTTACAAACACATCTACTTCATTATTTCTGCTCTTATCTACTACATCAAAAGAATTCACAGGTGCTTTTCATTTATCATTATCTCCTTTACCAGATGTAGAAGCTCTATCTGGACAATTATACTTATAATGACCCTTTTTATAACAACCATAACATACAACTTCAAAATATTTCTTTTGGACCTCTATCTCCTCCCGAGAACTAAATTCTTTTCCTTGAAGAAGATTAATAGTTAATCGACCCATCCTTTTGAGCGAGATCTTCATACTCGGTAGATGTACTAGAAGAAATATACGTGCTCACCTTTGGGAGTGGTTGTGGATTCTAGACCAAAGGTTTGGTGTAGGCTCTACTTTAGCAACAATTTCTTTAGGCTCCTCTTCCATGCTTTCTTCTTGCCTTCTTGCAATCTCCTTTGCTTGTTCAATGGTAGCTGGGTGGTCATACTTCACTCGTTGTCTGATCTCTGGCTTCATCCCAAGAATGAAGTTCTTACATAGGAGATTATCCATGCCATTCATCAACCCATCCGCTAATCCTTCCTTCTGGATCTAGGCATCGAGCTTCCTCCTTAGCTCTAGAACACGAGCATGATAATCCCTTATCTTCTCCTTCTCTCCTTGGGATAGCTTTGTGATCTCGATCATGAGATCTGCATATTTCTATTGTTCACCAAATTCTTCAAGAAAACTTTCAGTTAATAAATCCCATGAATTTTTCACATTTTCACCTAGTGTTCCAAACCACCTAAGTACCTTGAACCATCCAAAAAGGTGGGAAAAATTCAGTCCATTGTTCCTTCTTATGAGACCATTACAAATACAAGATCATTTAAACTCTTGAATGAAAGAAGAAGCATCTTCATTAGATTGAGCTGAAAAAATAGGAATCTTTCCCATTTTCAAAAGTAACCACCGTGAAATACCAACCCACAAGTACAATCAACAAGACTTATGTACACAAATAATTGGAATCACTATACTAGAAAGTGACTTTACACCTTTCTACAGTAAAATAGAAATGACCACGGTAAACTATGGTAAAACTTGACTTACTGCGGTAAAAACTGACTTTACTGTGGTAAACACTATTCACAATAAAAAGTGAAGTTACTGCGGTAAATACTATTCACGGTAAAAAGTGAAGTTACTGCGGTAAATACTATTCCCAGCAAAAATGACTTTACCATGGTAACTACTATTCATGGCAAAAATGACTTTACCATGGTAACTACTATGCATAGTAAAAACAAGGTTACCCTCTAATTGATTTTTGACTAAGTGGGAATATCTCTCCAGAAAATCCACCAACGAGGAATGGTCCCGGCAACGGAACCAAAATGTCATCACCAATCCAAAGACTATGATAATTCTTCAGGAAACTCATTGTCTTATGATTATTTACTAATGCACAACCTTTAGTTTGGTGGATGTAATCTGGAAACAAAACAACAAACATAACACAAGAATACCATCGACTATGATAAGACGGAATGATGACAAATCTGAAATATCAAAGTAAATTATAATATTAACATGAAATTGTTACAATCTCACCCATGAGGTACTTCAAGTGTTATTGACTTCACTTTCCTTTCACCAAGACTATGGGAGAAACTTTACAATTACACCTCTTAATGGCTTCTTCAACACACCTTTAAACTGATGTCTTCCTTTGCACACTTCCTACAATATTTCTCACTACTTATTTCTATGCTAAATGAGGGGGGTGGCCTCTCTATTTATAGAACTTCCAGGCTTATCCATCTTATCTCTAAGATAGGATAAGAAATCCACTCTGACGAATCATATTCCATACCTTAACTCTTATCTGTACATGTAAGCTTATCTTTTAAGATAAGATAAACCTTATCATTTTACATGGGTTCCACATTTTTAGACTTTTTACAAATAAAATACACAAAATATTCATGACCTCACTCCTTGTCCTTATTACCAATATAATATTTCTAATTCCTAATCATGTAGACCCTACTTCTCTAATTACCCAAAATTTGACATTTTAACATTACCGGATCACTTATGACAAATATTTACTTTTTACAACATTCCTATTGTACTTTGACTATTACCGTACTCCACATTATTGGCGGCACACCGCATCGGTGCCGTTATCTTCTATCGACGCTACTACTAATTATACTTAACAACATCCTATTCCTAATACATACATTAATGAAATAGAAATTACGGAGGAAAATTTTAGTGTCGGCATGAGATCAAGGCACACCAAACAGACCATGGTGCTGTGGGTGCCTCATCACTAGCTCGAGCACCTAGTCAAGGCTAAAATGATGAAAAATGGAAAAAAAATATACTAGGCATAGGTGTGCGAGAGGTCGGAAGTAACGATAGAAAACAATGTAAAATGGCCAAAAGAAGGGGGTAATTTGTACTTTCTTCACTCAAAACCATATGAATAGTAGTATGATACCGAGACTAAATAATAACCAAAGTGCATGATTTAGTGTCTACGGTGTGTTTTTAATACGGTCTAATTAGTATTGTGTATTTAACTCTGAGCTTGGTATCCCTTAGATAATTTTGGCTATAAACCTATCCTCCTACCAACAAATCTAGCTTGCACATAATTATATTATCCTCGTATTATTATAATAATTCTTAACCTCATTTTTTACTAGATAAGGTATCATATCCTTACTTTCAAACCCTTTAGGTAGATATCCATCTTCTTTTATCCCTACCCTCTCACCCTCTACACCTATTTTGTCTTTGTCCACATGTCAACAATGATGATTTTATCACTTGTATATCTTTTTATGGGTCAGTAATTTCCTCATAGGTTGAATTTTATACAAAATTATATATAAGAACCCATATATAAGAAATTTAAATGCACTCATCTACTCACTTGGTACTTTTAAGAGCCATGTGATAAAATTATCATTTCAAAAGCACTCAAATATCTCCTAAATTACCTTCAAACAATCACAAATAATAGGAGAAGCATTTGCGCATAGTTCTAAATAACTCTAACATTAGTCGTAAAGTCAATTTTACCTAGAAAAAGTATTTTCAATCTAATTTAAGCACAAATCACACCAAACCAAATTATCTATATTATCAAGTGATAAAATTTCCAAATCTAGTTGCAACCACATAGATATCACATGTTCAGTGGTTAACTACATGTATTTTAATCCCTATTCATAGTAGTACTAACATAGGTAGTGTACATATTACACTTTACCCCAAACACAAACCTTTTTGCATGGACTCTTACCCATGGTTTAGTTTTGAAGCTATTTCGGGTCATACAAAGGGTTTCATGATACCTAGGGTTTCACAGTTAAGCATATTTTTAAGTCTTACATAGGTAAAAACACCATAAATTCACAATTTAAACCACCAAATAGGTATGAAACCACCAAAAAATCCATACACATCTAAAAGTTCCATACCTACTTATCCTACACTCTTAGAATTAGAAATGAAGCACTTTCACATCATTTCAAGTATTTTCACCCTTCTTCCACTACCATATTAGTTTCTTTACTTGTAGGATAGCTAAGTACATCTCCCTTTTTATGTCTTATTTTATTTACACTTGTTTTGATCATTCTATCTTGGAAATTTCTAAATAGGTATATTCTAATCTATATATTGATGTTAAGGTAATTAATGTAAATATATATACTATTTTAACCCTTAATTCAAAATGAGATAAGAAACACAAACACATTTTGTTTCATTTTTGGGTTAAATCTTTTAGTGATACCAAGTTAGCTGATCTAATCCTTATCCTAGTTTGAACCCTAATTACCCTAGGCTTTTTATTTATGCCTTGGCACATGATCATTTTCCTAGTTCTTGGATTTTTCCTTTCATGGCTTATACTACCCATTAAAAATTTTATTTCCTTTTAACTTAGTTAAAAGTGGTCCCCTACATGTAAAGATGGAATATGTGTAGCATTGCAATAAATCATGATCCCTACTAATGTGGAACCACAATATGTGGAATCCCTTCTCCATACCTTATACATACACATGTTTCTTCTACATCAGAAAGTAGTCACTCCTCCTCTCTCACTTACATGAGAAATAAATTGGACCTCATCTTGACTATACAAGTGTTACATGAATACTACCCTTTATTTTCATACATTTTATCTTCATAATTATTTTTCTCACACTTGTCAATTATAATCCTTAGTTTAGATAGCCCAATTAGTATGTTATTTTATCTTCTCCTTACATATTTAATCTAGAAAGGTCATCTTGTCTAATAATTTGGCTACCCCTAACATCTATATAGGTTATACAAATCAATTTACCTCATTTTCTAGCTACCCATGTTATAATCTATAGTTTAGACAAGATGGTTAGTCTAATTATCTTCGCTACCCCTTAAAATATGACATTATCTACTTATATTTCATATTTTATTTAGATGATCACACATGTTGAATATGCCTTTACATATTATTTACAAACAACATCCTTTAGATATAATTTTAGGTCATTTATTTATTCCTAAATATTTTGGCACGTTATTTTACACATATATAAGATAATATACTCCTTGTGACATGATTTGTAAATATTTTACTAAATTCAGATTTTTAGATTGTAACACCCTCGACAACTGATATATTCCTCTTTTGCATTTCAAGTGTTGACATGTGATTTTCTAGATAAATATGTGTTCTTTTGATTGTTGAAGATCATGCTTGATAAGGATAAATATTTTTGTTCTTAAAAATCATTAGACTAAAATGTTATGGTTATCAAGAATTTGTTTTCACTTTGGAAGGAGGAGTTACAACTGATCAGTTTGCAGACTTATTTCTTCTTCTGACTCATCCTTGGATCAATTTCAGTGATCCAAGGAATGTTTCAAATCCTCTTCATAGACTGAATGATAAATTGGCATTCAGTAGTTTAAGGGACATAAAAGACTGAATTTTGTATGATACTAATTCTTGGTCTTATGTGAATATGTTTTCATTCAATTGTATGTTTGTGCTCGGGTCTTTGGTGATTGATCTTGGTAGGACTATAAGGACTTAAGAAAAATTCAATTCATAGAGGATGAATACGGAGTCCTAAAACCTAAGGATTATCCTAACGGTAACCTAAGCTAGGTAAGAACACCTATGTTCTAGCTACGTTTACTTATTTGAATTCTGTTCTAACCTAAGCCTCTTATTCTATTTGTTGGGTTGGTGTCCTAACCTAAGCATTGTGCTAAATGAATAAGGGAAGGGGTTACTAAAGTAATACTAGGCTATTTTAACTAATACCTAATACTAAAGGGTTATGAATTGAACCTAACCTAAGGTGGGAATTCTAATGGAAAATGTTTTAAGACCTATGTTGGTAATTGCTAAACTAACCTAAGTTCTATTTGAATCCATCCTAAACTATTAAAGGGAACCTAAGGGGTCACATGTCTCAAGGGCAACGGTTCCAATGGCATTTAAATGAGTTGAAAGGGTTTAAATGATGGAAGTACTACTAGATTTAGCAGAGAGGCTAGTTGACTTGGTGGAGGCATATGTGGAAGCCCCACTAAAAGATGGAATGGTATTTTTGTGTGGAATTGGCATTCGCTAGATTTAGGAGGCGGTGGCAAGGAAAGATAAGTGGGAATTTTGGAATGAATGGCATTTATGGCATTTATGAGCCTCAGTCTTTGTGTGTAAACCGTCTTGGAAACTTAGAAGGTGGGTTTGTAGGAGGTTATTTGGTTTTTCATGCATGGCAAATTTTTCTCTGCATAGAGCTAACTGGTTCTTTGAACCAACAGTTTGACCTTCACTTCAAAGATATTTTTGGTTTCTTCGGCCTATTTTTTATCAAAGGAAAATATATGAGGCATAGGAGGAAAAGAAGTTTGATTGTTGATCTTTCATGGAGGAGAAAAAGAGTTAGAAGCTTGGCTGGAAGTCTCCTTTGATTTGGTGGAAGCACTATCAGGCATGATAGGCTCTAACTATTAAAATTCTTTGTGTTCTTCTAAATGATTCATTAGAACAACTCTTCTCTCATGAGATTCATGTTTTCATGCCTGTCTGGTTATTTTTCTTGCTGGGTTTTACGAATCCTTGTGTGTTTGATATGAAACTATGGCTATATAGTGTTGTTTTGGAAATTGGCTTTGTGCAAGTTTTATGACCTACATGCAAGTGAAAATGGTATTCAAAACTTGTTTCTATATCTTTGTTTTTACACTCTAGATCTTGTATTCAAAGTTTTGGAGCTTTGAACTGACTGTCATGAAAATATATGGATCTGAGCTTAGGGGAAACTTGAGTTCTGTTTGATTTTTCTTCTGGGTTGTGAATTTGGAGGTAGACTTGTGTTGGTACTTTGTGTTTTGATTGGAACTAGTGTTTGGAAAACTTATGCATTGCTGAACTGTTGCTTGGAGTTCATATTTTGGCACTCTATTCGCATTATATTACTTGTGAAGTTTCAGGCGTTGTACATGAAGCTTGGGTTTGACCTTTGAATGTTGATTTAACACTTGAGTGTTATGAGCTTATATTTGGGTCAAAATATTTGATTTTGTTCTGGTATTTGTATTGGGTTATTCTTTTATTAAATGGCTAAGCTTATAACTCTTTATTTGAGTGACTACTCACTAGGGAACTAGGTGAAAGTTTGTTTGAGTCATTTAAAATCTCTTCAAGATTTGGAACTAGTAATATCATGCTTAAGAAACGTAGAACTTTAGTTCTATGACTATATCAACTTCTTGAGATGGTATGAGTGTGGGAATTGGAGGAATTGTTCTTTCCACTCTGTTTTGAGGGAATCCCACATTCTAGGTTGACTGTATTGTTTTATACCAAGTCACCACTATCACAAATTCGTGGTTGTGAAGTTTTGTTTTAATATTCCGTTCCTGTTGCTTTAGAGTTAAGACTGAGACATCTTTTGTATAAGGCATTTTGGTTCTTGCTCTCCCTCTCTTCTATCTCTTTAAATAAATTTGGGTCTTAATGGAAGATTTGGGTTATTACCTTGGACACTGGATCTATACGGGAAAGATACTTTCTCCATTCTATTGTTTTGTGCTTAGTTCTTTGAATCACGAACTATTTACTCTTTGTATTAATTGGTGAAGCCTTTGTGAGTCTTCAGTCTTGGGTTTGTGGGTAATTCCAGAACTTGATAATTTATTGTTTTGGGATGTTATTCTTGACTGATACAGTGATTGAGTCTTTCACTTCTTTTTGAGAAAGAAATTATATATATATGTATTCTTTTAAGATCAGTATATGGTTCAGTCTGCAATATGCTTTCATCTTGATTTGGTTTGAAACTGTAAATTCTTTGTTCAGTAGAATGAAATGATTTATCTTTGGTTCTTTCCTTAATTGAGTTACCATTTCTCTGCCTTTGGATAAGCTCATTGTTTGAACTTTTCTGTACTCGATTCCATTTCGAGATAGTGATTTCATATGACCTTTTGGTCTACTTGGTTCGAATCACTGGTTGAATGATAGTATCTAAGTTGGTTCTGTTGTTAAGAGAATTCATTCTTGTTTTATCAGTTGTTGTTGAGTAGTCTTGCCTAGTTTAAATGGACAGGGGTAGGTTTGTCTCTTGTACTCTTTATCTTTGGGATGAACTTGAGTAGAGATTAACTCCTCTTTGGGGATACTTTGTTTATGAACATTGGTTTTAGATCTTTGATTGATAACTTCTATCATGCGAATTGGAATTGGAATTGTAGTTGGGACATTACGATTTCCTATACCTTCTTTTATTGTTATGGAATTCTATTTTGATGTATATTCTAATGTTGAATGTGTAAGATTGTTAACCGGAAAGGAGCAGGTAAATCATGTTATGAATCTGGTCTTGTTTTCAAATGTTATAGGTTTGGGCATGGTACATAATGGTTCTTCTTATTCTTTCTTAGGATATAGATGAATAATCCTAGAATGAACCATGTTGTTTACACTTCTTTTGTCTCATAGAGAAGATAAATGTGGTATTCTATTAGGATAGAATTATGAAATAATGGGATGGTTGGATCTATTGTTTGTTTACAAGCTATTGATAAAATCAATAGAACTTTAAGTTCTTAGGTAGATATTGTTAATTATATTCTACTTCTCTCTTAAAAGCTGATCTAGATTTATTAATGTACTTCTTTTCTGTTTGGGATCACTTATGTTTATTGTATGATGTTTTAATTGTCTCATTAAAGCAGTGTTGCTTTAATGAAACAATTAGTGGAATGCACTTCGTTTTAATGCTTAGTGCTTATCATGCTCAGTTCATTGAACTGACCCGTGCTAGCAATTTTTGTAGATGGATGACGTAAGTGATAGAAGAAGGCAAAAACTTATATGATGCATTGGCTGATATATGTCTAATTCTTATTAAAGAATTTTGATTCATTCTTTTGTTGAATTGTAAAAGAAAAGTTGTATAATTTATAAAATGAAGGTTGTTGTTATGTAGTATGCCTAAAGTGCATAGTCTTGTAAATTTATAAGTTGTAATGATGAATTGCGAGTTGTGATTTATTTGCATTGGTTGTGTAAATTATCTTGTACTTTTATAAAGAAGATGAAAGTTCCATCTTGTTGATATTATTTATATTATGTTATGTTTATCTTGTTATCTTTGATAAAATGGATAATGGGAATTAGTTTAATTTCCCTTATAATGAAGCAACTTGTTGAGTTACATAATATGATGTGTTTTATCTAAACAATTTAACATAGTAATGTGATGCATAATGAACATGCATTAAGAAATATGGATATTGGGAATGATATACCCTAATACTTAATTATGTAGAGAAAGACTCTTTCTCTCTCTTAATTGAATGTAAATCCAAAAGGTTTGGAGATATGATTAATAATCTTTAGACTTCATTTTGTATGAAGTCTACTTTAGTTGGATTTATGCGGTTGTTAAACCTTCCTGAAAGATAAAGTACATTTTAATGAAACTTATGATATCGCTGTCCTGTTTTGGTTAACTACTGGTTAAACTGTGAAAACAAACATTAAAAAGTAATCATAAGTTAAGGAATTTCTTCATGGACTAAATGAAACAAATTTAGGAAATAACTTATGGAGTGTTGGATTAGGGTTTAGTAGGGTTGTTGTAATCAAGACATAATCCAAATTAATAATTCATTAATGATCTCCTTGGGGTATGTACATCTTGATGAGGTAGTTTCTGTAGGATGTTGGCACATGCCAACTGTAGGGCTATACTTTCAAGAAGACTTGGGTCTTCTCAAGAATACAGACGTTGTAGTTGACATGTGGCAACACCCTTCCACATTGATCATCTAGATCTACACACAAACTTGGACTTGAACTTAGTTTCTCTCTAGGTCAAGTTAGTGGCATATTTAGGATAGGAAGTAGCTTCCAATGGTTTAGGGTACCTTGGCACATCCAGTTGACTTAGGTCAACCGAATATGCCCATTTACCCTAAGCCATTGTGAGTGTCCTCTTATAATAAGTTATGTTCCTAACTAGGGCTAGGGTTAAACCTGGGACAAGTGGAGTGATGATAGTCAGTAAAGACCAATCATGATAATAGAGGAGTGAGGTGAAGGACGTATTCCAATATGATGAGTATGATGTCTAGGAATAGTGACATACATAGTATGTTGTAAATCTTTGGCCAAAGTATCGTAAAGTTGCTGGTTGCATTGTCCTATGTCACCAAGTTTAAAACAACGTGATATTAGATGAATATTGGTAACAAATATTCAGATATGTTCTTTAAACAGATCACTCAGTACCCGGTGTAGGGTAGGAAAACCAAGTATACGAAGTATAAAATATGTATTCAATACTTAAGATAACATAAATAGATTGGTAGCTTACCGAGTTATGAAATGAATAGATTGGTGGATCACTGAGTCATTACAATTGCATATGGTTATCTATTTGAATTCGATTGGCATGGAACGTTTGTTCTAAATAATGCTTTATTTAGAATAGAGAACATTATAAAAAAGTTCCCTTGTTTCTAAATCTTAAAATGGGAATGTTACATAGATCTTCTCTAATACTATTTATCAACTTAAAATCTTTTATATTCATGCTTTACATACTCCTCATGAAATCATTAGGGTTTATTTCTACTAGATTTTTTTCTCACTTGATATTTTCTAAATTCATCCACCTATTTTGTCTTCGTCCACATGTCCTCATACTACCCTTTATTTTCATACATTTTATTTTCATAAATATTTTTCTCACACTTCTCAATTAAAATCCTTCGTTTATTTTACTATATGTACTCCACATGAAAAAAATTTAGGTTTTATTTCTACTAGTAGTACCAAAAGATTTTTCATATGTACTAGGTCACTACTATTATCCATCTTAGCACTTTAGGAACTACTACACACTTTATATAATAAATATATACAAACTATCCCCTATCTCAAAGCTAATTCCAACTTTATGAGTGCATGTTTCATTTATTTCTTGAACATGAAAGTATTTGATTCATAAATATTATCATCATTAAAAAATTAGAGTGTAGATTAGATTGCTCCTAAAGGATATATGCATGCATGTGACAATAAGAATATACTAAATATAAAATTAATCAATGTTCCTAAACAAGCTCTTATATATATTTTAAATCATTCATGAATGGTGTAATCACATGTATGTTAATTTTTTTACAAATTGTGTTTATGGACACAAATCATGATGTGCAACAAGTATGTTGATTTGATAAAAAAAATATGGAATTACTTCCCAAGAAAAATGTCAAACACTTGGTGAAGATGGATTTCAAAAAATTAAAATAATTTTCCCAACAAGAACCACTATCAAGAAATAAAACAACAAAAAGTGTAGAGAGAATATATGGTGAATTTGTTAATTTGACTATAGTTGTTAGAGCACATTTGTTGGTTACATTCTTGAATCATGTTGATATGAAGGAAACATTAGAATTTTGGGTGTCGATTTTGGATGGGAAAATTCACAACATATGGAACAATAATTTTTGTGAATGTGTCTAAAGGAATAAGTTCAGTGGGTACAAAAACTAGGTCTACTAATAAGATTATTTCTCGTAGAGCAATATTAACTTTAGTTGTAAGTGAAGATACAAAAAAGAATCATCATGTTACCACTATTGCTCAGGTCTTGGGTGTTTCTAGAAATACAATCAATAGGTATGCGAAGAGGAGGAAGACATTGGATAATTCTACTGTGGAATAAAATTGGGCACTAATGTGTATAAATCCACATTCTGATAAAATTGAGGATAATATTGTGAAGATAGTTTTGATTTTTGGAGTGAGAGGACTTGTCCTTCTCTAAATGTAAGGGATGTTTTAAAACATAGGATATATTGCAATAACTATGATGAACATATAAAACATTGGCTCGAAATAACTCAACGTGAGATTTACATCAAGTTTAAAAAATAACATCCACATGTTAAGATTGGACAATGAATGTTTGAGATTTTGAAGCCTTGGTATGTGTGAGTTGATAAAGTCCTTGAAACATGTTGTTTTCGCTATCATGTTGAGTTTGATTATCACTATCAGGTACACAAAAATAATTACATATATTGAGGTGTGATTTCATTTATAGGCTTATTAGAAATTTGATTAAATTTTGTTTTATGAGATATGATTTAATTTATGTATTTCAAAATCTATGTTTTTTTAGGTGTATAGAAAGTTACGAGAAGCATCAAATGGTCCATAAAATTCCCCCTACACATGTGAGTGAATTCATATTTTTATTCTTTACATAATATCTTATGATCATGTGGACAATCTTATGGCTTGCATCAAAGGTGTTTGTGACAAGTGTGGGGACTTGAAATTATTTCTAGAAATAAATGAAGACTTGGACATAGTTCAAATGGTGACTTGTAAGAGGTGATTATTAAATAAATAAAATATAATTAATTTTAAATTTGGATGTACATATTTTATTTTGATTTTTATGTTTATTGCAAATGAATATAACAAGTTGTCCATTATGTATTGATTTTGTAGGTTCAAATACATAAAATATTCAACACGACTTGGAAATAATGCAACCAAGTTGGACTTGGTAGAAGAGGAAATCCCCATTGCAGCATTCATGCAAAGTTTCTGAAGTTTGATTAGTTTGTACATCAAACATTCTCACTATGCAAAGTGGTAGGCTACGCAATTCAATACTAATAGAGACACATTCCCTATTGGTTCTATATTTTTCCGTGGTTGATTTTTCTGAGAATTACTCATTTTATCATCAAAAGAGATTCAAACACAATATTATCATACTGATCAAGTTACCATCATGGTTCACGTATTTTATAGGCATGCACAATTGGATTTGGATGGGGTTGAAAGTACATATGTGAAGCGAGTGATTAAGGAGTATCACTTCTATATAAGTGATGATAAGGAACATGACACCCACTTTGTACAACATTTTTTTGATTTGTTTTTCCTATATCTTCATCAACGAGGAGTAAAAATAGATCAACATTTTGTTTAGTCGGATGGTTGCGCATCACAATTCAAATCCTCTCACCCTTTCTTTACACCATTATCACAAAATACCTCATTTATGGATTTTTTTTAGAGTGGTCATGGGAAGGGAGAACACGATGGTGCGGGTGCATGCATCAAATGTGCTCTAAAGAAACAAAGCTTTGATTATGAGGGAGATTGATTGATTGATGCCCACACTATTGTTGAATGGTGTAAGAAACATTTTGTAGTTTAGGCTTCAACCTCACATGAGAGTATCATGCCCCCATAGAGTTTTTTGGGAGATAATAGGTATGTGCATTTAAAACATATGTATCTTGATGTGAAATTGATTACAAGTTACACATAAACTTATGTACATGTACAAATTTATTTTTCTTAATTTTGATGTTTGTTAAACTTTATTGATTTTGTACATGATTAATCAGGTATTGATTGAAGGAAAAAACATGGATGTGAAAGGATTCCTAATTATAGGTCTTTGCACTTTGTGATGACTGTGGATAGTAATAACTAGACAATCTATACAAGATATTATTCTTGTTTTTGTTATGAATGCATGACAAAATCATATACAAAGTGCAATATTAAAAAATGTGGGTATGTAGGTGAGTGGAAGAAAGTTCCTTTAGTTTTGGATGACTCATATGGATTAAATCATGATGATAGTTTTGAATATGTGCCCTTGATTTCACCTAATTATGACCACATATCTGGACTTGTTAAACAAGGTTTTTTTGTTTAAAAGGATTGTATTTGATCATTGAATTAATATATATAATTTATAGTATACAGATCATTGAATATTTCTTTGAATTTAATTCTAACACAAAAATTTGTTTTCTAATGATTTTTATAGGTGATGTATTTGCAATCATTGCAAAAGAAGACAATATTGAGAAAGTGGAGTACTACTTGTTGTATTGCACATAAGAGAGAACAAAGATAACAAGTGAAATAACAAGTGAGGAGACAACATTTTATATTAGCTTGGTTATAGTGTAGGGAACATATTTATGGAAAGTGAAAGCCCTCCAATGTGAGATTCACTTTTTTGATCATGAACCAAACAAGATGGTATTGTTGGTGCAATTTATGGGTTTACACACTTTGCCTTGATTTCCATGCTCCTTTTTTGCTCCAAAAGCGTTCATTTGTTCTAATTGGTGATCTGAAACTCGTTTTCCCCAATTGAATACCTTTGAAAATGCCTAAGTTATTATTTTTCCTTGATCTGAAACAAAATCCATGTTTTCCCCCCATTTGTGCCCTAGTTTCCTCATTTTTACGGGTTGTATCATTTCTCCTTTGTCAAATCATGAATGAACTCGAAATTGATCAAATCCTGAATTCGAGCAAGTATTTCCCCAATCCCAAGGTCACAAATGATGTCAAAAAATGATTCAGTTGGTTTGAGATCACGAAATCTGCCCTCCTTGTCAAAATTCTGATTTCTAGGGCATCTTCTACATTTTTGATGTATTGACGGTCATACGAGCGTATTCTACCTGTCAATTTCATCATCACAACATATTGCTAATGTGGCAGGCTCCTATTGGTGAGGATGTGTGGGAAAAATGTTATAACTTGTTGTTTTTGAGTTTTTCCAAAGGAAACATTTTGCCGCATGCCCCACAGATGCTACTGATGAAGTGCCTACGTGGCACAATGTGATTGGTTGGAGAATCAGTGGGTGGCAGGTTGCACTTAGACTTTTTTCCTTCATTTTGCAAATTTCTCAAAATAAAATTTTTCCTGAAGGCCCGCACAAATGGGAAGGAGACATGTGGCACAGGAAGCATGCGGTTGGAGAGGGACTTGAAAAAATTTACTGTTCTTTTTACCTCGGGTGCTAAGGTAAAAATTTGGCCCGAAAGCCCTCACCCAATAGTAGGTGGACACGTGTCCAGATGAATCAGCATGGGAGGGTGGGGATTTGAAAAATTTGAAGTTTTTGGCTTCAAAATGCTAGAGGAAAATATTGAAAAATATGCCCACATCCAATAAGAAATGGACACGTCTCCAGTGAAGTCAAGAGGAAATGCGGGGAGTTAGAAATTTTTTTGAAGTTTTTGGCTTCAAAATGCTAAAATCAATTTTTTTCCCAAAGGCCCGCGACAAGTAGGAAGGAGACACATGTCTGGGAGGAGAAATGGGAATAGGGGCCGAAGGAAAATTTTATGAATTTTTGCCTTTATGTTTGCAGGGTGAAAATTGAAAAATGAGCCCGCACCCAATGAAAAGTGGACACGTGTCAGGGAGGTCAGAGGGAAAGAGGAGACTTAGAAAAATTTAAAGTTTTTTGGCTTCAAAATGCCAATGGAAAAATTTGGCCCAAGAACCCGCGTCCAATAGGAAGAGGACACGTGTCCCGGATTTGGCGGAGATTTGGAGCGCGGAGGAAATGTTGAAAAATTTTACAAATTTTGGGCAAAGAATTTCAAAGTGAAAAAATTGATCCGTGGAAAATTTGGAGGTGTGCCCCCACATCCAATCAGGGGGCGACACGTGGCACATTTCAAAGGGAAAAAGGGGAGAGTGTGGGCCCACAAAGGTTTTTGTGCTCATGGATGGTTGAAGGTAAAATTGGAGGGTCAGCTCCGCTGGGATGGGAGACCGCCATGTGGCAAAAGATGGAGCGGGTGTTCAGACCCGCGGAGGTTTTGGAGAAAATTTTCCTTTTTCAAAAAAGGAGAAAAATTCATAGAATTGGCCCGCGGTTCTTGGTGGGGCCTCAGTTGGACACGTGGCGGGTCCAGGGGCATGTAGGGAAAATTTTCAAAATTTTCCCGAGGTCAAAAAAGGTTCAAAATGCATTTTTAAGGTTGGAGGCCGGTCCAATGGTATTTGGACACGTGTCCACCTCATCCAAAAGTCAAAGAAGATATTTTTAGCCTACATGATGAATCTCATCAAGACACGTGGAGGGTGGAAATTTAAAGTTGATTTTAAATCAACGGTTGCTGAGTGTTTTCATTTCTTGCGCCATTAGAGCTCCAAGATGCTTGGAATCATCATTTTTGCACCAAATTGCATGAAATTTTATATGAAATCGCATCCCCTCGGCCTCGAGTGCAATGGCACCATTATTTTGAGCTAATTTGATGTCCTATGATGATTTTTGATGAAATTTTCCTCAGCCCATGAAAGAACGTGAAAAGTAAAAAATTAAAGTTGCAGAATTAAAAATGATGAGGGAAAAAGGTGGAAAATGATTGCAAATGCATGCTGGCATGGTGGAATGACTAGGGTTTTATCATGTCTTTAGCAGCTCTATCTTTGTTTTGAAAACATTTATATCATTTAGTAGTGACAACTCCTTTGAGTTTGTATAATGGATACTTGATCATGTTTTCACAAAGCCTCTCCCATATCATATGCAAAACATAAGGATATCTCCATCTCCTTACCATATAAGGGCTGCAATATAGGTTCTCTTGCCTTGGTTGATAGGCACAACCTAAAATAGTGAGGGTTAGATCAAAACCCTCTTGAAGGTGTTATCCACTCCCTCAATTCTTGAATGCAAACAAGCATATAGGTGTGCTTCCCCGGCTACAAACGACATACAAAACATCTATCTACCCTTGAGTGTCTTGTGCAAGTTCTTGATGTTGTTCAAGTTGTGAAGGAGATTAAATCTGGATACCAACACCGAGTGGCACCATTGCCAAGGACTTCTTGCAATTTCTTGGTGGTTTTGAAGTATTTGAAAGGTTTGAGCATTTGTGTGATTAAGTATTTGAGCTATTACAGTCTTGAGATATCATTTCATACTTCAAATCTACATGTTTTGGGTAAAAGATTTCAAGCTCAGCCTACTCTTCTCATTTACTAGCAGTTTATATGATTTGGATGCATTGTTTTTGGTTGAATTAAGAAGAAGAAGATCTGATTTGTAAACCCTTGTAAAGTTTTTAGTCATAGCATACATTTGACAGAATATTTTAGTGCTTTCTTGCACAACTAAGGTGGAAATCCTTAGTGGCGACTCCATGCTGTTGGGATCTTGAAATACCAGTTGTCTAACACATTTTTGTCATTTGAAACTTGTTGTTTAAATCTGTCAAGATGGAGGGAAGGAGATCCCTCTTCATCAAGGACTCTTCTAAGAATTTTCTCACCGAATCAAGAAGCTCAGAACTAGAAGGAAGAAGAGTGTGGAAAGTGGTTGGTGATTTGGTTGCAAGAAAATAGATCCCCATAGTTGAATTTGAAGGAGAGCAGCCTATTATTGAAGATTATAATTATTCTTCAAGTAGATCTAATTCAGGCAATCTTCTTGTTGATTCTCATTCTCCATCGGTGAGGGGCCTTCTTGTGTATTTAAAAACTTACTCGTAGATCTACTCCTATGGTTTCTAAGTTTTCTAAAGTTTACCAAGAGAGAGAGATCCTTTGGGGTGTTTTCATTTTAAAGATCACTCATCTATTCCAATCAAACCCATTACTACTCCCAAACATGCTTGTTTCACCTCCAAGATCACCCCCACCAAACAATATGGCTCAGCCTAGACCTCCATTTGTTGTTAATACCTTTGGTCCTATAAATTTCAGAGGAATGGATGGTTATACAAATGTTGTCCCACAAGATGTGAGAAATAGGTTACCAAAATTCCAAGGTAACAATGCCATGCGGAGATCAAACATCTCAAACTCTTTTTAACATGATGGAAGACTTTGAGATAGAATTTGAGGATGTGTATATTAATTTGTTTATTCATACACTTGAGGAAGATGCTAGGGATTGGTACAAATCTCTGCCTGATAACTCTATTGACTCATGGGAAGAGATGAGTAATGCATTCAGATTATAGTATGGAGACAAAACAGATCCAAGGTTCCTTCTATCGAGTTTGAGAACATCAAGAAGAACCCTAATGAGACCATTCATGATTTTAATACAAGATTTAATAAAACATTGAGAAGGTTTCCTGTCATTTTGAGGCCTTGTGATGAATCTTGCTTGATCAAATATGCAGATGCATTTGATAAAAAGGTAGCCTATTACTTGAGAGACAAAAATCCTACAAACTTGAGGCAAGCTTTCACCATGGCACTTCAAATTGAAAATAATATTAAAGATATTGGTAAACCACTTAAGAGGGATGGTGTGAAGCTGATAAACCCTGAGAAGCCTCAAGCTAGCAAGGGTGCTGATTTGGAAGATGTTGTCAAGACTTTGGCGAAGGTGTCATCAAAGAAATCTCTCTACAAACTAGCCTGGCTGAGAAAGGAATTGTGCAAAATTCACAAGGACAGCAGAGAACTCAAAACCATGATAGATTTGGAAATCATCCTAGGGGTGATCAAAGACAAGATGATAGAGGTAAAGGTCCTGTTGGATCTGCAAATAGACAACCCCAAGCTCATGAAAATAGAGTGGTGCCTGACCCTTTGACTGCAAGAGTTGTTGTTGTTCAAGAAATTGCTGATATGGATTAGTGTGACAAGATGTTTTCTTCCTCATCCACCATGTGAAATGGACCAACAAGATATTGATGATGATAATGAGAATGAAATGGATGATGACATTTGTATGATGGGAAGCTCTTCAGGCTCACAACAAGCAGCAACATCAACAGATGTGATAAGTGTAAGGACTACTGCAACCTTTTGGGATTGCATAAAGAGGGTACCATTTATTTCTCTTCCTCAAACTCATGATGTAGATGTAGTTCAGGCCTTTGAAATTCCTAATAATGACTTTGAATATCTAAGGGCTCTAATGATCAAGAAGTACGATGGTGGTATTCCTTTGGAGGAAGATAGACAATTGTTAATGAATGTTGTGGTTGGTCAAGAAAAAGAGTACAATACTAGAAGTAAAAGTTGTTAAAGGAGTTGGTCCTCAAGCCAAACCAAAGACACCCTTTCTCACAAGCATTCCCAAAGACAATCCTAGAAAAGAAACAATTGCAAGAACCCTATTGTCCCATGCAAAAATATCAGTCCTCTTCATGCCCAGGCTACCAAGAATACTTCTCCATCTGATGAACCTTCTTGTTTCCCTTCCAATGTTGTTTTACCAAAGAATGTTCCATATGATATAGCCTAGGTTTTGAGCCAAATTAAGGTCAGTGTTCCAATTATTGAATTGCTTAGAATTCTTGAGCATAAGAAGAGAGCGTTTGAGTACTTGGGATTGAAAGAAGAAAAGATTACCCCAAGTAGAAATGTAAATGTTGTTGAGACTCCTCTTCAAAACATTGTTGGCCTTGAAACACCACCACCAATGGAAGATCTTGGAGAGGCACCTGAAGTATATTTGGGGACATCCTTGGTTGATTCCCAATTGAATGTTGATCCATTCTTCACAACTTTGCTCATAAAAGATAGGTTGCTTCACAATTGCATGTTTGATTCCGGTGCATCATGTAATGTCATGCCTCTAGAAGTCATGAATGAGTTGGATATCAAGGTGACAAGCATCTTATGGGAAGTGTACAGCCATGGATTCAAGGGAAGTGCCGGTTGTTGGATGTGTGAAGGGGTTAGTAGTGCAACTTGCAGCCTATCCGGGTAAGAATCTAAAACTTGATGTTGTAATTGTTGACTGCCCTGCCAAATGGGGTATGCTTTTGTCAATAAAATGGGCTGCAAGTTTTGGTGGTAGTGTTCAAATGGACATGTATTTTTCCACCATTCCCATTGAGGGCAGCCTTGTCAAACTCTATGGTGAAAAGAAGATGTTGCACTTGATTGAAGATCCCAACAATGCTTCTTATGAAGTGTTGTTTGCTCATGGAAAAGAGAATAAGATGGACAAATCAGAATGCCTTGGCATGGTAGGTTCTCCATGGACATTACTATTTGATGGAGCTTGCTCCAAATTTGGCAATGGTGCTGGTATAGTGTTGGTTTCCCTAGTTAGAAGAGTTTCCTTTTTCCTTCAAACTCAATTTTGAATGCACTAACAATATAGCTGAATATGAGGCATTATTATTGGGGTTAAGGATTGCATGGAAATATGGAGTGAAGGATATTGTTGCTAAGGGAGATTCAGAGTTGGTGGTGAAGCAAGTAAGGAAGATGTATGCCACAAAAAATCAGCGTATGAAGCAATATAAGAATGTTGTTTGGGACTTGATTGAAATGTTTGATTCCTTTAACATTGTTTATCATGATAGGAATATTAATGCTGCTGCTGATAAGCTGGCTATCCTTGGCTCTAGATTTGACAATTGCACCATTTCACCCTTTTGTGAATATGACATTGAAGTACTAACAAGGCCAGTTGTCCCGGATAATGTAAAACATTGGCAGATTTTTGATGATGATGCACAAATCTTGAGGTTCTTACAATGCCAAGGTGAGTTTGCTGGTCAAAACATTGATTGGGAACCAATGGTGTGCATGAATGAAGGTAAAGAAACCTTGTTTGACAAGGATATAATACAATTGAAGACAAACACCATTCCTAAAGGCCTTGTGGCACTTGAATCCAACTTTAGCAATGTTGATTGTATCATTAATAGAAACTTGTTTGCTTCAAGGGATGTGGAAGAGCACAACTTGGGAACCAAGGACAAACCAAGGAAGATTTGGTTGGGCAGCCATCTCAGCAAAGAAGAAAAATAGTCCTATGCCCAACTTTTAAAGAAATATCAAGATTGTCTTGCTTGGTCTTATTCAGAGCTAAAGGCATATAGAGAAGATTTATTTCAGCATGAGATTCCTCTTGAGGCCAGGACTAAGCCATTTAGAAAAAACAAAGGCCTATTAACCCATTTCTTTCCATGAAAATGCAAGAAGAGTTGAAGAAATTGAGAGATGGTGGCATCATTCAGCCTACTAGATACTCATCTTGGGTGGCAAACCTTGTGCCAGTTAGAAAGAAGAATGGTGATATCAGGCTTTGTGTGGATTTTAGGAATCTAAACAAAGCATCTATGAAGGAAAACTACCCATTTCCAAACATGGAGAATATGCTACAGCTTGTAACAGGGTCAGAGATGCTTTCTACCTTGGATGGTTTCTCGGATACAACCAAGTAGTTGTCAAAGAATCTAGAAAGATTAAAGACAACCTTCACTACTCCTTGGGGACTTATGTTTTTGTGAGGATGCCCTTTGGATTGATGAATGTTGGTGCCACTTTTCAGAGGGAAATGGATGTTGCCTTTTCTAGTTATATCAATGAATTCATAGCAGTTTACCAAGATGATGTGACTATTTTTTCAAGACAGTGAGGAGATCATTTGCAACACCTAGAAAAAATGTTGATCAGATGTAGAGAGTATGGCATTTCCCTTAATCCAAAGAAGTGTCATTTTGGTGTAAAAGGCCAAGTTGTTGGGACATATTGTGTCCAAGGAAGGTGTTATGATAGACCGGAGAGAGTAGAAGCAATCAGCAAAGTGCCCATTCCAAGAACCAAGAAAGGTATTCAATCTTTCTTTGGCCAAATCAATTTCATTAGAAGGTTTGTTTCTAATTTTGCTGAGCTAACTCTCCCAATCACAAGCATGCTAAGAAAGGATCAAGTTATTAAGTGGGAAGAGGTTACCATCCAAGATTTTGAAGGAATAAAGGATGCACTCAAGCATGCACCTGTTTTGGCAGCTCCAAACTATAAGATGCCTTTCCAAATCTTCTCTTTTGCATCTGAATTTACTATTGCTTCAGTTTTGTTACAAAAGGATGAAAAGGGAGCTAAGAGGCCTATTGCTTTCTTTAGCAAGGCTTTACAAGCAGCTGAACTAAAGTACACAATTATGGAGAAACAAGCGTTTGCATTGGTGAAGGCAACAAAGATTTTTAGGTCCTACATTTTGAGTTCAAAGGTTGTTGCCTATGTTCCTCATACAATGGTTAAAGACATCTTATCTGACATGGAAATCTCAAGCAAGAGATGTAGGTGGGTTAACAAACTTCAAGAATATGACATGGACATTCAAACTACAAAGCTGGTAAGAGGTTTGGGTCTTGCCAAGCTCATGGCTGAGAGTAATTTGCAAAATGTAGAAGTGAATCAGCTAGAGGAAGAAAGGGCAGATCTACTTGACAAATTGATGAATTCTGAATGGTACAAGGATGTGGTCTTCTACCTCAAGCACCTATGTTGTCCTAGTCACTTGAATAAAAATCAGAAAAGAGCCCTCAAGTTGGCTTCTCAGAAATATATCATAACAGACCTTGGGCTGGCTTGGAAGAACCCTGAAGGTGTCCTCTTGAAATGCATAACTGAAGATCAAGCTCCCAATTTGATTGCTGATTTCCATGGGGGAGTTTGTGGAGGACATTTTTCTGGTAGAGTGATAGCACACAAGATTTTGAGAGCTAGTTATTGGTGGCCAACTCTTTTTAAAGATGCAAACCAGCTAGTTAGAAGATGTGATAGTTGCCAACGCTTCTCAGGAAGATTGAAAGCTTCAGGCTCCCTTCCTTTGCAACCTGTATCAATTGAAGCTCCTTTCAAACAATGGGGAATGGACTTCATAGGTGAGATCTCAGATCCTTCTAGTGCTGGTCACAAATGGATCCTTGTTGCAACTGATTACTTCACAAAGTGGGTTGAAGCCATTCCATCTAGAAAGGCAACACACCAAGTGGTGATGGATTTCTTGTTGAATCATATCATATGTAGATTTGGAGTCCCGGTTAAGATTGTGTCTGATAATGCTATGTGTTTTAGAGCCAAGCCTTTGATGGCAATGTGCAATGAATATGGGATAAATCTGACTTATTCTTCAAACTACAATCCACAAGGCAATGGGCAAGCTGAATCAAGTAACAAGAAATTGCTCAAGATCATTAGAAGGACTTTGGAAATCAACAAGAAGAAGTGGGGAGAGAAATTGAAATTTGTAGTTTGGGCTGATAGAATAACTCCAAAAAGAGCAACTAGTAAAAGTCCATTTGAATTGGTCTATGGAACACAAGCATTTCTGCCCTTACACTTGCAATTGTCCACATTTCAGTTTTCCCAGCAGTTAGAGGATCAAGAACATGGTCCATATGAATCAAGGATCAATCAAATCATTGAGTTGGATGAAGAAAGAAGAGCCTCTCATCAAAGACATGTCAAATTTAAGGAGAAGTTGAAGAAGTTGTTTGACAAGAAGGTCAATCCTAGAGCCTTCAATGTTGGAGATTTGGTCTTGCTATGGGATAGTAGGCATGAAGATAAGGGCAAGCATGGAAATTTTGATGCCCTATGGATGGGCCCTTATGCCATTGACATCAGAATTGGAGAGCATACATTCTTTCTCAAGGATTTGGATGGGGATTTGTTGGAGCTACCTATTAATGGCAGACATTTAAAACACTTTTTGGATTAAATCCCAAAGGAGGTATGCACAAGTTGTACATTTTGTATAGCCCTTGTTTTAGTTTTTCTTTGCTTTGTTCTTGCTATTGTTGGCTCGTGGTTTTCCCTTTTGTCCTTGGTAACCTTTGTTGGTCTGGTTTTCTTGGTCCTTTTTGGTGAAAATTCTAGTTTTGGGCTACTCTGCATTTTTAGACTCCTTGCCCAATGGATTTTTGGCACTTGGTCTACGTTGTGATCTTGTGGCACTCGTAGGGAGTGCCCATCCCCAAGAAGGAGCCAATGTTGGTGCAATTTCTAGGTTTGCACGCTTTTGCCTTAATTTCCATGTTCCATTTTTGCTCCAAAAATGTTCATTTTTTCTAATTGGTGATCTGCAACTTGTTTTATCCAATTGAATACCTTTGAAAATGCCTAAGTTGTTATTATTTTCCTTGATCTGAAACAAAATCCATGTTTTCTCCCTATTTGTGCCCTAGTTTCCTCATTTTTATGGGTTGTATCATTTCTCCTTTGTCAAATCGTGAATGAACTCAAAATTGATCAAATCCTGAATTCGAGCAAGTATTTCCCAATCCCAAGGTTGTAAATGATGTCAAAAAATGATTCAGTTGGTTTGAGATCACGAAATCTACCCTCCTTGTCAAAAATTTCAATTTCTAGGGCATCTTCTGCATTTTTGACGTATTGATGGTCATACGGGCGTATTCTACCCATCAATTTCATCATCACAACATATTGCTAATGTGGCAGGCTCCTATTGGCGAGGATGTGTGAGAAAAATGTTATAACTTGTTGTTTTTTGAGTTTTTGCCAAAGGAAACATTTTTCCGTGGCCCCGCAGTGCTACAGTGAAGTGCCTACGTGGCACAATGTGATTGGTTGGAGAATCAGTGGGTGGTGGGTCACACTTAGACTTTTTCCTTCATTTTGCAAATTTCTCAAAATCAAATTTTTCCCCAAAGGCCTGCACACAAATGGGAAGGAGACACGTGGCACAGGAAGCATGTGGTTGGAGAGGAAATGTTGAAAAATTTTACTATTCTTTTTGCCTCGGGTGCTAAGGTAAAAATTTGGCCCAAAAGCCCTCACCCAATAGCAGGTGGACACGTGTCTAGATGAATCAGCATGGGAGGGTGGGGATTTGAAAAAAATTGAATTTTTTGGCTTCAAAATGCTAGGGGAAAATATTGAAAAATATGCCCGCATCCAATAAGAAATGGACACGTCTCCAGTGAAGTCAAGAGGAAATGCAGGGAGTTAGAAATTTTTTGAAGTTTTTGGCTTCAAAATGTTAAAATCATTTTTTTCCCAAAGGCTTGCAACAAGTAGGAAGGAGACACATGTCTAGGAGGAGAAATGGGAATAGGGGCCGAAGGAAAATTTTATGAATTTTTGCCTTTATGTTTGCAGGGTGAAAATTGAAAAATGAGCCGCGCCCAATGAAAAGTGGACACGTGTCCAGGGAGGTCAAAAGGGAAAGAGGAGACTTAGAAAAATTTAAAGTTTTTTGGCTTCAAAATGCCAATGGAAAAATTTGGCCCGAGAACCCATGTCCAATAGGAAGAGGACACGTGTCCCGGATTTGGCGGAGATTTGGAGCGCGGAGGAAATGTTGAAAAATTTTACAAATTTTGGGCAAAGAATTTCAAAGTGAAAAAATTGATCCATGGAAAATTTGGAGGTGTGCCCCTACATCCAATCAGGGGGTGACATGTGGCACATTTCAAAGGGAAAAAGGGAGAGCGCGGGCCCGCAAAGGTTTTTGCGCTCACGGATGGTTGAAGGCAAATTTGGAGGGTCGGCTCTGCTGCGAATGGGAGACCGCCACGTGGCAGAAGATGGAGCGGGTGTTCGGACCCACGGATGTTTTGGAGAAAATTTTCCTTTTTTCAAAAAAGGAGAAAAATTCATAGAATTGGCCCGCGGTTCTTGGTGGGGCCCACAGTTGGACACGTGGCAGTGTCAGGGGGCATACGGGTGAGAAAAGGTTCAAAATGCATTTTTAAGGTTGGAGGCCCGGTCCAATGGTATTTGGACATGTGTCCACCTTATCTAAAAGTCAAAGAAGATATTTTTGAGCCTACATGTCGAATCTCATCAAGACACGTGGAGGGTAGAAATTTAAAGTTGATTTTAAATCAACGGTTGCTGAGTGTTTTCATTTCTTGCCGCCATTGGAGCTCCAAGATGCTTGGAATCATCATTTTTGCACCAATTTGCATGAAATTTTATATGAAATTGCATCCCCTCACCTTCTGAGTGCAATGGCACCATTCTTTTGAGCTAATTTGATGTCCTATGATGTTTTTGATGAATTTTTTTCCTCAGCCCGTGAAAGAACGTGAAAAGTAAAAAATTAAAGTTGCAGAGTTAAAAATGATGAGGGAAAAAGGTGGAAAATGATTGCAAATGCATGTTGGCATGGTGGAATGAAAAAAACGTGACCCTGGGATGGATAAGGATCCGAATCCATGTAATATTTTAAAATATTTGTGCATCTCTGGCATTTTGCGAGCTATTTACTGATTTTATATCATTTTCATCAAATGGATAGGGTTTTGTAACAAATTTGATCCTTTGAGCATATTCTTTGCTTGGGATGCAAGGATCCAAGCTAGCATAGGGTATATTATGTAATTTGGAGGCATTTTGTAAGGTCTGTTGGGATTTTTGGAGAAAGAGAGAAGAATTTTCAGGAGGAAAACTGGAAGTGTTCCATTTCTTTTG
Source organism: Taxus wallichiana var. yunnanensis (assembly GCA_018340775.1). Taxonomy (NCBI): domain Eukaryota; kingdom Viridiplantae; phylum Streptophyta; class Pinopsida; order Cupressales; family Taxaceae; genus Taxus; species Taxus wallichiana. The sequence continues at coordinate 188,366,435 of CM031235.1, forward strand.
GAGAAACTACCTGAGAGCCATTTTTAATTCCTTCTTGCATCAAATGTTCATCATGTTGAGTTGGTTTCAGTTGTAAAGCCATCAACAAGCTTTGAGATTGTCTTAATAACATTCCCTTGCTAGTGTATTTGATCAAATTTATGGATTGACTTGTTTTATCTCTTGGCAAAGCTTGCATACACTTGTATTTCAGTATGTTTTCAATTTGTGTTTCATGCTCATGTTGCAATCTTGTGTTTGGGATCTTTATTGGTCATACATGGTCTCATTTCTTGTAGAGGGTTTGAAGGCATCTGTAATCTTCCATTTAGAAGAGCATTCATTTGAGTGAAGATAAACATATTTAAATTCATCTTACCTTAAAGTGTAAATTGAGGGTGTTTGTAAACCTTTGGGTGTACCTTAGGTCATGATCAAACAAGGGTTTCTAGATGCTTCATTGATATTTTGCTTCAAGATTTTGTGGCAGGTTATCAAATTTTGTGTGGAATAGTGTAGATTTGGGCCTCCATTTGTGCACACATCCTAGTTGAAAGAGTACTTCAAACTCATTGAAACATCTCTGTTGTTTAGGTGTTGTAATTCTTTTGCAAATGTTCCCAAAGAAGTTGGTAATTCCTTATCTTGTCTTGTCTAAACTTCTCCCATCAGAATTTTATTTTAAACTAACTCATCCTACCTACAATACCCCTACATCTGCATTATGTGTCCACAAAAGAATTCAATCCTTTCACTAAAATGCACAAAGTTGACTAGGGTTTTATCATGTCTTTAGCAGCTCTATCTTTGTTTTGAAAACATTTATATCATTTAGTAGTGATAACTCCTTTGATTTTGTATAATGGATACTTGATCATGTTTTCACAAAGCCTCTCCCATATCATATGCAAAACATAAGGATATCTCCATCTCCTTACCATTATAAGGGCTGCAATATAGGTTCTCTTGCCTTGGTTGATAGGCACAACCTAAAATAGTGAGGGTTAGATCAAAACCCTCTTGAAGGTGTTATCCACTCCTCCTTGAATGCAAACAAGAGATAGGTGTTTTACAAATGCAAAACATCTATCTACCCTTGAGTGTTTTGATGTTGTTCAAGTTGTGAAGGATATTAAATCTAGATACCAACGGGTATATCATTACACCCATCACATAGTTGCTACCGGGTTACAATTGCATCAGGTGAAGAATGCACATGGTCCATGCAAAAAATTGAGACTAGATGTAGAAGATCATGAAAAAAATTTACATGTTATTGAACAACGAGCTGAGCTAATTGGTTATATATATAAGGACCTATAATATTATATATTGATGTCTTCTGAATGGAATCTTTTCTCTATTTTCTTTGTCACTTTGGCATATATATTTGACAAATTTCTTGCTATGAATTAAAACTTATATCCTCCTCCTATATATGTTATGGATTAAAATTTCTTGCTATGAATTTAAGCTTATATTATGGGGTTATGATTATTAGTAGGGGTGATTGTAATACATGTATGGCATTTAACTGGTATCACATGAGCTATGTTTTTTAAACTTATGTACATTTTAGTGTTTTTAGTATTTAGTTAGGTTTTTAGTATTTGTATTGCATATTGATAGTAGAAGGTTTATCTTGTCCTTATATTCCTAATTGCATTATGGGTATTAGACCCTACCCTTAAATGGATTTTGTAACTAATGGGTTGAGAGATATATAGATTGTTACACTAGGTTGTTGCTTGAATGTGTGTTTCATTATGTATTACATTATTTGATAGAGTTGGTTGCATCTATTTTTTTAATGGAAGAATTGTGTGAGCTCCCTCTTTTTTTCCTCCTAATAGATGGAAAAGTACGTCCAATATGACAACTACTAACTTAGAGGGATCAATTTTACCCACCATATGAGTGTGGCATATCTTTTGGTATTGCAAGATTTTCTTGATAAATGATAGCTAGGAATGATCTTCAAATTTGAAGGAACTCATTCTTGGTTGTAAAAGAATGTGTTTAATGTATTGGTCATAATGGAGTAGGAAAATTTTTGTGGTCATTATTGTGCAAAATTTTATGTTATGAAGTTAATATTTTCCTTATAAAATGATGTCCTTAGACCCAACCCAAGATATCACTCTATAGATTGATTAAAGCATGTTTGGGTGGAAAACTTACATTAATTATGTTGTAAGGTCTTGGCTAATGATCCCCTCAAGGATCCTAGATATTGTATACAATTCTATATGAATGTGCTTTGTAAGAAACTCTATATTTTTTACTATATGGGTATTGTGCCTAGTATTTTTGTACTATATCTATACATTTGAAAAGGGGAAATTTATTTTTTTATACTCTTCATGATTGGCTTGAGTAGGAAGCCTTAAGATTTTACATATTTATATCAAAAATCATTGAGTATTGTTTACCATAGATGTTTGGGCTAGTTTATGACTTCTTCATCTAATAGATAATAATGTTGGTAATGTGTAAACACTAGTAATGAAGTGTTATTTTTCCTCTTCATAATCTAGATTGTAATTATACTTAAATTTAAAGGAGTTAATGATGTTGGCTATTTAAAACATGGGGTTAATGTGAACTTGTTATATATATTTCTCTTGTATTAAAGTGGACCTTGGGTCCTTGTGACAAAATGTTTGTAGTAAACCTTATGAAGTGTAAAAATTAATACATTAGAGAAATGATCATGTTTATAAGCGTGTATTTTATCAACTAGAAGTATGTATGAATTTTAAGTCATTTCTTCCTTATCCATTTGGTAGCTAATAATATGTAACATTGTGCTTAAAAATAAATTATTCAAAATATATTTTTGGTTGTCTAAAGATCCTTTAGGAATTTTACTAATGGATTTATTTTGAATAGAGGCATATTATTTTTTTGGTAAAATCACTCATTTTCTTTTTTTTGAGTTCTTAATGACTCCATGTAAAACTCTTCCACTTTAGCAATGACTATCATGGGTGTGTATATATAAGAACCTTATATGTGGATTGTATTTTAATCTTGTTATGACGTACATAACACTATGACCTTATAATATGTGTGAATATATAATTCATGAGCTTGTTTATGATCTTGATTATGGATGATTTCCTTACGAAATAATGATACTTTGGAACTCAATTTTTTCCACCCTTAAATTATAATGCTAAGTTAAGTTAATGAAATGTGGCATGAGATCAATATAGTATTATATTATCTCTCTCTATCTTGTCTCATATGGCATACATATACATGTTTTATGACTCAAGTACTCTAGTTAGGTTATTAACTCATCATTGGTTAGATACGCTTCAAGGAATATGATGATGAACTACATGGGTATCATAATGGTTTTCTAAATATTTACACTTAGAGAACCATATTTTTACCATACTATTCAGTGCTTATTTACATGGCATTACTTAGAAATTTAATAATTGATCAATTACTCTATTCATTTTTGAGTTCTCAATGGAGAGGATGATTATGAAGGTATGTTGATAAATAAGTTTTTACTCAGCACTGAGTTGGAATTATACCTGATACAATGGTATTTTTTTAAGGAAAATGTTGGATTAGAATGTTGTGATCTAGCTATAGTGTTGTCTCATCTTTGTGAAGGAAATATGGTTTGTTGCATGAAGTGTCTCAAAGAACTACACTAGATTCTGTGACATAATATCATCAATGAAGTTTTATTAATTTTATTCTTCTCAGTGCATGAATGAACTTCATTTAAGATGATATGTATACATAACTAAATAAGGAACTTTAAAAATGACTATGAAATAATATGACTATCCTTTGAAGTTCTTGTTTAGATGGTTGTTTTGGATTTTCTTATCCGAACTCCCAAGGAAGAAATCATATTTTTCATTAGTAAAATGGTGTGAATCATATTTGATAATGTGAACACCTTCTTTATTTACACCACTGAGTTATTTTTCATTATCTGTATGAGATGATTTTATACTTTAGATCACTACACTACATTCATTAGAATGAGAATCACCCGAGTTCTCTCATTAGTGTTTCTCATGGAATGAATATGGGGTAAATGAAATAATACTGGTGTCACTTTATTCTTATAAACACATTACATGTTGTAATCACAACTCATAAATCAATCAATCAATTAACACATTTCTAATTCAATCAATAAAATACATGTGTATAGATCAACAAGATACATGTGATAAATCAATATCTATATACAAGTAATAACCCAAAATATATATATACATGTCTAAGTCATATATAAAAATATCGTGTAAACACTATATACATGTACATGATGAAAATGAGTACAATGTATTAACTAGATAGTCTCTTCCATCTAGTAGGGTGAGTACCAGATCCCTCACTAATCTCTGTTGCACCCTACATTTATAAACATGAAATATACACATCAGAAACTATATATAACATACCATATTAAAATTTATAAGAAAAATTATACAACAATTTCTTGATTAATTGAATAAATCATATAACATAGATGTAATTGATTACCTCAGTATCTATCTCGAGGTGGATGTTGGAAGTATCTACATTATGTGTAGATCTCTATCATGTAGATCCCTGTGAAACAAAATAAATTAAATGTAATAAGTTAATAAACAAGTTTTTTGAATAAAACATTAATTTCACAAATTTCAATTTAGATTAAATATTAAATCTAAAACATAAATATATATATATATATATATACCTCCGTGGAATGTGTCTCCAAATCTATGGGACTACCACAACAACTTTTGTGGCTAACCCACAACCTCAACACCAGCAAATAACAAGCCAAATGATCCAAGCTAACTCGGGCCCTCAACATCAAGTGATAGATCATGGATGGGATCATTCAAGATCTATGTATATGTCATATGTGGATATGATGTGGGTTGTGAAGCACCACAATACTCACCAGCATGTGCTAGAGTAGAATCCTAAACACACAAGTAAACGTTCAATATTATATGTCAACACTAGATCTTATATATCTATTTAAATATTAATAAATTGTAAAGTAATAATGAAATAAAATAAATTTTAATTAAATTAAGGTTTAATTTTCACACACCGGAATAGAAAAGTGTTGAACATCAAGTATCATGATCCCAAAATTAGGAGGTTCGATTATATGAATGATTGCATTAGTACCCTAAATAGAAGATACACTACGTGAACATTACTCTACTCTACAAAATCCAAAACCCTTGATAGTGGAATGTTGCACTTTTTGTGCAATCATCTAATATGCACGCAATAATTTTGTAGCCATGATGTGTCCCTACCGACCCATATGAGTAACATATGCAACTCCCTCAAATTCATCAGGTGATATCAAATGTGCACAAGCATATAATGTGATACGTGCATCACAATGTCTACTAGCTCGTCCAGTGCTAATACCACATCTCTCAAGGAACTGACCCACACAGTCAGAAGATATAAATTGGGTCTCATGAGAAATGCTCCCAATACCCTCTATAGCACCTTCATGGGCACTCATAATGATATCCGTAGTGACATCTTGAAATTCGAGATAAGAAAGGTTGTGGCCTCTCTACAAGTTATCGCACATCAACAACTTGAAGAGCTCCTTCCTATCAATATGTAGGCATGTTGCTAATGTGGCCATGCCCCTGCCTGAAATAAATAGGAATGTCTAAATAGTTCACCTTTAGGTTGAGGTAAACCTCAATCTAGTAGCATCAATATGAAATATAATGGTAACTAGTCATTATTAGGAAATTGGCCTTGAGAGGACACAAATCTAGGATAAATCAATGGTGTGCAAAGGCAACATGAACATCTGTTTACATAATATGCCCTGATTTTCTTTTTCCTACATAACTCAACCAACACGAGGTCTTAACAACTTCCTTATTAGGAATTCTAGCTACAACCTCATTATATCCCACATCTTCTATCACACTTGATTTTAATTCATCCATAAAAATTTTAGTGACTCATGCTAGAAAGGGTTGTATGTTTTCAAGTTTGTTTGTATTTTTTGAAGATCTTTCAATATATTTTCACAATGTGTTTTGTATTTCCCAAATGTACTCGGAAGCTCAAGAATAGATGATAGTTTTTCTATCTCTAAGTCAGTCCTCTCAAACAAATTAGCAAAGGAAGAAGCCATAACTGTAAAAAAATGAAAGTAAAATTCAATTTAGAATACTTTTTTTGAAACCATAAACCCTAAATTGATAAAATTTCACATAAATTTAAATTTATTTTTGAAAAAAATATTAAAACATATACTTTTCCTATGCTGAAATATAATTCCTTAAAATATTGTGTATTTATGTTAAAATATAGATTTTATTATGTGTATTTAACATATTAATATACAGTGTAAACAATGATTAAGGTTATGCAAAGTTTGTGTATGGGTTGTAGGTTGGAATTTAGTTTGTATTGTATGATTCAAATATCAATAAGAGAATGATTTAACAATGGTAAATATACCTGTGGGATTCTCATAAGATTCAGTGAGAGTGTGTAAAACTAGGATGTTCAACATCTTTTGACACTTAGCAAGATATTTTCAAAGACATGACTTTACATCTCAAAGACAGGCAATGAGACCTTTTTCATGATGTATGATACACAAACTCATAAGTACAGACTTGTCAAAGCACTTTTCATTTTTGATTTAAGGTCTTACCAATTCAGGACTCAGAGTATAGAACATAAACTAAGAAGTAAAAATTAGAGTTATCATTAGAATTTCAAATCGATACATGGGTTATGTTTGTTATGTTAATGGTTGATAGTCAATAAAGATATGTGATATTAATTTAAATGAGAATATAATTTTTATCCTGACCATTTTATCAAAATTTATGAATTCTGTGATGTTTTCTAGATATTCATGGTATGGTATGGTATGGTATGGAAGAATAGGAAAGAAACAAGTCATACAAATGAAAGAAAGAGCCCATGTGTATATTTACATTCATATTCACTGAATAAATTACATTGTTTGATGTGATTCATGTACTTTACAACCATAAATTTCCACAAAATTTGAGAAATTGCAAAATGACAAGAATAGGCAAACCAAACACAAAGTTCTCATTAGCCTCTTGTCTGTCCTTCATCAACACAATTTTTCTTATGATACATTCTCTCCACATCACTAAGAATTCATAGAGGAAAAATATATGGTTCATGATTAGCTTAATAAATGACACAAGGGCTTAGACTCATATTCAAACATGATAAGAGAAGACTTCAAAACCTTGACACACCATGACCTCAACACAAATACTTTTGACAAGGACTGACATACTTTTATGAGAACACCAATAAAATCATCCTCACAAATCTGTGTTAGACTGGGGAAGAAACTATAAACCCCATAATCCTTTCAGAGTAATGGTTTATTAGAAATTGTGACAGAGTAATGGGAATTTTGTTCCTTTTCCACTTTCCCAAGAGGAATATTTTTGTCAAATCTAAATCGATCCACATCTGATACTAGTATTAATACACTCTTATGTTGTTTCCTACTCTAATTGTATAAGGTTTCGCAAGAAAAATAGTTAGATCAAATGACATTAAGAAATCTCGCATTGATATAATTTTTGCTACATTGTCGAAGAGCATCATGTGTAGTTCAGACCAAGATAAAATTAATTGTAGATATAATTACTAGATAAATGAAAAGAATAATATGCATTTTGGGTTTTTGTTCTCTTTAAATGATTTGTTTGCATGATCATAGGTCATGTTGACATGGAAAAGCATAAATGTAGGTCCAATATTAATCTTGTGATGAACTTCCACTGGTTGGAGGATTGAACTGATATAACAAAAAAGGTATAGTAGTTTATTATTGTATTAATTTTGTGAAGTCAAGAATGATAGTAGTTGGGGATTGAAGTGAAATTTGGGGATTGGTTGCATAGTTGGGGATTGGAGAGAAATTGCCTCTCGGGCTCACTCACTGTTGAATGTTATCTAGGGTTTTAATTTACTATTAGCTAGGGTTTCAATATTCTATAGGGAAGACAATTTTTACAAAAACAAAACAGTATAAAAACCAATTGGGTGCCTTATAATCTTTATAAAAAAACCAATTTTAAAAAAAATAGTATAAAAACATGGTACGGGAGATGTTAGGAGACATTGGGTTGTCTTTGGCGTGACCAATTAATAGAGGAATTTAGGTGATAGTCATTTGTGCGAAGACATTTGAGGTGGAGGAAAAAGTGAGAACCTCCACGACACCACAAACATATAAATAGGGGTTTGCATGAATGGTGTTCACACAAATGCCCTTCACGTGAAGGGCGTGTTCATGTGAATGGTGTTCGTATGAATGCCCTACACGCGAAGTGGGTATTGATGTGAACACCTTTATATGGCTTGTGTAGAAGTTTGGGTGAAGGGTGTTTGTGCAAACACCCCTTAAATCCCAACCCACCCAAACTCCTACTCACATTTTTGGAACACCATGTTGGTGTGTGGGATCCTATGTGTCCTCCACTCACATATGGAGGGTCATCTCACATGGGTTAAGTTTAGGGTTAGGTTTAGGGTTTTCTTGTGTGTCATGCACTAGGGTTACTCAACACCCTATATGTATTCCTTCATTTGACATTTATGAGCATGCCAAGACACTCCGTTGTCTTTCTCTATATGTGCAAGCTTTGTTCTGTTATGCAAGTTCTTCCATTGATTGATCGATTCCTCCTTGTGATTACGTTGGAGCTATTACATTTCCTTTGGAGTGTAACTTCATCGTGGTGCACAATTTTGATACGATTCTCACAAAATCTTTCATGGTATCAGAGATGAGATTGGGTAAACATGCATTCATCATCTGAGTTGTGATTACTCTTGGTTTCATTATTTTTTACTCCTCGTGCAAGTTTTTTATCATTAGATTTTGGAATCTTGCTAACATTTTTAACAAGTTATTCTTGGAAATTTGTTTTGGTTTTGATGTGTTCTTTGTGCATGAGCAAGTATTCTGAATCTTTACTGACTACATTTAGCTAACTGCAACTAAATCTAGTAGATCAGTTAAAATAAGAGGTTTTTTTTTGTTTTTTAATTTTTTATTAAACTAAAATTTTTTAGATCTCTATTTTTTTGGTCTTTTCTGTGTTTGCATGGTGGTTTTTTGCAGAGATTCAGGTCAAAAAATTTAGTTTGAAGTTTTGGTTTTTGTGCTGTCCCAAGCTCTCTCCACTAAACCGAGCTACAAGAGAACTCCTCAACTCGCCATGAACTCCTCGGACTACACTACCCAAGTCGTTTTCTACCCTCCGCCATTTTTTTGGCTTATTCAAATTATTGTGGGTGTATATATTTTTTTGCTTGTTCGGATCGGTTTTATTGGCCGAGTCGTGTTCTCGGTTTGATTTCATTTCCTTATCATAGTGGTCAAGTCCTAGCTTGATCTTTCTTCCCACCACTCTGAGTCGTGCTCTGCCCTGAGCCCTCTCCTCATCATTTTTTTCCTCACACTCGGCTTACATCCCCTGCCCTACTCCCCGTGTGCTCTCACTGAGCTTCCAGGCCTTTATCTCCTGTGTGTCACTCTAGGTTTCCTCTGTGTGTGCTTCAAGCCCCAAGCCCAACACCTCGGATCTCTCCCAAATGGATCTCTCCCTCCAACCACGTGTTGAGCCTGATCCGAGCTCCCTGTTGGGGTCTTTGCCCATGAACAAGCACATTGTCTCCCACTCGGCCCACCTTCCAATGGCTTCAAACTGCGATCCACGTCGGGATCCTCTCTCCCTCCTCCCTGCTTTCCTATGCCCAACTCGGGATCCACCCCACCGTATCCACGCTGAGCCCAACCACCGAGGTACTTTTTTTTTGGGTAAGTTTGGTAAGTTCATTTAAACTTATTTAAGGCATTTTTTTTAAAAAAATCATTTTGGTGGGAATATTTTTAAAAGTGGAATTTTTTTTAAAAGTGGGGTATATTCGGTAAGGGGGCAATTTCTTAAAAAGGGAGTATTTTAATTAGTATTTATTTTTAATTAGATCTTAATTATCATTAGGATTTATTTATTCAGTAATTAATTAGATTTAATTTAATTAAATCTAGTTTTATTAATTACGACCTTAATTTGCTCTTAATTTACGATTAGTTAAATCATTAAAAATTGTCCTTCTTAACGCTTATTGTCATTTTTTCTGAGTCCAAATAGCTCTAAAATTAGCTAAACTGGACGTTTCTAAATGATAAATTTTAGGCGTTATTGTCGATTTTTTTACTAATCATGCGCCCAAGTGTGCAGTGACACTCTGAGCACCTATTTGTCTTCCACGTGCCCTTTGGCATTTTGAAGATCATCGAGACTCATCTTGAGTTCATTTAAAACTTGTATTTATCCTTATTATTACTTGTGACTAGTGAGCGCATCCACCATAGTTTACAGCAAGGGGGTATCCATTGCGATGTGAGACACTTTTTCTCACAACCAAGATTTGATTTCACCTCCTTCCTAGTTTTTGCAAGTTGTGCTTATATACGGTGTCACTTTGTTGTGCTCCATGAAACACAATTGTGGTCTCCTCTCTTGCACATTATTACATTGATTGCAAGGTGAGTTACCAACTATTTCAAGACACACACTCGGACCCGATTGTATTCAATGCACTAAACTATAAAGTTTTGAAAGTAGGGGTTATTATATTGTCTAGGTGGTTGTGATTCTTGTGTTTCTTTTATGCATTCCTTCTCTCTCTTCACTATGGATGCACTTTCAATTCCTTTTCTTACATCGTTCAACTTCTTTGAATGGAGATCAAAAATGATTATGAAACTAAGGGGTAAAGGGTTATTCCGCATCACCATGGGAACTAAGATTAGCCCAGACAGATGACCCCTGAAAAATGTAAGTGGTTAAACCGTTAGTAATGAAGCTTTAGATATTCTTTGCATGTCTATTTCTCCTGACTTTCTCTTCCACATTGAGTCATCTAAAACACCTAATTCTACATGGAAAACGTTAGATGGAATGTTTGGACAACAAGATGACATGAGAGCGCATGAGTTGGAAAATGAACTACTAGGGTTAAATCCTAGTGATTTTGAAAACCTACAAGCATTCTTCTCTAAGTTTGTCCACACTAGATTGTTGTTAAAGGAATGTCAAGTAGAGAAGAAATATTCTCAACTGATCTTGTCGATTCTCTCTAAGTTAGGTCCTGAATATTCTGTCTTTGTGTCAACTTTTTACGCTATAAAAGCTTGCCTTGGGCAAGGATTGGAATATGCCCTCCTTTGATTGTTTTTCATCCCAACTCATTCGAGAATAGGACAAACTCATTCAAATGGGGTCTCTCAAGTCCAAGTCACATGCCCTTATAGTGAGTACTAGTAAGGAAAAGAAGACTGAAAAGAAGAAAGAAAGAAAGGACCAACCTAAGAAGGAAACCAAGACCAAAACTAAATTTAACACAAACGCTTTGACTTCTGAGCCTAGAGCACAGAAAGACAAGTATTTGTGTTCCTATTACAAGAAGCCTGGTCATAAAGAGCATATGTGTATGAGAAAACAAATTGATCACCTTACTCATTTACTTGAGAAAAATCAAATAGGTGTTCCTGAGTCTATCAAACAAAATGCTCTGAAGGCCGAGTCTTCTACTACAAAAGGTTCTAAATCTGATAAGAAGAAAGGAAAGGCCCTTGTAGCCAAATTTTCTCCTTCATCGACATGGATTATATATTCTGGTGCCTCGCACCACATGGCTTCTTCACATGTTGAGTTCTCTACTAACATCGAGCCTTGTGGTATGTCCCAAATCACGATGGGTAATGACACAATAGTGTTGGTTTTCGATAATGGATCGATATAGATGGATGGGGGAACATTCAACCAAGTTTTGAGTGTTCGATGATCTCTACCAATCTCCTATCATTTTATCAAATTACTCACCTTGGTAAAGGAATGTGAGTGGAATTTGGTCCTAACTTGGTGATTATTTGTGAGCTTAACGATGACACTACAGTGGCTGAGGGAAAGGCGGATCACCATTCATGGTTGTATACCTTTTCCCACTTTACTTCTGATTCTACACCCACTGCCTTACTCACTCATGCAAATGAGGTTAGTAAGCTATGGCATGAGCATTTTGGACATCTAAATTATCGCTACCTTGAACAATTGAGCCAAAATGAAATGGTCAATGGGTTACCCTGCATCAAGTTTTATAAGGTCTTTGTGAGGGTTGTACCCTTGGAAAGCATCCTGAAAAGAAATTTGACAAAGGAAAATCTTGGAGAGCTACTCGTCCTTTGGATCTTGTTCACAACAATATTTTTGGTCCATTTCATCTCCTTCTTTTACTAGAGCTCTTTATGTACTCTTTATGTGCTCATTGATGACTATTCACGATATACTTGGGTATATTTTCTTAAGCTTAAGTCTAAAGTCTTTGAACATTTTTAGGACTTTAAGGATCTTGCTGAGAAACAGGTGGAATGGTCTATTAAGGTTCTTCAAACCAACAATGGAGGTGAATATGTAAACAATAGGTTCATGGATTTTTGTACTTCTAAAGGGATCTCCTTGCAGCATATAGTTGCTTATAGCCCTTTGCAGAATGGAGTAGTAGAAAGAAAGAACCATACTCTTAAGGAGATGGCCACTTGTATGATTCACTCGAAGTCTCTTCCTCCATGTATTGGGATGAAGCAGTGAATTATGCTAATTACATTCAGAACCGTGTTCCACACAAGGTAATAAGAGGGATGACACCCTTTGAAGCTTGGTTTGGATGCAAGCCTGATGTTGAGCACTTTCGATTCTTCATATCTAATGCTATGGATCGGATTCCCAAGAAGAAATGTAAGGCATTGGAACCACAATCCAAGCCTTGTATCTTTATAAGGTTTCCTGATGGTGTGAAGGGATATAGATTGTTGAATCCTACTTCTCATGAGCTTTATATTGAGAGAAGTTTTAAGTTTGATGAGTCTTCTTTGAATTCTACTTCTCTACTTATCGAGGTTCTTCAACTTGTTGATTCAGATTATAACTCATCAGATGATGATGTTGTTGAGCGTGCTCCTCTTCCTGATCCTCCTGACCATCAGACCTTTGAGTCTTCGATTCTCGACAAGTAGTGATGATGACAAGGATTGTGTCCCTTCTCACTTGAGTGATGAATATTCTGACTCAGAGCCTGATCCTCTTGGTCCTCTTTGGGCTAGGAAAACTTTTCAAAGTGCTAGAGATTTAGTTGGAGATACTTCGGATATGAGACGTACTCACTCATATTTTGTTAGACCCCACTCTTTCTTCACCTCTGCTTCTGATCCACATTCTTTCCGGGAGGCTTTTGGTATTTCTAAGTGGGATTCTTCCATGGATGAGAAGTATTCCTCTCTCATGAAGAACGATACTTGACATCTCACCCCTCTTCGAAAGGAAGAAAAATCATTGGTGTAAGTGGGTGTTTCAAAAAAGTATGGAGTAGATGGAGATGTTGAAAATTTTAAAGCACGATTAGTAGCTAAGGGTTTCTCCTAGATAGCTAGGGTTGATTATACTAAAACCTTTTCTCTGGTTGCGAAGATGACTTCTATTTGACTGACCCTTGCCATTTCCACAAACAAACAGATGGAAAGTCCATCAAATGGACGTTAAGAGTGCCTTCCTTCATGGTGACCTAGAGGAAGAGATCTACATGGAACAACCTCTGGGTTATGTCCATGATCCCTCCCTTATTTGTAAGTTAAAGAAGTCTCTTTATGGCCTTAAACAAGCCCCTTGGGCTTGGTATGCCAAGATGGACTCCTTTTTACTTACATCAGGGTTTACTATGTGTCATTTTGATCCAAATGTTTATATTATATTTATGATAAGATGACTCCATGCTCATTCTTGTTCTCTATGTTGATGACTTTTTTATCACATGTAGCTCCTCCTCTATCATTGATTCTATGAATATCACCTTGGCCAATAGGTTTTCCATGATTGAATTAGGTTTGCTTCATTACTTTCTTGGGATCCAAATTTCACAATCTGACTCAAGAATTTTGATTTTGCAACCTAAGTATGCTCTTGACTTGCTTGCTCATTTTCAGATGTCTGATTGTAAGTCTTCTCCTACTCCTTTTCTTTCCGGGGTTAAGTTGGTTTTTGATTGCTCTACTCCCTTGGTTGATGGTACCCTTTATCAAAATTTGGTGGGGAGCTTGATTTACTTGACTCACACTGACTGCATTTATCTTATCTTTATTGGGATCATGTTGATTCATGCAAGAGCCACATGATTTGTAATAAAAAGTAGCTAAGTGGATCCTTCATTATGTTTGTGGCACCTATACTGATGGCATTCACTATTATGGAGGGGTGGATATTGACTTGATTGGGTTCACAGATTCTGATTGGGTCGGTGACTTAGATCATCAAAAATCTACCTCTGGCTATAGTTTCTCTCTTGGTTCGGGTCCTATTAGTTGGTCTAGCAAGAAGCAAAATGTAATTGCAATATCTTCTACAGAGGTAGAATACAGAGGAGTAGTTAACGCTGCCATAGAGGTTATTTGGCTACAGGGTATTCTGATAAAGTTTGGCATCCACTTTCGGTGGCCTACCATTATCTATTGTGATAACATGAGCACTATCTCAATTTTTAGAAATCTAGTTCAGCATTAGTATATGAAGCACATTGATATTCATATGCACTTCATATAAGAGCTTATTCATGATGGTATCATTGACATTCAATACATTCAAATAACTGATCAGATTATAGATATATTCACCAAGACATTCACGAGGTGAAGTTTCTTCACTTGTGGTGAGGTCTTATGTAGTTTTTCATCTTCTTTGGGCCATATAGTCCTTCTCTTCTTCTTCTTCTTCTTCTAGGAATATGTTGTTTTTACATGGACACCTCATCGGGCCTTTAGTTTTTCGGGCCCCATTGACACATCTTTCGTAGTTGTTGAGGAGTGTCTTCTTTTATCTCGACTCATCATAGCCATTACCCCAGCTTTGATGAAGGGGGTATTGGTGTGTGGGATATTATGTGTCCTCCACTCACATATAGAGGGTCATCTCACATGGGTTAAGTTTAGGTTTAGGTTTAGGGTTTACTTGTGTTTCATGCACTAGGGTTACTCAACACCCTATATGTATTCCTTCATTTGACATTTATGAGCATGCTAAGACACTCCACTTTCTTTCTCTATTTATGCAATCTTTGTTCTATTATGTAAGTTCTTCCATTGATTGATTGATTCCTCCTTATGATTACGTTGGAGATATCACATTTCCTTTAGAGTGCAACTTCATCGTGGTGCACATTTTTGATACGATTCTTGGAAACTCTTTAACACCAAGTTGGGATAAATTATCATTCTTTCACCCAATACCTTCATCTTTCTCCAAGAATAACACATAGAAAAGTAACCACACTCACATATCCATCTCCCGTGCATCATGTAAGTTCAACACCACCTCTTGGTAGGCCCCCTGTTCAACCTACTAGAATTCGAGACCTATCATTGTGGTAGAACAATAAGAAAATCAAGGATTTGTTAATTTTACTGGTAGTATTCCTCTTACTCTTAATGCCTAAAATCTTATTCCAAAATTTTCACTAAAAATTATCCCTTTCTTTATTGGGGAAAACATACTACTCTATTTGACCACATATAGGACATTGTCAACATTTGCGCCATCCACCAAATCATTGAACAAGATGTGGTTGTTAGACTATTAGCCTCTTCATTCAAAGGGATAACTTTGTAATGGTTCAGGATTCTGACAGTAGGGTCAATTCAAACTTGGAATCAGCTTGGGGCATCTCTTTGTAATCAATTTGGAGAGAAGGTAGATAATCTCTCCTTGCTTGAACATTTGACAACCATGAACTCATGAGCTCATGGTAGACTTCAACTTCATATTTTAAAAAACATGGGAGAGGATTCCAGCCCTAGTAAAACCAACTCCAGAAGGTTCTTTCCTTTAATTTTTAAGGGGTTTAAATTTTGATATTGTTGTCATGATCCAATCCATGGGGGTGCAACACTACCTAGGGCCTATGCATTAGCTATTAGGGCTGAGAAGCTGTCGATTTAGGAAGGAATGTTAGCTCCTAGACCACTTGTTCCTTTGTTTCTATAAATTCCTCAAGAACCCCATCCTTCTATTTCCCCTATTCTTGAGAAGAGCGCTCAACCCGCTACCTCCACATCTTACCCTCCTACGCAAAAAATGAGGATGAAGAAATGAAGGCCCTGACTAGAAACTTGTCCAATAAAGTTTTATATTTAGAAAAACAACAAGCCCAAGCCTTCAAACATAACTCTAATAAAGGGTATAACCAAGTCCATCATTCCATTTAGAATTCAATATCCAAATTAGAGATATGGGCAGAACCAATAGAATGATAGATGACATGCTCATGTGCAGCTCCTTTGTAAACAATTCCACTTACACATGACCTCTTCCACCACCTAGTTCAAGTCTAGCACTTGTTCTAGTTCACAATAACATGGCTTAAGATTCAGAATGGTGTTTTCCTTGTAACAAGCCTCATATCCAGTATAGTTGTGTCAATGCCTTGCACATGCGGGATTATATGATTCAACCTACTTTAAAGCTGTGAACCTTCCACTAGTGCGTGTAAATGAGAAAATAAAGAAGTGCAGGAAGTTGTCCCTAAGGCCAACCTTATTTTCTTAGGCACCAAATACTTATGTGAAATCAATCACGCTATGGATAGTCAAAATAGGTTATGCACCCATGATGTTGGCAACACAATATACAAAAATATAATGTTCGATTAAGTGCATAATCTTCCCTTCCAATCATACGGGATCATTCTTAAAATCAAAGAGATGTAGATCATCTTCAAAAATCAAAGGATGTTAAAGCACCAAAGCAATGTTGACGTATAAATTTCTACATTTAAGGTTTAGTGTAATGCTCCATATGAAGTGGCACGCACCCCTCCTCTGGTTGGTCAAGCCTCTACACATCCCAAATATTTTGTCTCGTGCCTAAATAATCAATAAGAGAAAATGTTATGCAAAAATAGACAAGTATTTTTCCATTCAACATTGTGGACCGGATGAAGAAGAAAAATGAAAATTTCACAATATGGTATGCCTTGGCCATTCCATCTCGGCATGACCTATTATATGAAGCTCGGGCACATCTCCCTCCCATTGATCCAGTTATCCAAATACCTCATGTTGTTGTGAAAATATTTGAAGTAGAGGAGAAACAAGTAAGAAAAGCGGTCAAAACCCCACCTTTCTATATGTCTTTGATAGTGGGAAAACACCTTGTGCACAATTGTATGATTGATTCAAGCACTAGTACTTATGTTATGCCAAAGAAAATCATTGATTTCCAAAGGATTATTACAACTTGATATCTCAATTGTTACCACTCTAAGAGTTATCAAGGATCTTTATTTAACCCTCCATACATGTCCAAGTCTAACAATAACTCAAGATGTGTCATTCATTAACCTACCTCCTTTGTTTTCCCTTTACCTACCAAGAAAATTCACCGCCAAAGTGGGTGGATACGTGTCTTCTTATTGGTTTCATATGTTATTTAGAACAAGGTATGGTACCTGGTTTACCATACAATTGAGCCCATATTTTCATATCATGTGGAATCATATGACCCCTCACCTCTCCAAGATAATTTCCTAATTCAAGAAGGCCGGGAACAAGATTTAGTTTTGATAGAGCAACCCAATCCTCCTCCCATATTTTATCTTATATTAGATGAATGGATGGAAAAGCACTATGAATTTGATCCTTATGATGAATCCCTTAAATATTTTGAAACTATTCTTGGTACTTATTATATCCTTGAAGAAGAAGAAGTTGTTCTTCCGCACACGTTTAATTAAGATGAAGAAAATTATGGATTATGAAATTTATACTTTGATGGTTCTAAAAGAAGAAATGGAGCAGGTGTGGGTGTTGTTCTCATTTCTCCCAAGAATGAGAAGTTCTTCTTCACGCACACAGGCTGCAATTTGCATGATTTAATAATATAGCATAATATAAAGCATTGGTGCTTGGTGTTCTTATTTCTGAAAATAAAAAAATCAAGCCACTACAGATATTTGGAGATATAAAGTTGGTTATTCACTAAGTCACAAACAAGTGCGCAAAAAAAGAATAAGATTCTCAAAGCTAATAAACATAGATTTTGGGACCTCCGAGAGGGCTTCGATTCTCTAAATCTACAAGTAGTACCAAGAAATTTGAACAAAGAAGTAGATCGAGATGGCCATGCTTGGTTTACAACTCTCTCACTGTGAGGATTTTATCCAAGGTAGCATATAACACATCAAGATGGTGATCAAGCCATCTATTCTAACTAATGACATTAGTTGGAAAGTGTTTGATAGTAATGCACAAATTTTCTAGCTCATTCAGAATGAAGTTGAGTTCTCTTCAAGCATGTAAGCTTGCTTGCATAACAGCTATGGTGACCAAGTGATCCAACTAAAGAAAAATAAGTTTCCTAAAGGGCTCGTCACCTTAGAGAAAATGTCCGTAGGACGACGATAAGTTAAAGGGTGAAGAAAAGAATATGTGTGTAGCACAAGAATACTACACTTCAGTTCCTATTGAGCGTGAAAAGAGTTCTTGCTTGGAAAATATTATGCACATGAAGAAAATTAAGCCTTCATTTATCTCTATCAAAAATAGAGTGATATCTTCTCATGGGAGTATGAAGATCTCAAAGGATTTAATCCAAGTGTTGTTCAACACTCCATTGACCTTGATCTTAATATCAAGATCTTCTTGACAAAGCAAAGACCAGAAACCCAAAGATAGAGCCCCTTATGAGGAAGGAGTTGTCCAAAGTCATTGATGTGAATATAATATTTCTCATTAAGTACTCTACTTGGGTCACAAATCATGTTCCAATGCACAAGAAGAATGGTGAAATCAAACTTTGTGTTGATTTCAGATATTTAAATAAGGAATCTTTAAAGGATCATTATCATTATCCTTATATGGAGAAAATTTTGCAAATAGTGGCTAGTACACAAAGATTTTCCATGTTGGATGGGTACTCTGGCTTCAATCAAATCATGGTCAAGGAAGAGGATCAATTCAAAATAGAATTTACAACCAAATGGTGAACCTTTACATATCAAAAGATGTCCTTTGATCTATCAAATACAGGAGTAATAGTTCAAAGTGAGTTATGGATATTACCTTGAGGATATATTAATGATTCCATCTGGATTACATGGATGGCATTACTATTTTCTCAAAGCAAGAGCACGGATCATATGGAACATTTGGAGAAATTATTTGAGAGATACAAATAATTTGGGATATCTCTTAACCCCAAGAAGTGTAACTTAAATTGGCGTAGGGCAATCTTCTGGGCCATGTGGTCTCAATAGATGGAATTTTCATTGATTCTGAGTGCATTTCAGTCATCCTTTCTCTCTTTCTCTCTTTCACAATGCATACGAAATCCTTACAGTATTTTCTAGGAACTATCAATTTTGTTAGGAGGTTCATTCCTAACTTCATAGGATTAGTTAGGCCCATCACCCTAATGCACAAGAAAGATACAGCCTTCAAGTGGACAATAAAAGGAAAGGAGAGATTCAATAAAATCAAGAAAGAAATTACTTACACACCAACACTCATCAATCAAAATTATTACAAGGATTTCATTCTCTATGCTTATGGAGCCAATGTGAGTGTTGGTGATTTTTGACACAAGAAAATGAACAAGGATTAGAGCATTCGGTGGATTTTTTTAGTTAGACATTGAAGGATTATGAGTTGAACTACAGTCACATGGATAAATAGGTTTTCATCATCATGTGCACACTAAAGAAGGTTAAAATAATCCTCCCAAAAATCATATCAATGTGTTAGTCTTGTACTTGGGTTTGAGAGACTTCATCATGGGAGTAGAAATCAGTGAGAAGAGAGAAAGATGGGTGACCAAAATCATGGAGTATGATGTGACTATCAAAGACACTAAACTTGTCAAAGGAAACATCCTTTGTAAGCGGCTTACAGAGGATGCTCAATTTGAACCTAAGAATTCATTTTTATAAATGGATAACTCTCATGCACTAAATTTGAATTGAATGATGATCTTATAATGCACACTTGGATGAAAGACAAGATCACATTCCTTTCCACGGCACATCTTGTCGACACTAAAATTTTCCTCCATAATTTCTATTTCATTAATGTATGTATTAGGAATAGGATGTTGTTAAGTGTAATTAGTAGTAGCGTCTGATAGAAGATAACGGTGCCGTCAGTACGGTGCTGCCAATAATGTAGAGTACGGTAACAGTCAAAGTATAATAGGAATGTTGTAAAAAGTAAATATTTGTCGTAAGTGGTCCGGTAATGTTAAAATGTCAAAATTGGGATAAGTAGAGAAGTAGGGTCTACATGATTAGGAATTAGAAATATTATATTGGTAATAAGGACAAGGAGTGAGGTCATAAATATTTTGTGTATTTTATTTGTAAAAAGTCTAAAAATGTGGAACCCATGTGAAATGATAAAGTTTATCTTATCTTAAAAGATAAGCTTACATGTACATATAAGAGTTAAGGTATGGAATATGATTCGTCAAAGTGGATTTCTTATCCTATCTTAGAGATAAGATGGATAAGCCTGGAAGTTCTATAAATAAAGAGGCCACCCCCCTCATTTAGCATAGAAGGAAGTAGTGAGAAATATTGTATGAAGTGTGTAAAGGAAGCCATCAGTTTAAAGGTGTGTTGAAGAAGCCATTAAGAGGTGTAATTGTAAAGTTTCTCCCATAGTCTTGGTGGAAGGCAAGTGAAGTCAATAACACTTAAAGTACCTCATGGGTGAGATTGTAACAATTTCATGTTAATATTATAATTTACTTTGATATTTTAGATTTGTCATCATTCGTCTTATCATAGTCGATGGTATTCTTGTGTTATGTTTGTTGTTTTGTTTCCAGATTACATTCACCAAACTAAAGGCTATGCATTAGTAAATAATCATAGCACGAGGAGTTCCGGTGAAGAATTATCATAGTCCGAATTGGTGATGACATTTTGGTTCCGTTGCGGGACCATTCCTCGTTCAGTGGATTTTACGGAGAGATATTCCCACTTAGTCAAAAATCAATTGGAGGGTAACCTTGTTTTTTATCGTGCAAAGTAGTTACCATGGTAAAGTCATTTTTTCCGTGAATACTAGTTACCATGGTAAAGTCATTTTTCCGTGAATAGTATTTATCACAAGTAAAGTCACTTTTACCGTGAATAGTATTTACCGATAACTTCACTTTTTCTGTGAATAGTGTTTACCACGAGTAAAGTCGTTTTTTACATGATAAGTCAAGTTTTACCATAGTTACCGTGGTCATTTCTATTTTTTATTGTAGAAAGGTGTAAAGTCACTTTTATTACGGTGATTCCAATTATTTGTGCACATAATTCTTGTTGATTTTACTTATGGGTTGGTATTTTACGGTGGTTACTTTGAAAATGGGGAAGATTCTTGTTTTTTCAGCCCAATCTAATGAAGATGCTTCCTCTTTCATTCAAGAGTTTAAACGATCTTGCATTTGTAATGGCCTCATAAGAAGGGAACAATGAACTAAATTTTTTCCTACCTTTTTGGATGGTTCAGCCCTTAGGTGGTTTTGAAACACTAGGTGATAATATGAAAAACTCATGGGATTTATTAAGCGAAAGTTTTCTTGAAGAATTTGGTGAACAACAGAGATATGTAGATCTCATGATTGATATCACAAAGCTAACCCAAGGAGAGAATGAGAAGATAAAGGATTATCATGCTCATGTTCTAGAGCTAAGGAGGAAGCTCGATGCCCGAGATCTAAGGAAGGAAGGATTAGCGGATGGGTTGATGAATGGCGTGGATAATCTCCTATGTAAGCACTTCATTCTTGGGATGAAGCCAAAGATCAGACAACGAGTGAAGTATGACCGCCCAGCTACCATTGAACAAGCAAAGGAGATTGCAAGAAGGCAAGAAGAAAGCATGGAAGAGGAGCCCAAAGAAATTGTTGCTAAAGTAGAGCCTACACCACACCTTTGGTCCGAGAATCCACAACCACTCCGGTGAGCAAAAATATTTCTCCTAGTACATCTACTGAGTATGAAGATCTGCTCAAAAAGATGGGTCAGTTAACTATTAATCTTCTTCAAGGAAAAGAATTTAGTTCTCAGGGAGGAGATAGAGGTCCAAAAAGAAATATTTTTGAAGTTGTATGTTATGGTTGTTATAAAAAGGGTCATTATAAGTATAATTGTCCAGATAGAGCTTCTACATCTGGTAAAGGAGATAATGATAAAGGAAAATCACCTGTGAATTCTTTTGATGTAGTAGATAAGAGCAGAAATAATGAAGTAGATGTGTTTGTAACAAAAAGAAAGAAAGAAAAGATAATCAAGATGGAAATGATCCTAAGAAGATGAAAGGAGAAACTAGTAAGAAACATAGGAGAAGAAAGTTGGGTGTGCGGGATTTTTGATTTCACGGGGGCAAGGACCATACTCCATCTTGGAAGATCTGTCAAAAGGCTGCAAATATTACATATGGTCAACTCTTGGCTATGTCTTCTAAGAATAGGCGGGAGGCTGCGAAGTGGACTCAATGCTCAACAAAGGAAGGATTGAGGTCCCTGTTTTGAGGCAGAGGCAAATCCCTATGCTCCATAAGCTGAGGTATTATGTAATGGTATTTCAATTCATGATGTCTTAGTTGATGGAGTGCTGCTGATTAATGTAATGACCAAGTGTAATGAATATGTTGGGTTTAAAAATTGATCACCCTTCAACACTTATGTTAATGTCATTAAATAGGGAAAAACTAAACGAGAAGGTGTAGTTTCAAATGTGGCAATATCTGTTATGGGTGTTGTATGTGTGGTAGACTTTCGGGTGATGAAAAATGGTGCTTTATTGCGTACCCAATGTTGTTAGGAAGACCATGGCTAAGGAGAGTTCATGCAAGAAACTATTGGAATGAAGGTTTCATGACACTTGGACATGGTAGAGAGAGGGTGAAGATAAACGTGATCCCTCGACATCATAAAGCAGTAAACTTGTGGATTCAAGTGATGAAAGCGATGATTGGACATCCTCTCGATTACTCTAGTACCAAAGTGAAGTGGACACTTTGAAGATGAAGAAAGTGAGGTGGATGTTTTAGTCATGGATATCCTTCCTAGTCCACACCCACTCATGACCCCATAAAATTATCTAAAGAAGAAGTTGATGATCGTCTCCAACAAATAAAGATTGGTGATGTTGTGATGGAGAGTGAGAAGGAATCCTACCTCCGGCTCTTTCGAAGGTACATACACATATTAACTTTTGATTACAAGGAACTTCGTCAAGTAAGTTGGGTAGAACATTCTATTGAGTGGTAGATGGTGCTAAGCCTATAAAGTAAATGCCATATAGAATGAATCCTAATTTTTCCAAGGCTGTAAAAGAAGAAATAGATAAGTTCTTGATGCGAGTAATTCATATTTGCTTTATGGAGAATTTAGAATGGGTTTCTCAAATTGTGATCTCAATAAAAAAGAATGGGAAGCTATGCATTTGTGTTGATTACAGAAGCTCAATAAAAGGCAACAAAGAAGGATCATTACCCTCTTCCATTTGAGATCAGATCTTGGATGAAGTAGCTGGCCATGAGTCTTTATAGTTTTTTGATGGATATAGCAGATCTACAACCAAGTTTGTATAGCGAGAGAAAGATCATTTGAAGACCACGTTCACCACTCCTTGGGGAATGTTTGCTTATAGAGTTATGCCTTTTGAGTTGTGTAATGCTCATGAAACATTCCAGCGTTTGATGAATAGGGTGTTCGAACCCTACATTGGGACCTTCATCGAGTATTTACGGATGATTTTTGCATCTATGGGAGCAAGTTGGACCACTGCTGCACTGAGATGGAGACAACATTTCAAAGGTTAGATGAAGCACAAGCCTCACTAAACCCTAAAAAGTGTGTCTTTGGATGTTCTAAAGGTGTTTTGTTAGGGCATGTTGTATCCAGAGATGGTATTAGTGCTTGATCCGATAAAGTTTCAAAAATCAAAGATTTACCATTTCCTATGAATAGAAGTAAGTTGAGATCATTTTTATGCCATGTGGGTTATTATAGAAGGTTCATCAAGAATTTCTCAAAGATTGCACAGCCACTAACCCAGTTCTTGAAGAAGGATGTTACTTATGAACCAGGAAATAAGGCACATGAAGCTTTTGGACAACTGAAGGAAGCCCTGGTGTCTTCACCTGTTTTAAAGAATCTAGATTGGAGCAAGCCATTCATTGTGTACCCGATGCCTCGGATGCAGCACTAGGAAGTACTTTGAGCCAAAAGGATGAAAATGGGAATGAACATCCAATTTACTTTGGGGAGCAGACAAATGAGCGATCTTGAGGTAAATTATCTTATTATGTGAAAAAGAGGCTCTAAATTTATCATTTTTGTTGTAAAGAAGTTTAGAAATTACTTGCTATGGCAGAAATTTATAGTTGTAATGAGATCATCGAGACTCTAAAATATATTGTCAATAAGCCTAACCCATCGGGGAGGATAGCAAGATGGATAATTTTGCTACAAGAATTTGAATTTGATATTATAGATAGGCTAGGAAAGAAGCATGTCAATGCGGATGCACTCTCTCGAGCCTATGATGGTTTAGGATCATCTTGTGATGATGATGATTTCCCGATGCTGACATTTGTTATCCTTGACACAATCCCTAGTGAATACATAGATATTTGGAATTATACGAATGAATTCAAGTTTCTGATGGTGCCAATGCAAAGACTAAGAGAAATATTACTCAATCAGTCATCCATATTCTATTATGCATGGAGTATTATTTTGAATAGGACGTGATGGACAATCTGAGAGGGCGATTGGGAAATGATCAAGGAAGGAAGCTGCTAGAAGAATTCCACAATGGTACATGTGGAGGGAACTTCTCTAGACAACTTACAACAAGAAGGATCTTGGATGCAGGTTATCACTGGCCCACTCTTTTTAAAGATTGTTATAATTATTGTAAGAGATGTGATATTTGTGAAAAACATGGTAAAGTAAGACTTCATCACTCCATTATGCCCTATTCTTCCACTTGGTCCCTTTGAAAAGTGGGGAATAGACATTTTAGGTTCACTTCCAACTACCTCATGCCAAAATAAGTATATTGTAGTTGCCACAAATTATTTAACCAAGTGGGTTGAAGCTAGGCCATTGAAAACAACTTCCATGGATGAGGTGGCAAGGTTCATATATGAACGCATTGTCACCAAATTTGGTTGTCCATTAGAAATTGTAATAGATCAAGGAAGCCACTTCATTAATGAGGTAGTAGAAGCCCTAGTCAATAAGTTTTCTATTAAGCATAGGAAGGAAACAACATACAAGCCAAGCACAAATGGACAGGTGGAACGAACAAATTTTGTGTTGTGTCAAATTCTAGCAAAAGATGCAGCCTTGCAGGTACATAAATGGGATAAAAGGATTCATGCAAAATTGTGGGACATATAGGGCAACATCAAAGTCAAAGCAACAGGATACTCCCCATTTCAGTTGGCTTATGGCATTGATCCAGTTCTTCCTATTGAGTTTGATATTCCCACAGTCAGAGTAATGAAAAATGAAAGAATGGATGAAAGTGATTCAGTAAAAGAAAGGTTGGTACATCTTCATTTGTTAGAGGAAATGAGGGAAATAGCTAAGGATACAAGCTATAAGAAGAAAATGAAGCAAAAGGAATACTTTGATCAAAAGATCCGGTGGTCTCCATTTCATGTGAATGACTTGGTTCTAGTATATGATTCTAGATACAAAAAAGAAGACAGAAAATTTATTCCAAAATGGATGGGGCCCTACAAAATAGCAGTTGTGCATGAAAATGGTATGTACCGACTAGAGGAATTGGATGGCACTCCCATTACGAAATGGGTCAACCACGACAAGTTGAAGATTTTCCAATCACACGGAAGAGTCTACTCAGGATGGAGTAGAAGCTAGAAAGGGGAAGATGTCGACGACTAAAATTTTCCTCAGTAATTTCTATTTCATTAATATATGTATTAGGAATAGGATGTTGTTAAGTATAATTAGTAGTAGTGTCGATAGAAGATAACGGTAAACCGTCACGCATGGTGGTGCCAATAATGTGGAGTACGGTAGCATGATCAAATACAATAGGAATGTTGTAAAAAGTAAATATTTGTCGTAAGTGGTCCGGTAATGTTAAAATGTCAAAGTTTGGGTAATTAGAGAAGTAGGGTCTACATGATTAGGAATTAGAAATATTATATTGGTAATAAGGACAAGGAGTGAGGTCATAAATATTTTGTGTATTTTATTTGTAAAAAGTCTAAAAATGTAGAACCCATGTGAAATGATAAATTTTATCTTATCTTAAAAGATAAGCTTACATGTACATATAAGAGTTAAGGTATGGAATATGATTCGTCAGAGTGGATTTCTTATCCGATCTTAGAGATAAGATGGATAAGCCTAGAAGTTCCATAAATAAAGAGGCCACCCCCCTCATTTAGCATAGAAGGAAGTAGTGAGAAATATTGTGTGAAGTGTGTAAAGGAAGCCATCAGTTTAAAGGTGTGTTGAAGAAGCCATTAAGAGGTGTAATTGTAAATTTTCTCCCATAGTCTTGGTGGAAGGCAAGTGAAGTCAATAACACTTGAAGTACCTCATGGGTGAGATTGTAATTTCATGTTAATATTATAATTTACTTTGATATTTCAAATTTGTCATCATTCCATCTTATCATAGTTGATGGTATTCTTGTGTTATGTTTGTTGTTTGTTTCAGATTACATTCACCAAACTAAAGGTTGTGCATTAGTAAATAATCATAGCACGAGGAGTTCTGGTGAAGAATTATCATAGTCTTTGGATTGGTGATGACAGCCTCTCTTAGTTTCAACAAAGAAAAAATATGACATCCGAGGTTGTAGTTTATTCCATATGCATTGATTGATGGCATCCTATTCAAAAGAAACATTTATGGCATGTTGCTGAGATGTATTAATGGTATGCAAATTGAGCAAGTGTTAGCAGAATTTCATGATGGGTTCTTTGGTGGACACTTCTTTTGCAAATCCATAGCGATGAAAATCATCAAGGAATGATGCTTTTGGCCTACCCTGTTTCGGATGCACACAAGTGGGTCATGAAATGCAAATAATGCACATTCTTTTTTAGGAAAGAATAAATTAGCAATGCTTCCACTCCAACCAATCTAGGTGGATCAGCCTTTTGCGTAATGGGTTCTAGACTTCATTGGCATAATCAATCCTCCTTTAAGCATCAGCCACAAGTGGGTGTTTTACTCTGACTACTTCACCAGATGGATGGAAGTTGTCACACTCAAGGAATCAATTGAGTTAGTCATCCTTGACTTTCTCAAGAGCATTGTAACAAGGTTTGGCATTCCTCAAACCATTATCTTTGATAATGCAAAATCCTTCCTTGGTACTAAAATTTTTGATTAGGCGCTTAGCCTTGGAATCTACTTGAAGACTTCTTCTAACTATTACCCCAAGGTAATGGCTTGGCTGAGTCTACCAATAAGAACCTAATCATAATCATGAAATGAACAATGAATATCAACTAGAGATAGTGGCACATAAAGGTCTCGGGAGCATTGTGAGAAGATGACATCATGGTGAAGAAGGCAATAGGTACTTCACCCTACAAGCTTGTTTATGGAAAGGAATCTAGACTTCCTTTATCTCTTGAATTGCATTCATTAGAGATTTCCCGGTTGTTATATTTTGATGGCACACGATCGAGAGAATTCATAATAGTAGAGTTGGTTGAACTTGCGAGAATTGAGAAACTCTATCATGATCAAGTTAGAGCAAAGCATCACCAATCAATAAACAAATAGTTTGACAAAAAGGCTAAACCTCAAGTTTTCAAATTTGGTGATCTCGGTCTTAAAATGGGATGTTAATAGAGCCAAACCAGGGCACCATTCAAAGTTTGATTCACTTTGGAGTGTCCCATATGCTATCATTTTTGTAAAGAGGTTAAATCTTTTGAGTTGTATCACCTTAATGAGGGTGCGCTACCAATCCCAATCAATGGGATCTTTCTCAAACATTTTCATTAAGTCTTCTACATCATTGTACATATTAGGTTAGTTTAAATTCCTCTAACCGCATTGCATGCACACTCTTTTGTTTACATATAGTTATTTCCTTTCACATTCTCCTCGCATGCACTCTTTTGTTACTTCTAGGGTGTCATTTTTTAGGGACATTCCAATGGTTTGAAGCAGTTTTCCATTCTTATAAAATCCATATCAAAATATCTTCTTATAAGAGTAGTAGTTTGTTCAAAATTCAGAGTAGTGCTTCTAGTGATTTCATGGGTGGCTCTTGATTACAGGACAAAAAATTTCATTCTAGGTAGACTCCATGCCCAATGGATGCTTCTAAGGCTACTGATATCCTTCATCTAGTAGGCAAAGATGGCCTGAAATTCACCAAATTTTTGTCTAAAACAACTCTCCTAGTTATTTTGACAACTTACATCCCCATTCAGTTCAAGATAAATTTTTATAGGTTGCACACACTCTTCTTGTCTAATACATTAGTCTTAGTTGTAGTTCTTCCGCATTCCCTTCCTTCTCAATTCCTCTATCTCCTTCCATCCTCCCTTTCCCATGCCCCTTCTACACTTTCTCCTTCTTTCCCACAGTTTTTGCATCCTCTATGCACACCCTTGACTTGCCCTCTAATTTTGCTAAGTCCCTTGTATTCTTCTTACGCATTCTTCCCTAGCATATCTTGCCTTTTCTTTTGTATGTTACACGCTTCCTTTCTTGCTTGCTCCACATGCCCCTTCTTTCTTTCCTTTGTGCACTCTCATTTGAATGACTACACCCCACTTGCATATTCATATCCTACATTTATGCATCCATTTCTTCTTCTCATGTTACCTATGTGCGCATGTCCTTTACTTCCTCTTTTTTGCACGCTTTGTGCATTCTTACACACCGAGCCATTATGCCATGTCATCACCTTTCAAAGTTGAGTGTGCAACACACAACCTATCAAAGTGCACCAACTGGGTGTCAAATCCTTGTGATGAACCACTACGCAACACATGGTAGAAATGAAAAAACACCGAGAAAATGTGGCCGATCGCATGGATCAATCAATGTGTGCCACATGTCTTGCATGTCAGTTTTACATTGTAAACTTCATAACATCATAACTTTTTTACAAGGCTCGATTCATGTGCTCTTGGTCTTGTTGGATAATGCTAACGTGTGCTACACTTCATATCATTCAAATTCAGATTTTGGCAGGATTTGGTAGGTGAGAGGTGGGGAAATGCATTCCATCTATTAATGTAGACATCTAATCAACTCAACCACCATATTTTATTTAGATCTCACCTCCTTCCTTCTTCTACAAGAAACACAAACATAGGAAGGTGCATCTCACAATATTACAAGAGGATTTGTAGGCATGTAATTCTTTCTGTTGGTGGTTGGATTTTAAATCCAAGTTTTACTCTTCTTTCATTTTCTCTTCTCTTCTTCTATAAATTGCATATCAAGGATCATTGTAAAAGGTTCAACCCCTTTAGTTATTTAAGAGCTCTTCTCCTTAGAATTTTAAGTTCCATGCTTTTGATCTAGCTCTTACATATGGATATTGGCTTCATCTGCCATTGTAATTGACTGTGTATTTTCTAGAAGAAATAAAAGCTTTGTTTTGTGGCTATTCTATGCCTTGGCTTTTTTATTTCCTTTCTTTTACATTTTTGTTTTCTATGTTTTTTTACATCCCTTATAGGTTCCTTTTCTAATTGTGCCCCATGAAAATAAGTGTATGAATGTGTTTTAGGTGTGATACACGTTTCTACTCTTTCTTTGTGCATTCTCCTTTATTTTCACTTAAATATAATTGTGTTCATACCCCTTCTTTCTAGTGTTATCACCTTCTTTATCTTAGTTTTCTCACTTTTCATGCATCTCCTTCTAACCTTGGTCCCTTTAAATTTTAGAGTAGTGATAGATAAATCCATTTCCCTTCTTAGGAGTAGTTTTAGCAATAGAAATTGGTAGAGGAATCGACCTTCTCTGGAGGTCTATCTCAAGTGTGAAAGGTCCCATAACTTGGAGACAAGTCCCATGTTTCCTCAAAATCCTAGTTCATCCTGATCTAGGATGGGTGCAATTTTGAGCTCCAACACTACTTTTTCACATTTTCTGAGAGTTTTCATAAGACATGACTTTGAGCACTCTTTATCTCTTCTTTTGAAATTTTTTCTTTAATACGCAAAAAGAAGAATCCCCACATCAACAATCACAAGTGACAACAATAGTAGGTACAATAGAGTATAACTCATATGTTTTACCCCTAGGGTCACTTCCACTTTCTTATCTTCCACGCTTCATTTTTATCACTCCACTCTTTTTCATGTCTCTTTGGCACCCTTTTGCCATTGATCTACATGGTTATCATGTACGCATCTCTTATCTACTTTATGTTATCAAGTATTCACTCAACAACATAAAGTGGGGGAAAATATAGACACAAAATCATACACTTGGGTACATTTCTAGGTCCTAATCACATACCACTATTCATATGATTCCTAAGCAAGAAAACTAGTAATTGACATCTATTTTTGGCATCTTTTCTATATTTCTTGTTTCCTCTTTTGTCTTACACACCCCACAACCTAGTCTAATCTTCATTACTTTATCTTTCTTGACTCTGGACACTAGTGCCCAGGCACCCTCATCCCTCTGGGTGCCCCCAATCTCTTTGTATCTTACTCACCTCTTTTGGGCCTCTTTTATCTTTTGGGAATCTTATTTTCTTATGGGTCGACATTTTATTTGTCAATTGTGAAATTCAACCAAGGGAATCATATAAATACAAAGCTATGTGACCATAATAAAGGACCAATCTCTAAGCATCTATTATCATCACCTAAGGTTGCATCCAAAGGCATTATAAGATTATCAAAGCATACATCTAGCACTCACTCAAGGGAAAATGGATTGGATTTTTGCATACATGCATAAGAGGGGAAGTTCATTTTGGAATCCAAACATTTATTTACATTTCTACATCTATATATTGCTCACTATCAAGTACATATTACACACGAGCTTCTTAGGGCATGATTTCTACACACGTGCACAAGAAATACATGGATTCTAAGATGTATTACAATGCTCAGTTGTAAGTTCACTCTTTTGGGTGACTGTCAAGGTCAATCTAACTCCCCATTTGCATATTTTTAATTTTTAGGATTCGATGTGTTTGGGTTTTTACATGTTATCTTTCTCTTTTCGGAGTTACAGGATAATTTTGTGGATATATTGTGACATTCGGGTGACCAATAGTGAAGGTTAGTGACCACCTTGCAACAATGAAAAACCAAATTATAATCTCTTGCACATTCATAGGCTCTTATGAGAGGTCTCCATCACCAGGCACCCTTGACCAAAGATAGGCTCATTCAAAGCAATTACAAAAATTTGAGTGCGGTTGTGATAGTTTCCTCATTATGTTTATGAGTCTTCCAATCTAGAATACTTCGGGATCAATTACAAAATTAGATAAGTCTTATATTCCCTCTCTTGCACTCAAGGTCTAAATTTTCATTAGATTATTATTTATGTCAAATCTATGATTTAGCATTTATTTATCATATATGACTTTGCAATATCTAGGGTTTTACAAAATTCCATTTTTATTAAATCAACATCAAATAAAGGAAAATAAACATATATGACTATGGAAAGAACCAAAGGGATACATATGACCACAAGCAATTAATGATGCATTCACCAAATGTGATATAGAAGAGAATGTAGCCAATGTTATGATAAGAGAAATTGTAAAGGAACCCACGGGAAAAACTTATATAAATGGTGGCAAATCTAGTCGAAGCTAGATTCACATATTTGAAATCAAACATCATCATATTGGGAAAAAAATAGTTTTTTATTTAAGTTATAAATGTAATGGATAATGTAAAATAATTTCTACTAAATTTAGAGAAAAGTGGTGAATAGACATTTTGTTTTTCAACGTATGAATCATGATGTCAGTACCTCTTAGTTTCATATAAGTGGCCATTTATTAGATTGAAGTTATTAGATGTCATTTTATTTAAATTGATATTTTGATGACCTAAGAGCTATTAGAGACTATGGACTCATCTTCCATCTTTATATTAACATTCTTATTTAAGGAGTAAGATATTTTTAAATTTAAATTTTACACAGATAGTTTCATTAATCATGATCCATAAGCAATATTGTGTACTAAAACTATGGATCTATTGGGGCCCTCACCCTTATAACTCAATAAATTACATACACCTTGTTTCAAAATAAAGGGAGTATTGCATTAATGATTGAAAATAGTAAGACATAAGGAAAAATGTATTGACACAGTGACATATGACCCCAAACTATAAACACATTAGGAAATATGGATCTTCAAATATGAGTGAGATGACCACATACTGGTTCACTAGATAGATTCACCTCCTCATTTACACCAAATTCCTCTTGTGGAATAGAGGGTGCATTTGAGAGCGAAGGTGCGAACAATTTATTCCTTCTCTCATAGAATTCAAGATAACCATCCATAGCCACAAAAACATACATGTTTTTATGAACATAAGATGCAAACATTCCCATCTCGATCAAACTCCTATGAGAGGGACAAGGTCCACTTAAAACCTTCAAAATTTGAGTCTTTCCTTCATCAGTGGCCAACTAATCTCTCATCAATATTCCACCATGAAAGAAGGGTTATTTGCCTTTTCCTCCGCCACACATAATTTTGACTTCCTTTTGCCAAGGCCATAGTGACAGTCTTACATTTGAAATAATTATCCAATTTTTGTTCAAGTCTTTCAACCTTATTTTTCAAATGACAAACAAATTTTGTTAGCAAATCTTGATGAGGACTTTGCTTCCTCTCCGAAAGTTTAGGGTTATAATTGTCCCAAATGGGTTTTAGGCCAATGACAAGGTGTTATACCCTTTGAACAAAATCTTCTAAGAAACAAATTAGTACACATAAAAATCTAGAAAAATACTAGCTAACCTAACTAGAAAACCAAATCATATAGTATCAATTTTCGAGAATTCCTCAATCACCTCCATAGGATTGGGAAAAGCTATAACATGACAAAATAATTACAATCTAGGTTCACAAGCATAGAAAATATTATGCAATAAACTTCCTAGGATATTTTCCATAGTGATTTTTAGTGATAAAAATAATAGACCGTAGAAATTAAATTTTGGGAATACCAAAATCGAAAAGAAAGAACTCAAATTCACATATAGTTATAACTTGCATTCGATCAACCATATTGTTGACCAAATTCACTCATTCCTATTTCAGATTAGTGAAGCCGTAATAAATAAAATAATAAACTCCAAATATGAGAGGTTTTAAGGTACCTCTAGATGAAATTCTGATGGATATGTGTGCAAAAGAGAGATCCCCTCCTCATAGTGAGCTAGATGTCCTACTGCAAATCAAGAAAACTCAACAAAAATGGATTAGAAAATTAAGAGGTGGGTTGTTTGACAAGGTCAGTCCGAGAATTGAAAACTTCCTAGGATGGATGTCAACCCAAATTTAGATGATGATAAACAAAATCAGATATTGATAAATTAGATGTAGAATAATCTAAACCAAAATAGAAACCGAAATGCTAGATATAAGATAGAAATGAATATCTCGATCTAAATAGACACAAAGTAAATCAAACTGGGTGGGTCGACGGTGGCGGGGTAAGATGAGAAGAAAATGTTAAAAATAGGCGAAAAGAGCTCTTGTGGTTGGATTTGAAGTCGATATGGATTTGGAAATGGATCTCGAGTGAAGGCATAACACGTAGAATAGGCTAGATCTGGACCGATTGAAAGGATGTGAGAAAATTATGAAAATGGTTATGGATGCAATAGTTTTGATCTAGTCAACAATGACCATGCTAGCTCTACGGTGATGGGAGGTTGTAAAAGTAGGTATGGAGTTTCAAAAAGGTGGGATGATGGGATCGAAGATCTAGGAATTTAGGAACAAAGAAATCAAATAAATAACAAGAAAGATAAAACATAGAAATTAGTCATGAGAAGGGTCAATGGTGGCAGAGACAAGGTTAAAAGAATCGGGAAAAATATAGATGTAAATTGATGTGAAAGGATAAAAGGAAAATGTGCAAATGATGATAGAGATGGGTGAATGCAAGAACAAGGCTCTTTGATAACATGTAGAACCTGTAAAAGCTAATAATAATGATGGATGGGGGATGGATATGGTAGATCTAATCATGTAAGATGGAAAAAGGACTTTAAAGCTCCAAATATGGCACAAGATCTCCAATAATGACTCCTAGATAGTGATAGTAGCTGCAAATATACATAGGAAACCAAAACAAAAATGCAAGAGAACTAAGAGTCTTCATAGTTACATCCATCAAAAAGTAGGGGTGGTCTCGTATTTATAGGGTCAATGTAGATGCGGGTGGGTCACCGCCAATTGTGGGGACTTGTGTATTTAGGTGGTTGAAAGATGCCTAACTCAAGGTAAAATGGTCCTAAAGAGGGGGCATATGAGGGTTTCATGTGATAAGGACAAATTAGGATTGTCTAGGGGAGATAAATGGGTAGGTGGGGATGGAAAGTAGTAAATAAAGAAAATGGATAAATGAAAACATTAAATGGGGGCCTAGGGATGGAAAATAAGGAATTTTAGGGAGAATAAATAAATTAGGTGATGATTGAGATTCAATTAATGATGATTAAGGATAATTAAGATAGATGAAATAATGGGATGGCTAAGATAGGTTTAAAGTCGGGAAATAATAATAAAATGGAATGCATTATATTTTGAATAGGTGCATGTATGAAAAAAATATATCAAACATGAGGTAAAGGGTAGTGATACCAAAAATTGGTTTCTATATTTGCCCCTTTTTTTAGTGGTTGGCATTGGGCAAGCTATGAGACAAAAATGAGAAAAGATGAAAAGATGATTGATGAGGTGTTCCCCCTCAAACTAGGGATCCACAACACGAAGGAGAATCGGTCACAAGTTTGAAAGAGATAAAGGGAGGAAGAAAGGGTGGAAAGGATGAGAAAAGAAGTGGATAACAGAATATTCCCCAAATAATGAGGGATGAAAAATTAAAACAAACAAAAAATATGGTGGTGATTTCAGAATCACTTTAGTAGGGAACAAAGTACATCCTCAATGGAGGCGACGAAAATTTCCTATGGATCTGTGAGTCAGCAAAAACCATTGCAATATGGATGGAATCCAATAAAAATCCACTTGAATGGATGTGAAAGTCATGGGACAAATGGGTCAAAAGATAAACATCAAAAACATACACAAATAAATGCGGCGATGGTCAATACAATAGTCTTGACAAAATTTTGGGGAAAAAGTGGATGTGATATGAGTAATCGATCAAATATTTATCCTAGTGGGATGGAGACAAAAATTACCATGAATATGGACTTGAGATAAGATATGGTGCCCCAATGGGGACACAAAGATGGCCACAAAGGTGGAATTAAGATAAAATAAGTTGGATGAGATAGGATGAGGTAA
Source organism: Taxus wallichiana var. yunnanensis (assembly GCA_018340775.1). Taxonomy (NCBI): domain Eukaryota; kingdom Viridiplantae; phylum Streptophyta; class Pinopsida; order Cupressales; family Taxaceae; genus Taxus; species Taxus wallichiana. Next base: position 188,402,069 of record CM031235.1, read on the forward strand.
AATGATAAATAGGATAAGATGAGATCAAACGTGGCCCCGATAAGAAGAGACCAAAAATAGGAACAATATGTCATCATAGAAAGGAGAGCACATAGGATCAATGCTTTGAACTATATTAGGGGTGAACATGAATAGGAACGGATAAATCAATGCATTGTAACCAATAGTAGGTGTTAACACATAACCATTGATAGTTAGCAATCTCAAGGATCACGAGGGAAAGTATGAAAAATGAACTTATAGACATAATGTTTCCATGACATAAGGGGTTTAGATGACACTTGTATGTGGTAAAATAGGTTATCCTTAGGTGATTGTTCTAATTCTATGCCCAATCTTTGAGAAATATGGCACAAACCGATCAATACGGGAAGTTTTCTATGGATGAGAAATTTGATCAATGCGGGAAGCTTTCTTAGGATGCTTGTTTTGAAACTTTATGTTTTTGTTTTTTTGAAATAGGTAGAAGGTTGATTAATCTGGGAAGCCTTTACTACCATGATATGAGATGGTAGCCATCCTTCAAGGGATTGGTCCATACTTTTAAATTTGGATTTTTGATTTGGACTTTGACTTTTTATGTGGAAAGATATGATATGCCTAATAGCTTTCCTTCAAGGATTAGTATATACTTTGATAATTTTCTTTATGAATAGATGTCCTTGAGGGACTAGTTTGTTTTCTTTGGATAAGATAGCTTTTAAGATGAGCATCCAGAATTTTTGAATTTTTATGGGAGAGGCAAGGATAGCTAGGTAGACCACTTAGGAGGGGATAGATAATGCACGAGTGACACATGTAGACCCTTATTTTGGTTTCAGTAGGTGAATAAGAAGGAAGTAGATGTAATGATTGTGGAGTTCTCACCAAGAAGTAACAACCTATCCATAAGTAAAAATGTTATGAGCAGAGCCTTGGTGCCCATATTCAAGGTCATAGATAGGAAAGTAATAGTAGACCACATAATTCCAAATCATTATGATGATCAATGGAAGAGGCTAATGATGGATGTATGACCATGGAGGTGACTAAGTTCACATTATTAGGTATGTTAACGAGACAAAGGTTGCAAGTGCAATGCATTAAGAGGTTATGTTTCCTATTTACCATTAAAAGAAACTAATCGATAGGCTCCATACCCATACTTATGCATGATAATGTAAGGTATAATCCAGTTGGGAGAAAACTTTCCATGTTGACCCCTTTCCGGAGTAGTGATGCTCTCATTTTCGTATGTAAGGACAAGGTCACCAATATTAAAGTCACGCTCTTTAAGTGCTTATTAGATGGGGTAATTAATGGGATAAGATGATAGCTTGCACGAGATTGGACAATATTTCTTGAAAATATGATTGGTGATAAAATATTATGCATTATCCCCTAATATGAGAAGGTGAGAAAATATGCATTCCTAGTGAGATGAAGATGGCCGCAAAAGTGGGCTTAGGATGAGATAAGGAAATAGATAAGTAGATTGAATAAGATGGTATAACATATTGGATGAGATGAAGGATAGGTAGATTTATATGGGATTGGGCAAGACTAGATGAGACAATGTTGGGGGTTAAGAGAAGGAGAACTATCCACGATAGTAGACTAGTCCTAGAGTGATTTTTGGAGATTAAAATAAGTTAGGGGACACGAGACATAGTGTCGTCCATTTCTATGGGATCATTGGATGGAGAGGATGATGGTTCAATGTGCATGGGATATGTGGATGATGAAGTAGGTGGAAGAGGATGAGGATCAAGGGGTGGATACTCCCCAGTGAAAGATGTTGCATTACATTAGGCAACTTGGATGCATATATGGATGAGCTAGTGGATGTGGAGAGAGGTGTAGTAGGATTATTAGGAGTAGCGATGATGAATTTGTGTTTTGATTGTATATGTGGTTTAGGATTATGAGGATGAGAATGATTAGTAAGATGGGAAATGTTGATATAAAAAGGAGGATTGTCTTTGGGAGGCATAAAATTCAGCAAAGGAATAGTGACAAAGGTCCTTGATGAATGCGGGGACTTAGATATTTTGGTAGATGAGGATTGGGATGCAGAAATTGGATTGGTTATGGATGAAGTGGCGAGACGGGGAGGATGGTTGCCCTTAATGTGAATATTTTATTCCTTAATAAGGTTGTGAACAATAGTGTGGAGGGCTTTGTAATTGTCGGTGTCATGTCCCGGGAGCATGATGGTATGTGCAAATAAGATTAAAATAAAACCATGATGGTTTCTTTCCATGTGGGTCAAAATACTTGATAGGGGAGTGTGATCACGAGATAAGAAAATTAATCATTGAAGGACCTCTACTTAGGACCCAATAGAATGTGTTGAAGAAGATATGCAGGTTGTGGATGAATTAGATGAGAGGGGTGTTTTGATCTTGTGATATTTTTTTAGGTGATGAATAACAACCTAAGTTCTAAAGGCGCATAAGGATGGGGCACATAGGTACATGCAGAGGATTATCGAAAAGGGTGTGCCCAATAAATTATGAGTTCTAGACTTAGGTTTTTTACTGGATAAACTAAAGATAGGTTTAAGTGAATAGCACGTAAAGGTATGAAGAATTGGATACTAAGCAAAGGATAATTTAGGAAAAGTGGGAGATAAAGCGACATGCATATTTTTGGGCTAATAATAAGTTTATATATGTATTTATTATTAGATAATATATTTTAATGAAATTACATGCTTTTATATTTATCTTGTAGTGGCGCATGGCTATTCTTAGCATGTATCCTATTTTGAGGATGCATAGGCGGTGAAGGGAAAGTCCCCACTCCTATATATGTATTGATTTGCATGGTTTAAAGGATCTTACTCCGTGAATTCTTGTAAGGTTATGTTGTTGGTTTATGGGCGCACATGACCTATGATGATACTCTTATGTATGTATTCAGCTTCTATGTTTTGCAGTGATTAATATAATGGATCTATGTGGTTGGATAATGGTTATTGACATATCATTTCTCGGATCTTGTATGCTAGATCAGATCTTAATTCTTGTTTAGTTCATTATTTCATATGGTTTTGATCTAGATCTGTTTATTATTCATCTAGTATATTTATTATGGATCTGGATTATATGTGTGTTTATCATGCTAACTCGTGACAAAGCTACCATAAAAGAGGAACCTAGTACCCTTATGTGCTTCAGGTGAGCACTCAGATCTATCTCGAGTGATGTGTTAGCACACCTTGGGCTATTTGGTAAAATAAAAGAATACATTTTGGTTCTATTTTTAGGACCTCTTTTCAAGATATTTGCAAGGATGTTGCATGATGAAGACATATCGGTTGACTTTGGCTAGTATTGAGGATTAGGTAGAGAATTTAGAGGAAGATTTTGCTCACAGATTTAACACTAAATCTGAATTTTATGCAAACACATGGGTTGAATAGAATTTGTAGCATTTCCCTATAGAGTGTTACGAGTGGCTGGTAGCATACGCATAGAAGAGAAATTGAAGGTATAGAGCACTTGTTTGGACTTATAAATATTACCAAAAATTACATGATGTCAATTTGACTTGGACACGCATTGTAAATCATTGGTGGAGTGGTGTTTTTCATAGTTACACTTTGGAGTATGTTTTTCTACTTATTCCTATCTAGAGGTTATTGAGTTCTAATTCTTGCGCAAATTCAAAGGATCTTATTACCATGTTATCCCTTTAGTGATTAAGATATTAATTGTAAATATGGATTTAGATGTGTGACTTATGGCTAGCTAAACCCCACCACACGTGGGAGAAGGAGAAGGTGTGGTGAAAGATGGATGACCTAGCAAGAGATAGAAAGAGATAAGAAATATGGCTTAAGTTTAATGAGGCATGCGAGAGGGACTTGGAAAAGTAGCATGATCTTTGTGGAAAGGATGGTGTCATGCGGAGAGAGATGACTCAGAAAGGATTTGGGGCTCATGTAGAAGACATGGAGTGGAGCATCCGGTACTCCCCATTTGTGTGAGCATGGCATATAACCCTCTTGACTTAAAATGAGAGTGCATCGAGTTGAAACTACAAGAACTACGGGCACACATATGATCCCTCATGGCAACCTAGCCCTTACGATTGGTTTTCCATTTTCTACAATAGTCATTGATAAGTAAGTTACTATGGGTGGTAGAGTAGTGATGGTAGATTTCCTTTTCCATTAAATTTAGGAGTTAATCAGATAGCACATTCATCTATGGTGGTGTAGATGTTGTCTATGTTATTTTGGGATGCAGTTGGATGAATATTTTCTCGGCACATCATCGCACAAAGTGTGGGCACGTAAAACATTGGTATTACATCCGGGAGTAGACAAACTTCATAGACCATAGGAGTTTAATTTAGTACAATTTTGGAACACAAGGTAGCACATCCTCTAGTCCAAGTACCACTTATGGGAGGAGGATCAGGAGGATCAGGTGGTTTAGGATCTAGTGGATTTGGTGGTTCTAGAGGTGGAGGTAATACTAGAGGTAAAAAAAGAGTTCTGAATCTAGTGGGAATTATCTGCATCAACCCGGTAAGTTTATTACAAGATGTCTCTTCACCTACCAGAATACATCATAATTGAATATGTAGCTTAGCACATACATATGTGTGAGATACTATGGTGCGCTAAAGGGGATCACGGCTCTCCGAACGTAAGGCAAGTTAGTTTGCTACTACTTTGTAAGGGTGTGCGCATAGTTGGTATAGGAAGTATGATCCAAACCAGACTTGTGTAGACTATACCTCATTCCATGATGCTTTCTTAGTATATTTCCATATACCTAGGTTTGAACATAAGATCATCGGTCTTGAAGGATATTAATTAGGGCATGGCTGAGAGAATAAGGAGTATGATGCATGCTTTAAAACTTTATTATCAAATTTATCTTATGATATTCACCCTAGTCAGCATGCTCAATGGTTCGTTGGAGATTTGATCACACCTTTTAAGAGGGTGCTCTCACACAAGAATTTTACAAATTCATGTGAGGCACTTGAGGTAGCTTTGTGCACTAAGGAATCAGTTGGGAGCATAGACACTAGAGTTAGCCCATTTTTGAAAGCTCAAATTGCATTTATGGAAAATTAGTTGTAAAAATTGTTAGTTAATTCATCCCATGAGATGTGTAGTGGTATTTGGTGCATGGATTGTGAAGTAGGACATATTAAGGATAGTTTCCCTCATAAATCGGTGTGCACCAAGTTGTTGGATTGAGAGATCTATCATTTATATCATGATTCAAGTAGGTGACCCATATTGTAAGCACGATAAGGAAGAATGTATCTGTTACAGTAAGATTTATAATTTTACCACACATGATATAGATAATTATAGATTGATTGATCAGATTCATAATGTCATTTAAACTAGTGTATGTTAGACCAGTGTTGCAAATAATTCTAAGGAACAAGGTGAACATCATAATCATAATGAAAGGCACTCTGATGGAGGTGGTAGATATAGAGGTTACCATGGAGGATTCAGAGGTTGAGGACATAGTGGTGGAAGAGGTGAATTTCCATGAGGAACCATTTATATATGTAGATCCCCTTATCATTATAAGCATGAATGCCCTCAGAACATTATTTACTCCTAGTGCAGAAAGAATCACAAGTTTGAGGAATGTCCGGATTTGTATGATCACATGAGAAAGCATTATAAGTAGGATAAGAGCATGGGAAGGGTTAGAGTACAGCGCGTTGTGAAAGATCAGTGGATGTCAAAGTTATCCCCTGACCCTAAGATAATCTCATTATTCGTGACTATATGCACCGAGGTTACATGCTCTCATGAGACTCGAAGCATAAAATTGTTATTACAAAACAATAATTATTACATAAAAAGTATCCAGATCCTACCCATCAAAAGGAGTATATCGAGAAATTATGGAGGTTATTAGTTACTTGTAGAGTGAGATACAATGCTTGAAAGAGTAGTTGCATAAGTGGAATAGGTAAAAATAGTTGAGCTTCCTCATAAATATTTTTATGACTCAAAGGAGGTTTGTAAGTTGTTGTGCCAAGAAAACATCATTCCTTTGTTAGGGTAATGGTTAAGGGAGAAGATACCGCATGTAGGTGTTGAGCGTGAGAGATAGATATTACATGTAAACTTACCTCCTCACATTCTTGATTATGACAAAGAGATCACTCGAATGTAGTTGTTGATGGATGGTTGTTGAGTAATATACTAATTGATATAGGTGCAGAAGTGAATGTACTCACCTTGGACATGTGGAATCAGATGGGGAGACCACCATTATAACCATCTTCAAATGTGTTGTATATGGTGAACATAAATAAAGCCACACCCATTGGATTCTTGAAGGATGCCACTATTACTATACAAGGGCCAAGTTTATCGGGGACTTTGAGGTCTTGGAACTTTCCAAAGCATATAGTTTCCCAACCTTTCTTGAGCACCCATGGTGTTCGTGAACAATGTTGATCTACACTTTAAAAAGGGTATATAAAATTTGAGAACAAGGAAGATCGCATGATCATCCCTTTTGACAGATGGAAATGTTGCGCTTTATGTAGAACCCTTGAGTGAAGAATATTTGAACAGAATTTATGTGCACACCATTATAGATCTTGAAGTGCTTGATCCATCAAAGGAAGGATTTATCCAAATGGATGATGCACAAACTATGACTAATACAAAAAGCATTGCTTATGACAACTAGGCACATGGGATTTATGATAGGGTTGGGTGAGAGATGAATAGTCCAAGTAACTCACATAAGTAGGCCACATTGTGTTAGGTGTTTAGGCAGCAACTAGGTACCAAGGTACCTTTGGTGGAGGAAATATTGATTTTTTTAGCACTATAGAATCCCGAGTAGATAGATCAAGTGAAAAGAAGGAATATGTTGAAATATACACCTTACACGGATAACATCGCACTAGTGGACTAAACTCGAGAGATAGTATTTTAGAGTGAGGAGAGGTGAGAATTTCCTTCTCTACTAGCTTGCTTTGGAGCAATGCACCTACCAAGACATGTGAACTTCATGGGAAGGATTACGCCGCACCACATTTAGAAGTGTGAGAGACTGCGGGCCGAGAAGGGAAGGATGCCTTACCACCTTCACTATGGGTGCACAAGTTCTACTTCACTCTATGTGGCTACGTATGCACATGGTATGTTTATGTGGAGTTGAATAGAGAAACAGGAAATGACAAGAATTGATTGCAGGTATGATTCAAACCTTTGACTATTTTTCTACTAAACCTCTAATGAATGAGGCCTTACATATTATGAAGCACTTGAATATGGGAGATAATGCAAAGGCTGAGGAACTTATTCAGGAATTACTAGGTGAGTTAGATCTAGAGGTGTGTTTTGAAGAAGAAGAGACATACAAAGAACAACCTAGGCATGGCTTCCTAGAAAAGAAAAAGGAAAAATGGCTTACGTGATTGATTATGAGGAAGTGGATATTATGGATTTTGATCATACTGAGTAGTACATACGAGGTCTTGGATAGTGTAGATGAGCAGAACGTGTGTATCATGAGCCTATGAAAACAAATAAGGTTAACATTGGGATAGATTCATAGCCTAAAGAGGCCATTATTGGTGATTATTAGTTGGATTTAGAGGTTACAAAAATAATTGATTTGTTGTGTGACTTCCAGGACTTATTTCCCAAAGGCTACCATGAGTTGAAATGGGTACATCACTCTTTGGGTGAGATGAGGATCAAGTTAAAGGAAGGTGTGTGTCCTGGTTAGGAAGAGGCCTTACAGGATGAATTCTAATCTTTGCGTTAAGGTAAATGAAGAGATTGATAAGATGTTGAAGTCTGGAATCATTGATCCCATTGAGGAGTCAGATTGGGTTAGCCCTATGGTGATAAGCATAAAGAAATATGGAAGGATAAGGCTTTTTTATTATAGGGATTTGAATAGTGCTTTTGTAATAGATCCCTTTCCCACACCATTTACGAGAGAAGATTCTAGAATGTGTTGTAGGGCGTAAGATCTACTCCTTCACCGATGGATTTTTGGATATCATCAGTGCATATTGCTAAAGAAGATCAGAAAATATAACTTTCACCACTAAGTGGGGACATTTTTCATACACAATTATGCCTTTTGGATTGAAGAATGTGCCTACATTCTTTTCATGCATTGTTGTGCAAGCATTCTAGGAATTCATTCATAAATTCTTACATGTTTACATGGATGATTGGACAGTTTATGGGATAGTAAAATATTATTGTGAAAATTTAAGACTTATGTTTTAGAGGCACTTGCAGTAAATCGAGAATCTCTCTAAACATTAAGAAGTGTGTTTTTCTACACCCTTTGGGACTCTATTGGGGCATATTATCTGTAAAGAAGGATTGTTGGTAGACCCTACTAAGATTGTTGTCATTTTGGGCTTAGATGAACCAACTAACCAGAGCAAGATGCATGGATTCTTGGGGTACAAAATTTATTACAAGAATTTTATCAAGGGTTATGCTAGGATTGCCACACCCTTAGGAGGAATTATTGAAGAGTAAGGGAAAGTTCCATTGGGGTGAAGCACAACAACACACATTTGAGACATTGAAGGAAAGGCTTACTTTTGCACCTATTTTACGCTTTCCTTCTTGGACCAAACCATTCCATGTGCATGTGGATGCCTATGGCATGACCATTGGCACAGTGTTATCCCATCCTAGAGAAGGTATTGTTGATCATCATATTTTATTTTGCAAGTAGGAAACTAACCCTAGACTGAATAGAATTATACAACTACAAAGTGTGAGGCGTTATCCATGATTTACGTGTTGCATAAGTTTTGAAAATAATTATTGGAAACTCCTTTTATTTTCTATATATATCACATGGCACTTAAGTACTTGGTGAACAAGCCCATTTTGCAAGGGCACATATGTCGTTGGATTTTTGTTCCGGGAGTTTTACTTTATGGTTGTGGTGAAGCCAAGAAATATTAACTCAAGACTAGATCATCTATCAAGGATTAATTTAGGTGAGGACATGCAGAGCATTGAGGATATAATATTGGATGTATAACTATTTATATTTAACCATGTGACATCGACTTAGAGGATATTATTGTATTCTTATGTACATGTGTGGTGCCTGAAGGGATGAAGGATTTGAAAAAGAAACAACTTCATATACACGCCACGGCCTACATGTTAATTAGAGGTTATTTATACAAGTTAGATCAAGATGAGGTTTTGCATCGATATCTAGTGAAGAATGATTGAATTACCATTATGGAGGAAGCTCATGGTGGGATTGCAGGTGGACATTATGTAGGAAATGCTACCACGTGTAAGATTTTGTTGGCAAGACTTTGGTGGGAAATGATTTACAAGGATTGTATATAATATTGTAAGGCTTGTGACCATTGTCAATGCCTTGGAAAGCCTAGGCATAGAGATGAAATTCCTTTGAGGCCTATTGCTAGTGCATAACCTTTTGAAAAGTGGGAAATTGACTTTGTGGGTCCTATTTCCCCACCCGCGCACAAGACTAGATCATGCTACATTATAACTTATACAAATTATCTTATGAGGTGGGAAGAAGCAGTGCCTACAAAGTATTACACGGAAGCTATGACAAAGTAAGGTTCTTATGGGAGAATATAATCAGTAGGTATGGATGTCCACTAAGTCTGACAAGTGATATAAGAACTCATTTTCTTAATGAGACTATCAGGATACTATTGGTAGAGTTTATGGTGGCACACCATAAGACAACACCCTATCACCCACAAGGCCAATGACATTGTTGAGGCTTTCAACAAGATATTGGGGCATACATTGACTAAGATTTTGATGTTGGAAGAAAGGATTGGGATGATAAAGTCTTTGTTGTACTTTGGGCATATAAGACAACTTACAAAAGGTAGAACAAATTTACACCTTTCAATTGGTGTTTGGCATGGAGGTTGTTTTACCAATGGAAACCATGTTACCTTCTTTACGTATTGTGTGTGTAGGTAGTCTAGATGATGAGAAAGAACTTGAAGAACGTATTGATAAATTGATGCAATTGGATGAACGATGCATTATTTCTATGTGGAGATAGAAGACAGAAAAGGCTAGGCAGAAGGCATGGCACGATAGACATATTAAAAATATGTAGCTTGAAGTTGGACAAATGGTTCTTCTTTATGATTATAAATTTTTTTCCATCCCGCAAAGTTCTAAGTGTAATGGTTGGGACCATATCTTGTGACTTATATACTTGATCTAGGTGCTTTCGGTTACAAGCCTTTGGATGGGACACAATTTCCCGTTATTTTAATGGGAGTAGGCTAAAGCCCTACTATAGATAATCCTTCTTGGAGTTTGTATTAAGGTAGTATTGCCATTAGATTAGATTTCATTTACTTCATTTCCTTTATATGTGTTTCCTTTCAACATTGTTATGCTTTGTCAATTTAGTTTAGTGTTTTGTTGTAATAAGTTCTTACATGCCAAAAGCTAATTGATATATATTGAATTTATGCGTAGTGGACCGCGCATACTTTTAGTGTGGGTGGAATATATACAAGATAAATGGGTCAAGTTTGAACATTATCTAGAAGATGAGTTTACATAGAGAAATATTGTGCATGTGCTTGAAGTAAGGGTGTAGATAAAGACTACGTATGGATGAATGGACACACAGTGTAACATGAGGTAAGCTGTAGCATTGGAAACTACTCATTTTGAGGCACTTTGGCACATGAAGGCACGTTTGAGGAAATATGTGGCCAATAAGTAGTGGGGCGCGCTTGAAGGTTATGGTCAGGGCATGGAATAATCAGCATGGAAAAAGAAAGAAATGTCATTTAATGCTGAGTATGGTGGTAGGTGGAGAGAAATAAATGTGGAGGAATTTGTAAAAGTTAGAAAGGGATGGCTTATGTTATCATTTTCACCTTTAATTGTGAAACGTTCGAGCGATTCAAGAGTAAGTTCAAGATCAACCTAAGAGCAATGTTGTCGTAAAATCTTTGCACCCTCCGAATGGCTAGGATGTGAATAGGACATTCGGTGTGATTGGGACACATGGGATCACCTCTCAAGCTATGGGACTTGGGCTCGAGGTGAACCTCCGGAGAAGGCCGGCTTCCTCTTCCTAAACTAAGTGTTGTACTACTCCTAGTGTAACAAAAATGATTATCTAATCCTATGCTAACATTTTCATGGGGTTTTAGGAAAGAGATTTACAAAAATGAAACTATACTAGGGATGGTGATGCACCAAATAAAGGGTGTCTTCAGACTAGGAAGGGTTAATTTGAAGAGGGTGTGTGCACCACAGGTCAACTTCACCTACTGCAACTTAGAGAGGGTACAGGATACCACAAACTAAGAGACACGCGTTCCCTTTGTTAAACTTTATCAGACCGAGAAATATACCAGTTTCCCAGTGAAGAAGGATGAACTCAAGAAGGGTGAACAGACACCACAACTCAACTGCATGCAATACTTCACCACTTGATAAGCACAGAACTCCAAGAACCTGCAATAGAACTTAAACTTGCACAGTGTACCTGCAAGTATGAGAAAGGCACAAAGAAGCATAGAAGGATGAAAGGACCGAGATTAGTCACAAAACACACACTTTTATTGCTTCAATAACATGCACAATGCATCATACATTCAGAAGAGGCAATAGTTGCCATTACAGTCTTGAAGAGGAGGCTTGAAAGTTCTCTCAACACACAAGAACAACTTGCGAAGAGAGAGGATTCTTGAAAAGTGTACACTTGCACTGAGAGATAGCTAGCTGTCCAACTTATGCGAACTATTGGAACCCTTTGAAATGAGCTTCCAACTTATATTTATAGAAGAATATGTGAGAAAAAGAGGAAATGGTCATAATTACATTCCTAAAATGAAGGCCCATGATGTATTTATTACGAGTTAGTTGAACCACACGAGAAGGTTCCATCATGGGTCATTAATTCCCGATGACCTAGTCTTCTTAATTAATTAAAAGAATATTTAAATAAAATATTTAAATAATAATAATAAATATTATTATTAAAATATTTAAATAAAAATATTAATTTAATTAACATAATGTCGGGACCCCGTTGACCCGTTTGACTTGAAGAGGAGGGGGGTCCATGTGGATAGAGTCTGCACAAATCTCAACTCGGTGAGTTTGAATCCTCTAACTCGGTGTTGCAATCGATTTTGAACCCCACACTATCTCTTTCCTTGCTTTGGTAATCGTGCTCTTTTGCATTGAGTCCTTCGAATAGTGAGCTATCAAACTCGATTCTTATCATTTTCCTCTGTTAACTCGAGGCCATTTATGCATTCCTCATTCAAACTTCATGAAACATCACCACGAGCTCACTGCGAAGTCACCGAGCTCTTCATCCAGCAAACGATCTTACCTTTTCTGGGCTCAAACTCACTTGAATACCGAGCTTAACCCAATATTTCTAAAAAGAATGGTTTTACCACAATGCTCAGGATTCTTCCTCATCATATAACACTTGTAGTAAGAATGTTTTGGCTTTGCCATAATAAGCACAATTTGTACCTTCCAAATGATGAGAAAATGCCATTATCAATAAAGACCTAATACTGCCATGATGATGACCCAGGCTCATGCCCATAACATGTCGATAGACACCCTTGAGACTGATTTTTGGCCAAAGAACCCTTCGGTATTTTGGCAGTGCACTCGGCAATCTCAGCTCCAATCAACAATTATGCCACTATTGGGATCTTAGTATGGCATAGGTAGCTGTGAGCTACACCATATACTCATTTTTCCAGAAACTAAAAAGATCCTTTATGTTACAATCTGCAACACATAAAAGAAGCCCTTGAAAAATACATTGAACAATCTGGGCAACAAGAGGACCTTGGAAAATGTACAGTAACAACCATATGAATTCTTCCTTAGTCGTGGATCAAAGCTAATAAAAATAAAGCTAGATAAAATTAGCTTGAAACTACAAGTATAATCGTCCATTGTAAAAAAACAAGCTTCTCTGAACCTGGTAAAAGAATACTTTTATTATGCGATTGGACATACATAATGGAAGGGTATAAATATTGCCCTACGCCCACGGGGTTTCTCAAAGAGACCATTTACAAGTAACAAGGATGTAGCATGCAAAACGGCCAACTAGGTATTTCAGAGTTGACCTTCACATTCACTTCGTTTCTAGGAGAAGAAGTGTTGAGCAATATGAATCATTTCATTCTGCACCATAATAAACCTTCATCTCCTGATTCAGGCAAATTTTATGAAGCCTTGAATGGCGTGACTCCAATCCATCGTACACGGTAATGAATATTTGTTTCCTGCATGTTTGTCATTTGATCGAGTTCAGAATAAGGATAAGCATACATTCGATACTGAACAGATAACAACACAGTTGGACAACCTGCTTGCTGGAAGCACTCAAAAGAAAGGCCTCTCTTTATAACATGCAACATGCTCAAGTACTACTGTGTGTGGGAGTTTGTCTCGTGACCACATCAAGTTTAGAATTGTACAAAGGACGAGGAGAAGGTCGTGGTAGCTATTAAAGCTGATTCAAAGTCTGAACAGTTCAGTGGAATCCTAACAAGGGCGGATCTGTATGAAAGGAGACACTTTCTTCGTATGATCTATGGAACCCAATCCACAGTCCATGCAACACGCATCCTTTCCATCTGGATGAGTTTTCAGCATTGCTTTCCCATCAAACTCTTCGCATATGAGCCACGACTGAGCCATTAACGTATCGCCTTGGTTGGGTCTGCCTGTAGCCTCCACTGAAATTGGTATCACGTCGCGTTTTTAACCCATGACCCACTCCAATTCACAACTATCCTATTAATCCTCCCGGTGACTCGCACAAAGACTCGGACCACTCCAAGCTGCGTGGAATTCTGTTTACATGGCCCGTGTGGAAGTATCATGTTGGATAGCCATCGTAATATTTCCGCACTTGGCAGTTTGATCTGATTTCTCCCATTCACGGAAGTTTGATCATGGTTTACCAATCCAATATTTCCACTTGGCGGTGCTTTCCTGAATCTCCCCCGCGTGGAATTTCTTCTTTGGCTTGCCATCCATGAAAACCCACTTGGCATTACTCGCCTTATTTCCACGTCCGGGATTGGAGTGCGGGGTTTCATTATCATTTGGCCAGATTTCGTTTTGGATAGATGGCCACCGATTTCCACTTTTCCACTCAGCATGAGGAGACATCATTTTCTCGGTGCAAACATTTCAGCTGTAGCTTGTAAGGTGTGTGATAATTACATGAGAATCCTTTATGCTCACCAACTTAGTGACTCGTTGAAGATGCTCATATAATTGCAAAGAAAATTATGCTCCATGAATATTCTGATATGAAACAGTTCCACCTCTATGAGATCCACTTCCATGAGTTACATCGTAAAACAAGTAAGATCTTGATAGAGAATCTTTGTAATAAATTTCCTCAGTCTCCTGGTAACACTCTCACTGTCACTTAATCAATTTTCATAAAAATATCTTGAAGGAAAATCCTGAATTTGAGGATGCATTCGATGCTGAACAGATAAAAACATAGTTGGATGACCTGCTTGCTGGAAGTGCTCAAAAGAACTTCTGCTATACTGCAACATGTCAACTGCTGTGCACCAAATGCTCGGCCGAGGAAGGTCTGAACAACGTCAGTGAAAATATATATATTGTATTCACTAATACCCTGGCCCGGCATTCTTGCTGCCTCTGCGAGCTTACCATTGTAAAATTATTTCGAGTAGGCCTCCCAGTTTTGCATTAATCAATGAGCCCTGGAATTGTATCCTAGAAACCATCTTTAATGCATCCACATGAAACGAGTTGCCTTGAATTATCCATCATGCTCGATGAGTCCCATTGATAGGGCTCCATCACATATCTCTGTTTACACAATGATCTCCATTCATTTTATGGCACTCTTGATGCCTTGGCTTGCATTTGAATCACCCTAGCTCTGCAGAATGTGTCCTAAAAGAAGCTCACCACATGATCTCCAAAATGAACGAGTCACGAAGATGAGTCAAACTCCTTATCTCTGCCTTCACTTCCACTGTGCTTGAACCTTTCCAATTCATTGAGACTTTATTGATAGCTCAAACTTTGACTCTCCCTGACTCGGCTTTCACTTCTTTTTGCATCGATCTCCACCGAGATCCTTGTAGAGTTCCTTTCATTCGTCAATTTTCAATGAGCTATATTTTGCATTAACAAGACCATCGTCTAGCTCTTACAACTGAGAGTCTCTACTGAGATGATTATCAATTTGACACCGGGTTCTTTATCAACTCGACTCTGAACTCTTCACTGAGTTGAGATCAACTGGGTGCCTTTCGATGCTAGGTGATCTCTTCATATGCAATTTAGGAATTATTTTTAATTATTGCATCTCGTTAATAACCGAAGGTGGGTTCCTGGCACTATTATTTCATTTTGAACGTGATAGGACCCCATTGTCCAATCTTGCCATGTGTGCAAAATTGGATAACAAGCAAGTTGCATGAGAAAGTGTGAAGAGAACTATGATAGAGATTGAACTAGATGGATTTGTGCATGGGATTGGTTGGCACTCCATTAGAGAGAGTGTTTGAGTGAAGAAAAGGCATGTAGGGAAGAAAATCAATAAGTTAGGGTTCAAGTCTGAAGCTAGGGCACATGATTTTTAAGCTAGGGCACGTAGGTTTCAAGTTACAGATCTTGATTTGATTATAAGAACACCCTTTTATAGTCATTACGCCATCAAAGCAAGCACTTGGAGTGACTATAAGGGGTATGAAGAACATTTATGTAGAAGTGGAGGTAGAAGTACCCCGAAAGTCAATTTTCAAATATGTAGTACCCAAAAGGGGTATGTATGGGTCGTGATTGGGAGTCACACATTAGGAGATGCAAAGTAAGTGACTACAACCATCGACAAAGGATAACAAGGATGAATTGGAAAAAATTATGGTGGTGAAAACACCTCTGTGAATAGATATATACATGGTCGGGTATGAAGATGCATGAGAGAAAGCTGTCAAATGTGGGAATTTTGCAGCTCTATGAGCTCCCATACTTTGGTAAGCTAGAAAAGCTTTACCAATGGCTGATGAGTTGATTCCATGAGGAATTTTTTTTTTTGGGTAGAAAATGAGACATATCGCACCCCGATTGGGAGATTGTGTGGGTTTAAGAAGTTCGGGCACCAAAATCAGCAGTGATCTTACTAATAAGGAAGGCGTAGAAGCAACTAGAAAAGTGTTGTCTTATATGAAGGGAGGGCATGGAATGGATATTTGTAAGTTGTAAAAATACCGTATTATCGAGAGCAGTAGCACACATCCTCACCAAGCTAAAAATCAAGAGCTTTGGTCACAAGTGAACAAAATGTGGTTACATGTTGCCAATAAGATGACAAGAGTCGTCTACAATATGTCTTACTTCATTGTTGAAACTATCATTGTAGAGGTTCACCAAGGGGATAAGATATTTTTGTGTGATCCTTTTTTCCATTGTGTTTATAGATATTGGAGTGCCCGATGGGCCAAAAGATAAAATTTGGAAATATCCTGAAGAGAAGAGATCCCTTGTAAATAGATTTGTGAAGTATACATGTGATGTATCCATGAGCGAGACCCTACAAGAAGAGGACATAACTCTAGTATGAGCTCATGTGCGCTACATTTGAATATGAATGGAGAATACCCAAGGATATTCCTTAGGTATTGGAGAAACAGGTTCAATTTATTTTTACCAACATTTCTACATAGGGCGTTTGCATGAAAGATGGAAAGTGG
This sequence comes from Taxus wallichiana var. yunnanensis, assembly GCA_018340775.1. Classification (NCBI taxonomy): domain Eukaryota; kingdom Viridiplantae; phylum Streptophyta; class Pinopsida; order Cupressales; family Taxaceae; genus Taxus; species Taxus wallichiana. The sequence goes on from CM031235.1 coordinate 188,418,812, forward strand.
AGCCCTTGGTGTAAGCTCCCATATGCCTTCATTGTGACTATTTTCAAGCATCTATGCATATATTTTCAAATGTGCATAGGTTGATCTTTAATGTAGATAAAGTGGATTGTGACTATCATACACTCCGGAAGACATATGTCTACCCGAATAAGTTTGCTTATATTGAGAATTTGATTTCAAATGATATTAATATCAATTCTATGAGCTTGGAAATTAGGAAGGATGGAGTGACTAAGGTATACATCTACCTTAAGCCCAAGTTGGAGAAAGGAAAATACATTGAGAATGAATTCAAGATCCCTGAGTTTCCCATGGGGAAACATACTATGGGCACGTTGCAGTATGAGGAGTCTACTTTGTCACTTGATGATGAATGAGAAGAGGAGGAGGAAGAACTAAGGGAATATAGTAGTAGCCTAGAACATGGTAGAAGAAGGAATCTGCTATAGGAGAGAAAAGAGAATGCGTGAGCCAAATCCTCAGAGAGAGAAAGAAGAAGGTGAGGAAGGAGAAGGGGTGCAAACAGTCATTGTAGGGATAGGTTTAGAAGAGGGCACCGAGGACCAGAAATATAGGAGAGTATTGAGGAGAACAAGGACTCAATCCACGGGCATGGGACCATCACAACCACCAAGAAGGTTTCGTATAAACTATCTTGTGAAGAAAAGCCCCGGTAAATAAAAGGCACAAGTACATCCCCACTAAGATTGGTGAGGGTGAGAAATCGAGAAGATAGTGCATGGAAGACTATTGTTGACACTGAGGATGTAGAGGAACCTCAAGATGAATAATTGAAACATGATGTAGAAGGGTTGGAAGAATGGGAAGTAGGAAATGATGTTGTTGATGCAGAGAAGAGTGAAGATAAGGGTGAACCATCTAGTATGCCTATTGCTACACAACTTCGATAAAGGACTAGTGCTTGTTGTGGAAGTGTGTATCCCAAAATATAAGCACTTAGGGGAGAAAAAGGTGAAGTAACATATGAAACTCCTACAGGTTATATTAATGATCCTACCAAGATCATTCATGCTAGGTTCCAAAGTACCTTGGAGCCTAAAGAGCTTTATGGTTGGGAGTTGATGGATCCTGAGATGGAAACCACATGCACCCGTAAGTAGTTATCATGGAGTATGTAGACTCACATAGATGATCCTGATTTTGATGTGTGTGAAGAATCATGTGTCTCTCGAGAGGATGAAGAAATCACTGCATTCCCACCATGTGACGATCAAGCTAACTCAGATGTCAGATGAGCAAGTAAGTAATGCATTGGCAAAATTATCATAAAGGTTGTGTGTAAAAGTATAGATAAAGCGGTAACTATTCAAGATTTGTTAAAAGATAGAAAGGATAAAGAAGTAAAGATCAAGCACCGAACGAGGAAAATGAGAACTTTGAGGTGAATGCATGAGTGATACTTGACATGGAAGAGCAGATAGGTGATGAAATTTTAAAGGCAAGGTCGCATTTGGAAGAGAAAGTGGCAGAGAGGTTCCCATCTGCTATGCATTATTTGCACACACTAGTTCATATGGTGATGGATGAAGGCACAATGAGGATGTCAAAGCCAAAGGATTTGCAGCACGGGCGAGAAAGAACTAAAGCAATAATAGTGCATCAGGATTATAGGTTATGAGTATTTTCTATAGACCTTGAAAGATGAGATGAAAAAGGTAGATTTTTAACCGAATATGTGTGCATATCCGAGGAAATAATCAAAACAAGGACTTTGGTGGAGGATAATATAGTCCTTTAGAAAAGAGAAATGAAACACTTGGGTGCGAGGAGAGGCTGGTATTATTAGCAGAAAAATGTAATGCACTCATGATAGCCCAAGACCCTCATGAAGATAGAATAATATAGATTCAAAATTTGATAGCATGACACATGGATATGATAGATGGGATGATCTCAAGTCTGGAAAATGTTCTTAGAGTGTTACAGAATGAGGAATAAACCATGACTATGGATGAAATGGAAGGAGTACTCATATCTGAAAAAAAAAAAAATACAGCGCTTGGTGATTGGAACAAGTTAGAGGTAAAAATCAAAAGTGAATATCCCGAGTTACTACTGCCATCAGAGGAGTAGGGCACCCAAATTCTTTGTGGTATTTATTCATTCATTATGTACAGAACATTATTTTATTCCTTAGTCTTATTTTTGGAGAGATAAGGCATGATTACCCATTTTTAGCGGGCGAAGTAATGAAGCAAGTGTAGGGTAATGTTGGGATGATGAATAATAGCCTAAGTTACGAAGGTGTATGAGGATGGTGTGCACAAACATGGGGCACGTGGGTATATGTGGAGGAGTAGTAAAAAGGGTGCACCGAGAAAGTATGAGGTCTAGACTTAGTTGTTTTGTGTGGATAGGCTAAAGATAGGTTTGAGTGCGAGAGAACACAAAGGTATGAAGACTTGGAGACTAAGAAAAGGCTAATTTGGGACAAGTGGGAGATCAAGTAACATGCATGTTTTTGGGCTAATAATAGGATTATATCTATAGTTATTATTAGATAATCTATTATTAGTGAGCTTGCATGCTTTTGTATTTATCTTGTAGTGGTGCATGGCTATTCTTAGCATGCAACCTATTTTGAGGATGCATAGGTGGTGAAGGGAAACTCCCTCTCTCTCTGTGTGTGTGTGTGTGTGTGTGTGTGTGTGTGTGTGTGTGTGTGTGTGTGTGTGTGTGTTTGTGTGTGTGTGTGTGAATTGATTTGCACTTTGTAAAGAATCTTACTTCGTAAATGCTTGTTAGGTTATGTTGTTGGTTTATGGCCATGCATGACCTATGATAATACTCTTATGTATGTATTCATCTTCTATGTTTTGTAGTGATTAATATAATGGATCTATGTGGTTGGATAATGGTTATTGACATATTTTTCTGGATCTTGTATGGTAGATCTGATCTTGGTTCTTGTTTAGTTAATTCTTGCATATGGTTGTGATCTAGATCTATTTATGCTTCATCTGGTATATTTATTATGGATCTGGATTATATGTGTTTTTTATCATGCTAACTCTGACAAAGATGCCATAAAAGAGGGACCTAGTACCCTTCGCGCTTTGGGTGAGTGCTCATATCTGTCGATTCATGTGTCAAGTGCACCTTGGGTTGTTTGGTAAAATAAAAGACTACATGTTTAATGGGGTTTTTAATCGATTTTGATTTAGAAGAAGAGATGGATGTTCATAAATTAGATGTAGTTTTAAGATGTGGGTTCGAGTGTCTTAGATATTTTTTTTTATGATTAGGGCCTTGGATGGTTTATGTTATGATTTGATGATGGGGGTTGTGGATGGTTTTAAAGAGGGGTCATATTTGGGGAGGACTAGGTTGTTTTGACTTGGATTGGTTGATTATGGGTGCCTTAGGTGAAGTGCCTAGCCCTAAGATGGATGGAGATGATGTGTCATTATATTGCTTAGGAGGGTTATAATTGGAAGAAGAAAGCTCTATTTTTTTGTGAGGATGTGTGAGATATTTTTGGATAGGCATGCCAAGGTTCTTAGACTTTGGATGTGAGGATTTTCCTTCTGCAATAATGATGATGATTTCAACTCGGGGATTTATAAGTAGAACTAGATTGTGTTGTAGATGGGGATAGTGTAGGTGGAAGTGGTTTCCAGATGATGTGCTTGATGAGATCAAAAGGGTTTGTAGATTGTGTAGATTTAGGATTTGGTGGTGTAGAGATGATTGAACTTGTGGATGGAGTGAGGGTATCATTTACAATTGTGTTGAGTGGGGATATCCACGTAGTAGATGTTTCAAGAGATGGTATGGATGTGGATATATATTCAGATGTTGATGTGGGTATAGTCATGATGGTAGATGTGATTGATGTGGAAGTGGGGATAGATGTAGGTGCGTGTGGTGAAGATTTCAAGGTGGGTGTTGGGGTATTTGTAGGAATATATGTTATAAGTTGGGATGTAGTAGATATGGATTGGGTAGTAGGTAGATTTGAATTTGATATGTGTAAGATATTTGTAGATATGATAGGTTTAGAAATAGGTGTGGATATTAATGAGGTTATGGATGAAGGGGTGATGGGTGTAGGTGATATTGTTGGATCTTGATGAATGGTATTGATTATGTGGGCATTAGATGCTTGAGATTTGGGGAAGGATTTGATTTATTGATGGATGATTAGGTAAGGGTTGTTTAAAGACCTCAATGGTATTATTATGTAGTGCATTAGGATTATCTACTTGGAGGTCACCACTATCTATGATTTTTGGACAAGGTATTTGAAGGAATGACACTTCTCAATGTCATGACCTTGTACTTGATGATATTTACAATATTGTCCCTTGACGTTGTTGTTGGTAAATGGGAATTTGATAGCATTGGTGATACTAAGTCAGATGTTGAGAGATGGGGACTAATTGTTTTGATATAGGATGAGTTGGGATGTAAGTAATGGGTGCTTGGGATACTTGATTTGATTGATTGGGAAGTATCTCAAGGAGGAGGTTGATGGGTTTGAGTTGATTCAAATGGATGAGGTTGTGAAGTGATCACATTGGCATGAACATGAGAAGTGGGGATAAGAGGTAAGGTTTGATTATGTTGTTCAGATGGAGGAGAAAGTAAATGAGACTCTTGTGATAATTAGATGGGAGTATTAATAGCCATAGTGGATGAAGAGGTGATGGGGATAGAAGATGTGAGAGTAGTATTAATGCGAGACAAATTAGGGGAATGGGCATCACAAATTGAGTAGTTTTATGGGTTTGGGAATTTTGGTAGATTTATGGACTAGATAATCTGAGCATCCACGAGGCACGATAAGAGGCCCAAGAGTCTATAAAGGGGGCAGATGGGTGCGTAGATGGTTTAAAGGGAATGGACTGATGAGAAGTGGAAGGATTAGTTTCAAGATGAGGATCATTTAGGATAATAGGGGCTTCATGAAGAGATACCATAGAAACAAGGGGTTGGGATACTAAAGATGGTGATCATAAGTGTAGAAGGAGTGGCAAGTGCGGATGTTTCTTGGAAAAGATCATCGGAAGTGGGGATATTGTTGGATGAGGTAGATTGTTGCATTTTCTTGGCCTGAGAATGAGTAATAATAGGCATGAAATAGAAAAATAAAAAATTATATAGTTTATTAATAAACAAATCAAGCAAAAAAAAATTGATCATCTTGATTATTTAGAAAATGTGAGAAAGAAAATAAAATGGGATTGAAGGGAACCTAAGAAATGGCAATCTATGGATGGTTTCAGGTAGTTTTGGATGGATTCCTCAATATACCCAAAGGTACATCAGGAATGAATCTATGATGACTAATGGTATGGGGCTTGGTATTGGGGACTACACTCTCACTTCACGGTCCCATGGCATTAAGGGATTCAGGTGCTTAGCCAATATACCGGTAGACAAAAAAATTGTAACATGGCAGAACACCGCGGTAGCTTTCCTATGGGGTGATGAAATCCCAATAGTTCCATCTGGGAGGAATTTTTTTAGATGTGTAGTTTGATGTGTGTGTTTTTGGATGTGTGTGATTAAATTTTATGCAAAGTGTTAAACCCCCTAGTTAGACTAGATTTCCAAGCAGATATGATGGGTTATTTTTAAATACAAAATGAAGTGTGTGATGTTCGATAAAGGAATCAAACAAGAAATGCAATGCAATAAAAGAAAGAGATGATGAATAAAAATAAGAAATACCTGGATAAGACTTTTCCTTTTTATATAAATTTTTAATTTTTAATCAAGCAAGCAAAAGGCAATCCAATCAACATTATCTAACACAAGCAAGAAAAACAATGCTCCTACTTGCGAGGTTAGTAGAAAGAATATAGAATAAAAATGGAAGTGAAAAATAATGAAAAGACTCACCAATAAAGGATGTCTCCCACCAGAATTCCATAATGTTGACTAGATTCCCTTGTTCCTATTTTAGATTAGTGAAATCCTAAAAAATAAAACAAGTAGCTCCAAAAATCATAGGGTTTAGGGTACCTCTAGATGAGATGGTGATGGATACAGTACAAAATAGATATCCTCTCCTCACAAAGTGAGCTAAATGACTTGTAAATCAAGAGAACTCAACATAAAATGGATTAGAATATTGATGGGTGGTTTTCCTAACATGTTCATTCTAGAGAAGTGAAAACTTCCTAGGATGGATGTCAACCCATTTTAGATAAATATAAACAAAATCAGATATTGATAAGTTGGATGTAGTAGAATTTGAACCAAAACAGAAATTGAAATGCTAGATATAAGATAGAAATGTGGATCTAATATAAATATACATAAATTAAATCAAACCTGGGTGGGTTGATGGTGACCCGAGATGGCAGGGGGTCCAATTAATAGCGGATCGGGAGGATGAGAAGAAAATGTAGAAAAATAGACCTGAAAGACCTCATGTGGTTAGATCTAAGATGAAGGTAGAGCACTTTAGAACATCTAGATCTAGATCTTATTGAAAGGATGTAATAAAATTAGGAAAATTGTGGTGGATTCAACATATTTTAATTTGGTCGATGGTGACCAGGTTGGATCTAGAGTGATCGGAGGCTGGAAAAGAAAGTGCAGAGTTGTAGAAAGGTAGGATGATGGGATCGAAGATTTGGGAAGTTGGGAACACATAAATAAAAAAAAAGATGGACAGGATGAATGTGATTCTGGTTAAAATAACCCACTTGAGACCCAAGAAACAACATAGGATTAGTTAGAAAATTATGGGATAATTTTTTTATTAGAAGTGCCTACAACCAAGTTGTCATGCAACGATTTGCCAGCGACGAGTTCCAAAAAAATTCAATTTCACTAGGACATACTTTTCATTGATTAACAATTATTAAGGTCACATGGTCCAAATTTTAGGGTTAGAAGTTTCAGTTAGGTTTAGGGAGTAATCTACCCCCATACCCATTCTCTAACAAGATCGAGTTTTAACTTGATTTTCTCATACTTAACCTTACAAAATTTCCCTAAATCATTCCCATTAGATAAGAAATTTTCTCACCTTTTCGGTGATATAAAGAAGTCCTCCTAACTCCTTGTAGAACTCTAGTTATGAGCAAGCGGATCCTATGGGTCAAATTTTCCCCAAGGAGACATGTGTCAGCGGGGTGAAAAGGCAAATTTCAGGTCGGTAGGTCGCGAGGTGGCACTTGGAATTTTTCCTTGCATGGGAGAAATTTCCCAATTGCACTTGTGCCTCCATGAGTCCCCAAGGACACGTAGCGGCCTCGAGAGTCATTGCGGGCAATAAGGAAAGGAAGGGTGGGATGGCATGAGAGTTTGGGGCATTTGCCCAAAGGGAAGAAAACAAAACAATGCCCACACGCCCGTGGGTCCGCCAGAGCACGTGGCACTCCACGATTCACCACGGGGAAGGGAGAGGGAGAGGTAGGTAATGGAGATGATTTGTGAAATTCACCAAGGGAGGATAAAGGGGAAGTTAGATGTGTGGGTCCATGCGCCCACGAGAGGAATTTCCCAAGGTGAGGCCGGGGTGCGGGGCCGTAAGGAAAGTTTTTAATAATTTCCAAAGACAAAATTTTAAAAACAAAGGGGTCCTCCCCCAGTTTTTGTCACCCCAAGGTGCCATGTGGCAGCCTCTAGTTGGCTATGGGCCGGTGGGGGAAAAGATGAAAATTTTCCCAAACTAAAAGATTTTTAAAAAAATTCTGAGGATTTTAACGGGAATTTTCGGGCCATGGCCCTGAGGAAAATTTTCCCAAATTTTCCCACCAAGGTAGAAAAACTTCAAAGTGTCATAACTTGAGCTAGAAAGCTCGGTTTTGGCAAACGAGGACTTTCTAGAAATCTCTCGATGCCCTCTTTGTACATGAATCATAAATTTTACATTTTGATAATTTTTTAGGGGTTGATTTTACAAAACGATTTACTGAGGCTTTAATTAGCAAGCTGGCAATTTCCAACTTTCAAATTTGATTAAATTGGATCTCCTCCTTCTCTCAACATGTCAAAAAAACATGGATAATTGATCTAGGGAGGGTTTAAAGTGTTTTAGGAAGGTAAATTTTTTCAATTGATTTCAATTTATATTTTTCCAACAGTTGACAAAAAAACATCTGAGGAAAGGATTGGCTCGATTTTACAATGTTCTAAATAGTTTTCTTTGTCAATTTGAGTTCATTTATGATACAACATACTAAATTTTAACATTTCCAAGTTGATTAATGTGTGCAGGTCCGAACTGTGCATTTTAATTAAATTTGTTTCGTTTTAAGTTTATAACTGAAATTCCATTTCTAGAAATTTGTTTATCAAATTCATCATTCAAGTGTGGTTTTTATTTCTAAACTAACCCAATACATTTAGTTGTTTATAAACAAATCATTTCAAAGCTAAATTACAAATTCGATTTCTAATTTTAATATATTTCCAAGGATACAAAACAATATACTTCCTTCATACGTATTTCTTTCCTTTACAATTAAACAGAGATTCCAATCACAATTTGATATTCCAACTCAACACAACAATGTAAAAGAGAGATGAACTTGCAATTATTTATTAATTCAAAAGAGAAACATCTTTACATTCTTTCATGTTTGAATGCGATAACACATTTTATTTCTTTCTTTCCAATGTACAGAGAAAAATGTAAATGTCTTTCACAATTCTAATATCCACTTTCACAATCAATCACATACATCTCTTCTATTAAAATATACATTACAATCTCATCCACATCAAGTGGGAAAGGATTACAAATGAATGTGTTTTTACAAGGGACTGTCAAACTGTATTTTTCCTTTGCTCCAGGACAGCAACATGCACATTTTCTCTTTTTCCAATTTGATCACAACAAAAGAGGGGGAAAGGCAACCTCTCCACCCAACCAAGACATCCAATAAAAGGATAATCCTTCCTTCATCATTAGCCCCTGATCCCCAACCAAAACACAATAAGAGGTGTGATTTAACCCATGGAAACAACTGGCTTCCACAACACACAACATTATTTCACATGCATAATTCAATATAAAACATAGAGCAACACAAAACAATAGTTTACAACTGCAATTGAAAACATTCCAATCAAAACTCAGGCTTGATCATGTAATTCAAAGGATCAAGGTCTATGGGGGAAGCTACTTATGCCTCCCAATTGGGAATTGGGCATACGCCAATACAAACCGCTAAGATAATTCATCCCACACATTTCCTTATGCCCCCACAAAGCAAGAAATGCAAGCTATTTCTTTTGCATGGAAGATCCCAAACCCAAACTCCCTCCACAAAATTATGATGCCAATGGCATTCCCTTATGCCCCCCTCATGGATTCCCCATAGCCTTCTCCTACACCTTTCTTATGGCAGTCTACCCAACCAGCCAATAAATAAAATAAAACATGCACCATTCAGTCTACACAACAAGAAAATCACAGCATAAAAAGAAGAGTTAAATTCCTACCTCTCCATGGTTACTTTTGCTTCCAATGCAAGCTTCAAATGCTAAAAACATAGTCCAAAACATAATCTCCCAAGCATGCAAATCTTTCTCCAAACTCCTTCCAAAATTAAGAGCTCCACACAATAAAATGAACCCCCAAGAAGTTGCAAAATGATTCAACAATCCCAAAACAAGCAAAAAGTTTTAATTAAATAGAAGAGGGAAGAGAAGAGGATGATGTGGATCCATATAGGATGCCACATCACACATCCTCAAATCAAACACAAAAGACAAACTCCATTCTCCCAAGCATAATAAAGAGGTGGGTGAAAATATGACAAGTTACTTGAACACTCCAAAAGCCCACACCTCAAGGGACAGCAAAATAAATAAAATGTAAGAGAGTGCAATTAAAATCATGCAATATGACATAATAAAATTCATTTAAAAAGTCACAAATCACTTCTCCAACCATAAGTATGGTTGGTGAATTAAATTTAAAGGCATGTGACAAGTTTTACTTGACCCACAAGCCTTGCAAAAATATCCCCAAGGACAAATTCAAATTTCTAAGGAGGTGGAGTATTTCTTACTCCAAAAATTGACTTACACAAGCTCTTACACAACTTACACATCCCTTACATAATTAATACAAAGAGCCAACAACTTCCATTATTACTTTCCCATATCCCAATTTAATTTATTTAAATTTTAATCATAAGATTTCTCACATTAATCTATCACACTTTTAATTAATTAAAAGAAAGGAACACATTACTAATAAAATATATACAACAATAATAAAATAAACACATTAATAAAACACACAAACCCATGGTCACATATAAAGGAAATCCCCCATGGGAATCCCTAACAAAACAACACATATACACAAAACAAGTTTCCATGGTCAAGTGTCGAATTCACATAGAATTTCATTTTGGTTGGTCTCCGATCCCCGATGTTTTGTTGTGATATTTTTAACCTGCAAAATACAAATACCTCCTTGACCTCATGGCCATATCAGAACATCCAATATGATACAAATAAAATCACAAAATCAACTATATAATGAATCACAACAACATCAAAATACCAACTACATCTTTTGCATTTTTAATCAATAACTATATCATCATCATAAAATATCCATTTTCTAGATCTACTCATAATATTTAAAATCACATGTCTGAAAATCATCCATAAAACATCTATGTCAAATGGTATATCATCATCCACATATAAGGTGTCTCTAATAATCATCATGAATCCTAATCAAATCTAGATCAATAATAATACATGATCAAGTGTCTATCATCATACTAAATCAAACATAATAATGTCTATGATGTAATCACAAGTATAAAAATAAGCATCAACAAGTGTTTCAAAGGGAAGTGGGCACTACAATGGATGATAGAATATAAAGTAACCATTAAAATGTTCGATGATGACGAGACAGGTGTTGGCAAATGGCCCAGGACAAATCTAGAGCTAAATTGATGGAAATAGATAAAATGACAATGTGCAGATGATGATAGAGATGGGTGAATGCAAAAAATGAGGATCTCTCGATGATAATAGAACTTTCAAAAGTTGATGATGATGGTTGGAAGGATGGATATGGTAGATCTAAGCATATAATATGGAAAGATGACTTCAAAGCTCTTAATATGGCACAAGATCTCCAAAAATGTCTCTAGGATTGTGATAGCAGCTACAGAGATACACAGGAAATTAGTAAATAAAGGTAACGGATGGATGAAAACATTAAATGGGGGATACTGATGGAAAACAAGGAATTTTAGGGAGAATAAATAAGTTAGGTGATGATTGAGATTCGATTAATGATGGTTAATGATAATTAAGATAGATAAAATAATGGGATGGGTAAGATAGGATTAAAGGTGGGAAATAATAATAAAATGAAATAAATGAGATTTTGAATAGGTACATGCATGCATGAAGAGAGAAAACATGGGGTGAGGGGTAACGATACCAAAAATTGGTGACTACCTATCCTAGGGCCTATATATATAATTTTCCATGTATATAAGATCGAAGTAGCTAGTCAACTTAATGATAACTCGTGTGAGCTATTAACGAGAGGGTACTTATGTGAATTTAATGATAACTTGTGTGAAGTTGTTACTTATTATCATGTTTTTGAAAATTAATTGTTGCTTGAAAAATAATTTGAAGGATCATTGTTTAAACATAGGAAACATTTATAACAAGTACCTTCATGAATTGAATAATGAAAAGAAAATAAAATATTTGATTTCTCATGTACATCAAAAATGATTGAGTGATAACTTCATATTTATACATATGGCATGTCTAGAGTTTGACACTACAAAAACCATACATACGTGGTGCTTTCTTATTGGTTTGCACTTCACTATGAAACATACATGACTAAAAGATCATATAATACTCTATAATAGATACTCTTCGGTCTTGACAAGTTTTTTTACAAGTTTGAAACTATGTGGAGCTCATTTATTCATTCACTATTTGTAAATTGATAGGATAAGTATCTCACAAATCTTAAAAACCCTTACTTCTCCTAAGAGAGGACACTACACAAAAGTTATTCATTAGCGTACTCTTTGCATCATTACATTTTCAAAAGGCTTATTGATTACTGACATTACACTTTGTGAAACAATGTGGAGTTATCATATTGGCTTGCTTCTATCTATTTCTAACAAATCCTTAGCGGAGATTAGTCATGTGAAATGTGACGTAACATGGACTATTCTTGTTAGTTGATATCTGACAAGGTTATCAAAGGACTAACATTGTGAATTATTAAGTAACTTGGAACTTTTTTACTAGCTCACACTTTTCAATGACTAACACAACCAAGTAGCTGAAATTGTGAAAATAGTATAAGTGTGGAGCTTTCTTATTAGTTTGCACTTCATGGTGACTAATAGAGGTTATGTAGAGTCTAACACTATGAAAACCATACATACGTGGTGTTTTCTTATTGGTTTGTGCTTCATAGTGAAACATATTTGATAAAAATATCAAAAAATAGAAAAGGACTATAAGAATCATACATACCTGGAGCCTTCTTATTGGCTTGACTTTTGCGCTCCGACATGGTTCTTATAAAGGAAAACAATATCTGAAGTTATCAAATCTCACATCATGGAATTAACGAGACTAAGAGGTGAAAAGACAAACAAGTCACAAAATCCATGGGAATACATGGAAAATTAGGAAGAGTGGTCAATTAAAGCCATAGTAGCTGCCAAAAGCCATGAGTATCTCAAAGACTCAAAATTAATGCAAAATGTATAAATTATTAAATGTTAAACTAGACTTCAATGTTGCACATTATACTACCATTTTAACACAAATTAGCAAGATTTACACAAATCTAGAAATGATTTCATACTCAAGCACCTTGTATTTGAGCTATAAATAAGCTTTTAAAGTCTAAATTCAAGTGATCACAAAGAAAAATAGAGTATTACCATTTTCGAGATTGAGAGATTTATATGCCTATAGTTCCTCAAGTATTTTAAACCTTTTCATCAATGGAGGCTTACCTTCACACTTTTTACTCAAACCAGCTCTTTGGAGACACCATTTTTGACAAACAATTCATTTTCATATAGCATTATACTTGAAACCTTGAAAATAGTTTGAGATATGATGACTAGGACAAGAAAAGCAAAGTGCATGACTAATCTAGTGGCCATTAGATAGACAAGGATTCATATTTTAGATGGAAAACCATAGATAATGCCTTGTATCAACTTTTTGGGGCATTTTTGGTGATAATGTAAGTTATATAGGAGGAATTTTAAAATCCAAAGGAGGAAATGTAATTGTTAATATAACTAAAGATTATTACTTCTAAATACCATCTCCTTCAATATAATATTTAGTTTAATCAAGAAGCATTGGAACGATGGGAAAGATCAATAACCTTAAGACTATGCTTAAATATTGGGCAGAGGACCCGACTAGTTTCAAGTCCAAATTCACCATAGACAAGATGAATATAAGATCTTTCAGATGTGGAGTGAGAGTGGGAATGACCCTAATGAATAGACTACTTAGAGAACCAGATATTGTGCATGTCAATCAAACATGGGTACCCCTACTATCCATGATCATCAATGATGAAAAGATACCTAATATGGCTAGAATTCTAGCTTTTAACCTCTACAATAATCTTATGAGTTCGAGAAGAAGGAAAATTTCTATATGATGTCTTACTTGCTTGATGTCATGTGTGCAATCCAACAATTTTAGGGAGTCCCTAGTTGGTCACCACAACACATATACATTCCCGTGGTCTTTGTAAATATGCACATGCATATTTATAGGAATAACATGGAGGTGATTTGTAATAACTACTACCCTGTGATATTTTATGTCATACATGACACCCCTATGCCTAGGGTAAGTCAAAGAATCATCAATTCATTAATAAATTGGGGATCTTTCTAGTGTTACCCAGACTATACAATGATAAGATTAGAGGGGATTCTCTCTATCCCATTTAGACTACCTAGATATGTTTCATACAAGCTAGATGAGTAGGAGATTGTATATCATTTTTTCCATGGAAGTAGTCATGTGCAAAGGAAAAAAAGAAGAAAAATTACACTTACCCTCCTCTACATTTCTTAGTAGGTTCAGTGGTCTTGAATAATTGGAAAAAGGCTAAGAGAATAGTAGCCCACAAGACATCATTCCACTTAGACTATCATACTCTAAGGTTTTTTGACCCATAGGAAGAGTGGGACAATTATGCAAGCACACTCCTAGCATGGCCACTTACAACTATAAACATCACCCCACAAGGATGACCTGGTTTATAAGGATGAGGTCAATGATCAAGTGGTGGCCATTAATATGAGAAATTTCAAAGTTACCTATGCACCTATTGGGCAACAAGCCAGAGTTGGTGGATTGGAAGTTAGGCTAGGACAAGAACTAGAGAGGGAAGAAGAGGAAGAAGATTTAGATGAACAAGGTACTGATCCAAGTCAGCTCAAGATGATTCTCTTGGTGTGCCTCCTCCATCAAAAGGAAAAAAATTCCTTGTCATTCTCATTCACTCCTTCTCGAGCATACAAATTAAAAATCCCTGCAAGGTCTATTGGGACAGCCACAAGTCTCCAAATTCCACAAGTAACTAAACCTATTCTTAGTATTCCTATGGTGAGTATTATTACAATTATACCTCCTATGTTTGTTCCTTTTCCTTCTACTTATTTAGTTCCTAATTCTATAGGGATGGTTTCTTCTTATTCTATTCCATCTCCTTATGAAATTTCACTAGTAGTATTCTTATTTCAATAGTTTTCTTCTAAAGATGAAGTAGGAGGAGATCATGGGATATTGGATCCTATTGATTTTCAAACTCCTCCTTTCTCTTCCCCTATTTATACTACTTATATTATTTCTCCTTCTCTCCTTGATTCTATTTTGGCACATTTCTATTCCTATGCCTTCTTCTTCTTCACCCATTTCTTCAGTTGTTTCTTCTCCTTTTTTCATCACCAACAATTGTATCATTTCTCTCCCTAATTTATTGAATTCACTTCTCCCCATCATGTTGTAGTTACTAAAATATATGAATCAATGAATGTAGCTCCTTACAACTATTTTTTTATTTCTTTAACTTCTTCCACTCCTTTCATTGTTTTATGTTCTTCATCTCCAACATCATCTAGCACTTTTGTCAAAATACATTCTAAGGCTAAGTTGAAGGCACAAAGTCAGCCTTCTCCTTCTTTCCTTTTGCTTCCTTTAATTTTTTACCAATCTAGTCAATCTCTTCATCCACGTTTTCTTCCTCCTATCACACCATATGTTTCCCAAACTTTCTTACATAGGCATACATGTTTCACTCCTTCTAATTCCCTCTTTCATTCTCATTTCTTCTTTCCAGGATCATATGGTCATTCAAAGTTTCATTATCCATATCTTAGCCCCTATAGTACATATTCAAGTTAAACCAAATTTTCCTTGGACACCACACACTTTACCACAAGTGGTAAGGCCTTCTTCTACCTTGCCTTCCATAACCACAATTATATCTACTACTCCAAAAGGAACATGGACTCCTCTTGTTGGGAAAAAAGCAATGGCTTCTGTAATGGCACAACTTGAAGACCTAAAGGTGAAATCAAGTATGATACTCCCATAAGCACCCTCAAGAGGGTCAAAAGGAATTTTTCCTAAGGATCTACTCCTATCTACATGGAAACAAAGGAGGACATTTTGAGGATTTCAAGAAATCACACAGGGGAATAAGTCATGAGATGTAGACCCTTGTCAATTATTGATTCCACTTAATAGATTACAGTTGATTTGGTTAAGAGAATGCAATATTGGCTTGATTCTCTTCATACTCAAAAGAAATTCATTGTGTCAAAGAACACTTTTCCCAATGTGTAAATGGCCTTGAGAACTTTGTATGAGCTATTAGTTTCTATACAAATTCATCAAGATGTAGTAAGAGTAAGGGTTATGGAAAGTACAATGCTAACACAATGTATGACTAGGATAAGTTCCATGATGGAAAATCTACTATTTATCATAAAAATGGGTTTTGTCTCAATGTATGTAAATAAAAAGAAATGACTTGAATATAGGAAATATTTGTATGGGAAACATTTTGAAAGTATTAGGTGATTTGATGGCCACAGTGGAAGGATTTTTGAGATAGCTATAAGGGATAGTAAAGAATACCACTAAATTATTAGTTGAAGCTTAGATTACCTTTATGCATCAACCACAAGATAAGGTTAATTTGAAGTCCTTTGAGAAACAATTGTAAGCATTCATTTTACTCTCACCACTTGCTTTTCCTAGGTAGATATGGCTGGAAGACATCAGATATTATGGCATTGGTGACTTTTACAAATGGAAAAGTGGAGAAAGTCTTCACTTCTAAGTGAAAATGTTAATCTATCTATAACAGAGTTTTAGTAGTGATACTGATAAGTGTCGATCTGATGAGTCCACCTATTTTAGACCAAGGTTATATTGAGAATGAGTTTAAAGCATGTGTGACTTGAACTTCAGCATAGTCAAATGTAGTCTACACAAGAAAATTCAAGCAGAACCTCTAAGTAGAGCTTGAACAAGCAATAGATTTCCTATTTTTAGGATTTAATATTATTAAATATGTAATCTTAAAAATAGAAGTATCATCTTTCTTGCATGGAAGATATAGTTTTTATCCTTTAATTATCCACTCATAAACATTTTGATTATTTGAGCTATTTTTAACTAGCTATTTTTAAGCCCCATGGAAGTGGTGATTTAGTGTAAGTATACCAGTTGTTTACCCTCTAAGGAGGAATATGTTTATAAAGAAAGTGTTTGATAGTCCAAGGATTGTTCAGTGAGTTTTTTTCTATATATTACTTTCTCAATTGTTTTACAAAGTTTCTTAGATCTTTTTTTATTGATTAATCATTTTATAATTTTTTTGTTATGAAATTTATAGATGTGCAGAAGTTATTTGCATAGTCATAAATTTGATTAGTTTTACTACTTATAGAGACCTACTAGCACTATCAAGGTTATAATGTGATCAAACTTGAATGTGCTTTGACACCTCCCTGTCAACTACCCAAACATGTGACTGAAATATTAGAAGCCATAGATGTGGTACATCAATTTGAGCATGGAATAGGTGGTTGGTGTAAGGGATGTAATCAAAAGGCATGGTCATATCTCCCTTTTTCTATTAGCAAGTACAAATTTAGTACTTATCCATCTCTTCATGTTTTTACAAGACAACATCGACCTTATGTCAATCTTCATTGTTCAACTTGATATCTATAAAAGGTGGGACCTTCATGGTTATGTAAAATCTCATATCACATAAAGATGACCAAAAATTATACTTAGCACTATAAGACATTCTTAGTGATGCAAGATTATCTATACCATGTCAAAAAATCATTTGAAACATATTCAAATATCTCCCAAGCATTCCATTGAGAATAGTTATGTTTTGATCTACTTTAATTTCATTTTTTTCATTTTGTCTTTTCATTTTATCTTCTTATGGTATGCCTTATCAAAATATTTTACCTATAAACATATATAAGAAATTCAATATCACTTTATAACTCACCTGGCACTCTTACACCTCATATTGCAAATATCATTCCAAAAGTACTTAAAGGGTTCCTAAATCCTAAATCTACTAAAATCAGTTGCACATCAATTAGAGAAGGCCCTACTAAAGGTCTAAAGAACTCAACTACATCAAAGGGTTTTAAGGTTTATAGGGTTCCAATTTGTTATAGGTGATTACAAGTCATCTCAAAGTTGTGCGAGAAAGAGTGGCATACCAAATCATTTCCAAACAAGTGAAGCACACAAGAAGTTTCAGATCCATAATGTCAAAGGTTTCAAGACTAGAAATATTCAAGTCAAGACTATAGAAATTAGGTCATGACCATATAGTAGTTATATAGTCTTTCCCCTTATCAGTTTCTAGTTCCAATATTGGTACCAAATAATTTGTAGTATTTGATCTACATGTTTATCTATGTTGCACATTTGGATCATTCCTTCTCTTTCCTCTATAGTTATGTTTCTCTCTCCTCTTGTGTATTTTCAAGAAATTACTTCATGTTTATCAAATGTTACAAGTTTGAACACATAATTCTAATTATGAATGGTTAATTTGGAAGGTAATTGATCATAATTTAATATTTTTTTGCAAAGGAAACAAGCATTTTTGGTCTATGATAGTTTGCATAATGTCATCATCATGGTGTTAGCTAACCATCAATGTTTACTTGGGTAATGGATTATCTTGCAAGTTTTTCGGTCTTTGCCCAGTTACATGTTTTCTAGTTTTATGGTGTTCTTTTATTTATCCTTCATATTCTTTAGCAATTACTTTTTAGTAATTACAAGATTTGATATAGTTTTGAAACTAAAGTGGAGCTTCCTTATTGGTTATTTTATATTCTTTAACTTTAGGAACATTTTATCCCTTTTTTAGTCAAACTACGTATGAGAGCGGTTTTTTTGATTCATTCTCTATTTGTGAAATTGATACAAGAGACAAGTATCTCATAAATCTTAGAAACCCTAATTGATAGGACAAGTATCTCACTTTATGAAGAAAGGAAACTACGAGTAAATCTATTCATTGGTGTGTTATTTGCATTATTAAATCTTCAAAAGGCTTACTAACGACTGACATTACACTTTGCGAAACAACGTGGAGTTGTCTTATTAGCTCACTTATGACTATTTCTGAAAAATTCTTAGCAGAGATTAGTTATGTGAAAAGTAAAGTAGTATGGACTATTCTTATTGGTTAAAAATGACAAGGTTATCAAAGGAGTGACATTACAAATTACGAAGTAACTTGGAAATTTTTATTGGATCAAACTTGGTAATGACTGATGGAACCTACCAAGAAAATTGACATTGTGAAAATAGTATAAGCATGGAGCTTTATTATTGATTTTGCTTCTTGGTGACTAATAGAGGTTATGTAG
The DNA here is from genome assembly GCA_018340775.1 of Taxus wallichiana var. yunnanensis. NCBI lineage: Eukaryota > Viridiplantae > Streptophyta > Pinopsida > Cupressales > Taxaceae > Taxus > Taxus wallichiana. The sequence goes on from CM031235.1 coordinate 188,437,732, forward strand.
AGTATGACACTATGAAAATAGTACATACATGGTGTTTTATTATTAGTTCACACTTTCATAGTGAAACATACCTAACAAAAATATCATATAATAGAAATGGTCTATAAGATTCGTACCGTGGATCCTTCTTATTGGCTCACCTTTCTTACTTTTTCATGGTTCTTACAAAGAAAAATAACATGCAAAGCTATCAAAACTCACCACTTGGAATTAACAGGACTTAATTTTAAAGGTGAAAAGACTAAAAAATATATGGCAATATATGATTCAAATAAGCTAAAAAAATTCATACTCAAGCACCTAATATTCAAGATATTACAATATTTTGGAATCAAAAATCAAAGTAATTACAAAGAAAAATAGAGTATTGTTATTTTCATAGATTAATAACTTTTCATATCTACAGTTTCTCAAGTATTTCAAATTTTATCATCAAGTATAAATAAGGAAAAATATATTATTAGAATAATGTATTGATTATTTGAATATATTATATGAACATCTATATCACATATCCACGAATGGAAGTTTCCAATGTATTAATGGTGGATCATCTCTATCATTTTCTTGACCAATTCTCTAACTTGGTTGAAATCAACTAGTGCAATAGATCCATCCCCATCATCCAATTATTTCATTTGTTATATTTTTGGAATTTTATCATCCCTTTTCCTTTCATTAATTTACTTCCATATTGCCAAATTCCTATCATAGGTAAAGATATTCACTTCGTGTAATGATGTGTAAATTCTCAAACATTTTCCAAATTTTTGTCAAGCTTGTTTCATAATTTTGACTTTATAAAGGATAAGGAAAAGAAAAATCTCATCTTCAACTGAACCCAAAATCATTTTTTGACATAGATCAGCTAATGAGAAAAACTCAATCATGGTTTCCTGCAAAATAGTATTTAACCCAATTTTTTTCCATAGCTAGGTTATTGCTCCACACTCTAAGGGATTATCAAACATTTGAATTTCTCAATCATTGTAGAGGAAAATTCATGGGATTGATCAATCAAATTGTCCTTGCTTAAAATACTAGAATATTCATTCTATTAATATCAATAGGCTTACAAAAATGTTGAATCAATGTATTCAATCTCTTGTGGTAGTCTTCTGCAATGATCTTTCATTTTGGACACTATTCCAATAGGTGGGATTTACTAAATCCATTGCTTCAAGTAAAGCATCCCTACTAAAATGTTCCCTTATTTATTCTAGTAGGAAGCTATAATTTCTCTTAACCTTACCCTTTTTGATGATACAATGTTATCAAAGAGCATCCCTGTGACATTTACCTTCTCAACCTTATCGGTTACTATTTGAAAGAAGTGCATTGGTATCTCATATCCACATACAGAAGCACATACTTCTCCAAACAAGTTGAACCTCAAAAAGCTACTTGGATTTCCAATATTTATCAAATTATTCCAACTATCAAACTTTGGACCCAAAAAATTAGTCTCATTGAGAAACAAATATTCTATTGTCAAATGAACGTGTTTCCTCAAACTTGAAAATTCAACAATATATATAGTTATTTATTTTTCTTGTTTAATTAAATGATGAATTTCATCCAACAAAATAAGGAGACCACACAAAATCAGAATTTTCTCTATATCAATCAAATGATATGTATCAAATCCTTAGCCTTTTCCACTTCCATGTGATTCTACCACATTACTCCCAATAAGGATTGATACTCATCATACACCCTACGAACCAATTGATACAATGAGATCCACCTAGTGTCAACATATTTTAATAGTTTATGCCCATTTTTTATTCCTTATATAAATATTTGGAATTCCATGAACCTTTTAGGACTATGACAGAAATAAGCATGCACCTCTCAAACAAGTTCTTCAAATTTTTCTATAGGTTTAAATTTGTTGACTATTTTGTATGTTAGATTCATTCTATGATCCATACAATGAATGAAAATAATATATGGAAATGAGATGTTTTTAGTATTACATAAATACCATTAGGATGAACTTTAATTATAAATTCCCCATCTCCCCAACACATACCATCTTTGTTGTAATTGTAGAATCATCCATGCCACCGATCTCCTTCAAACTTCTTATTACCAGTTCACAAATATTTTTAACATTGGATTTCTCTCTCATCTTGTGAATAACAAGTAATTTAGGTTGTCTCACATGACTCTCAATAATATAAACATGCATACAAACCCAAGAAGTAGTATTTACTGATGTAACCTCGTCAATAGATAAAGACATGTATCATGCAAACTTAAGTTTCTCTTTCAAGTCTTCTTTCTCAACCATAGCTACACATTTTACCTAATCTCAACCACTAGTTTCAAACCAATGAGAATGAATAAAGTGTAACAAAAGTAAAATATAGTATATTTTTATGTTTAGGAAATTTTATAAGATGACCTCTTTTCATAATGTGAATAATAGTAGCTATCTGTACTATTTTACCTAAAAGACCCATTAAATTGAGATGTACTTGTCCTCTCCATTTTGTGCAACTATTCTTTCAATTCTCATGTTATCCTACAATTATTTTTCATAGCTAATATGTAAACAATCATCCAAATTTTTCCATGTGGAAACATTCTTCACAACTTTGTCTTGATTTGTTTTTCATAAATTTTCCTACTTACTTCTCAATAATATGCAATTTAAGTTGAATTGTCTTGTCCCTACCTATTTTTCAGCTATAGATTATATGTTTTCATTATTTTTGAGGTTAAAATTTATTTTATTTTCAAAAGGTTCAATAAATGAAAAATTATAAACCCACTCTAACCTAAAAGTCCTTCACAAGTCCCATATCTTACCTTTCTCTTTCTACCGAAATAGGTGATTTTCCATGGTGGAATTTAAAATTTTTGATTTCCATAAGTTTCACCTTCAAATTCAATTGGGTAGGTGATGATTTCCTAGCACTAGAGTAGAAATGTAAATCATACAGAGATTCAATTTCAACTTCATTTAATAGGATGTCTTCAAGAGGAGGTATTTCATTTTCATCGTCATTGAATCATCAATGAAGTTATAGAGTTATTAATTTTTTTAAATAATAGGATCAAGAAGTTTAGAAAGGTTACGTACACATTGAGTAGGAGAGTGTTGATATTGATAAAAATTCACAATAAATTCATGGGCTTTGAGATAATGAAAGAGTTATATACACAAGACAAGGATATCAAGGAAGCATGGGAGACTTGTCAAGAACCGGCAGCAGCATGGATAGAACACCATGGTTAGATTATTTTATCCAAGAGGGAATGTTATTCTGAGGTGTATAATTATGTATACCACAAGGGTCAATATGCAAGAATGTAATCATGGAAAAACATAGTGCAGGACTAAGAGGTCACTTTGGAGGTGAAAAACCTTTAGCGCAACTAAAAGAGTGATACTATTAGTCGGGAATGAGTAGGGATGTGCACAAATAGGTGAAAAGATGCATAGTTTTCCATTTGTATAAGGGGTGCAAACAAAACATAAGGCTATATCATCCTTTACCCATACCAAGGAGACCATGGGAAGACATAAGTATGGATTTTTATTGGGATTACTAAGGAAGTAGAGAGGAAACAACTCCATTTTGCGATAGTTGATAGGTTTTCAAAAATGGAACATTTCATTTTATACAAGAAGATAAGTGATGCAAAACAAGAATTACACATTTATTCTGTAAGGAGGTGGTGTGACTACATGGGTTTTAGATTAGCATAGTATCAAACAAGGAAACAACATTCCTAGGTCATTTTTTGAGGACCTTATGGAAGAAAATGGGGACAAGACTAACTTATAGCTCATCCTACTATCCACAAACTTATGGGAAAATGGAAGTGGTGAATATAAGTTTAGGAAATTTATTGTGTAGCTTAGTGGGAGACAAGACAAGATAATGGGATATGACATTAGTGCAAGATGAATTTTCCTATAATCACTCGAGTTAATAGAATCGCAACAAAGACTCTATTACAAATTTTTCATGGGAAAATTCCAATAGGATTCACGAATTTATGCAAGGTAATAGACAACCAAAGTGCGAGAGGCGAAAAAGTTTGTAAAATATATGTGTGAACTACACAAGGTGGTACACAAGAAATTGGAGAAACGTAACCAAGGTTACAAGGAATATATGGATGAAAAACGTAGAGCCAAGGACTTTGAAGAAGGAGAACAAGTTATGGAACATTTGGGAAGGGATATATTTCCTAAAATAAATTATAATAAGTTAAAGCTGAATAAAATTGGGCCAAATGTGTACAAGATAGAGTTTCTAGAAAAATAGATATTTCACCAATATTTAATGTTTTATATTTATATAAGTTTCATGAGGGAGATGGTAGTACACAAAATTTTGAAGAGAAACACATGAGGGAACTAAATAAGGACATACCATAGATAGAAGAATCCTTAGATTGGAGAAGTAAAATACCAAAGAAGAAATTCAAGCATATTGAGACCGTTTTAGACTAAAGAGGTGTGAAGAGAACATCGAGAAAGGAATATAGGAAATACATGATAAAGTGAAAGGATCATGTAGAATAATATGTGACATGGATTAATGTAAAGAAGATTGGTCATATTTTTCATACTCCCAATCCTAACTCATGAGATGGATCTCACTATTGTCTTACCAGGTGTTTGATGCAAGAATATCACAAGTGAACCAAATATATGCATGAATTTTGAAATTTTGTCTAAGTATATAAATGCATGCAAGAATTAGTAATTCATCCAAGAAGCGAGGGGCATAACAAAAGTTTCGACAATGTGCAAGAGTTCCATGAATGGGCATAGGCACGTAAGTTTTGAAAAGGCACTAGGGAAGGTGCTTAAGAATGACTTAGGATGTGCAGATCTTCCTAAAGGTGGATGTGCACAATATCTAAAGGAAGAAATATTACATGGAAAGATAATGGAAATGATAGAAAATTACAAGAATATTGATGATAAATGAAATTGTTAGCTCAAGAATGACATGGAGCTTCCGATAGACTTTTCTCACCTACTAGTCTAGAAGTAGTTGGCCATAATTAATACATAGTAGTTAAAATTTGAGTTTGAGTGGGATACGAAGAGAATTCTTGAAGGAAATTCAAATCCCAATTGTTTTGGAATAGATATCTATAAATATTTGTCTAGTTCCATCTTTTAGGAGCTTTTAGGACTTAGATCACACACTAAAATAATTGAATCCAATCACTCATGTATTTTAGTGATTTTGTCACTCATTTGTATCATCCCATATAGGGAATATATTGTAGATTTCGTAAAGGATATTTTTATAATAAATATGAACTATGTGATAGGAATTTTCTATTGTATTTACTCTGTAAATAATCCAAGGTTGTTTTGATCCAATCGGATTGTTATCAAATTATTCCTTGGCATATTTGATTTTATCTTATGTTAATGTTTAATAGGTTTATGCATGTATGTGGCCATTTGTCTTAAGTTTAGCACATCAATCCTAGAACCATTATAGACATATTTCATGGTACGAGTTATAGAAGTGTCATCTCATGTTGCATATAATTTAACAATGATTCTCGGAGAATACCAAGGTGGTGTGAAATAGAATTCATGAATACATGCAACCCCATTTCATTCCATTATTTTTCCTTCCCCAAGAAAATTATAAAGGATGTCTCGATATTTCTAATCATTAATGTTGTTGGAAGTTTATGTTACTAGAAAATTATGTGGAATTGCATTTTTGGTGGCTAACATGAAACAAATGGATGGATGAAATATCATCATTTAGATAAGTTAGGGTTGTAGATACTCAAATTTGGCAATTCAATCTTTGACACAACTAGTTTTGATAGTGCACTCTTGCTAAGATAAATACAACTTTCTCATTCCTGCTTAATACATTCTAACATCTCATGTTAATCTTGTTTATCCTTTCACACTGACATGTCATCAAATGTTGAGAACACCATGCATAAAATCTATAGAAAAACATCAAGAAAAAGTTCAAAACTTCAATTTGCATGTTTTCCTTCCTTGGGAAAGGTCATACAACTTGATCAGGATAGTATATCCAATATTGGCTGACTTGTATGACGTTCTTGGACCGATATATCCTCTAAATTTTCTTTCAAATTTATATTTTTTGTCAACTCTTATAATCTATTTGGGTCATCCTTTCATCAATAAATCATCTACATAACCCTATATAAGAAAGTAAACACTTGGCTCATTTTCTAACCTATAAATATCATGGAAATACATTGATATACTCAATTCCTAGAATTTCAAAAGGCACCTAAGGCTCCCTAAATCTTGTAATAGCACATCTACAGTTAGTGGGTAAGTAATATCTACATATTTGAATCTTCTTACTAGGTTAATACAACAATCTCCCTCATCCACAAGCACTCAAAGATACTTTTCCCAAGTATATTAGCAAGAGAAAACCTTAATTCAAGCATATTCAAATATGGTTGTCAAATCTAGTTGTATTTATTCACATATCATGTAGTCATTTTTATCTACCCTCAATATAACTCTCTAACCCCAAGCATGTTGACATATCACCCAACGGGTCTGGGCACTCACACAAGGCATGCATGGGCCGAGCCCCTCCTTTATATGAGCATCATGAGAAGGATTTTCCATTGAAGGAGAATGATTTTCAAAATGATAAGTACAAACATTTAGTTAAAAGAAACATTGAGGGGGTAGGTTACATATCCATATATCAATGCATTACGAAACTTAATAACAATTTAAAAAGCATAATAGACCATATTTGAGACATGACAATCATGTAACACAAGGTTTTACACCCTTAGACATGATATACAAAACAAACCCTTATATTTATTCATTGATAGCCACAGTACATTCAAAGGAGGTAATCACAAGGCATACCTCTTAAATAATAGAGACTTAATCCCTACAGATCTTCCATCATGAGAGATCCTAACTATACCCTCTCATTTGAATCCTTGTTATAAACCCTAGTGCCATAAAGAGGCCTATTACATCCTTTAGAACCCTTGGCACTAAGTTCTCTAAGTCGTAGCATTATTGCAACATTTTTTTACTTGCATTTTCTCTCTATGCCCCTCTCCTTTTTCTTTGTTTTCATGCATCTCTTTTTCTAGCATCGGCACCCATTTTCATACCTTCTCTCCTGAACAAATCACATGCCAAGTGTCAATGTGGTCCTCCAATGGTGAATTTTATCCTTTGTAGCCCTACACTCTCTGCAATGATTTCTTCTAGGAATATTCCCTGCATGGAATATCCTTTTCTTGACCTCTAAGGTTCCAAGTTGGCACCTTATCCACTCAACACACCTAGTCGGGTCACATTTTCCTCAAGTGCCTCTAAAATGCCAAATATGGCTAAGTACTTTGAACCCAATGCTTTACCTTCCATGTGTGCCCTAGTTTCTCCTAAACCCTTCTTAAACCTCTTTATCTCGCGTGCTTATCCCTATACACCCTTCTCCTTCATCGGGTCCTATACGCACGTGCCCTCCGGTACTTAGCCAATATTCCGAGGCCCAACATCACCCCACACTAAGCTTATTCTCTATCCTCGGAAACATATTTCTTCTTAAAATAATAAAGAATAGAGGACCCGGATAATTTGAATGAAGAATGGAAGAATGGAAGAATGAAGAATGGAAGAATGAAAGAATCGAAGAACTTGCTACTACTACAAGAGGAGCGGGAACTCCTTCCTTACTGTTGCCTCAATCTTCTCCCAAGCATCCACTTAACCCTACGCCACCGAAGTAGGTCACCCACTAGAGCGCTCACCTTCTCAAAGATCAATTTTTCTCCCTTAGCATTCAGTGTATCTACAATTCCTTCCAACTTCTTACTAAGGTCATCCAGTGCGTCCATTTTGTGGGTGATCTAGGGATACAGCTCCTTAAGTCATTTCTTAATCGAACCCCACAAATCTTTGATTGCTTCCATCTTATTCTCAACCTTAGCTAGGATTTATCCATCTTTGCCCCTGTTTCCTTTAATCTTCTCTTGGAATTATTTCAGACCCACCTCATGTGTAGAACCTAGTATGCTTACTACCCTGTCTATGTCAGCGTAGTTATCATACACAACCTCAGCCATTTACGCAGTGGTCTTTAAAATGGTAAGGAGCTCGAATATCGGGTGAATGTTTCCCGATATTTAGTTTCTCTTCCTCATTTTGGCACACCAATGCTTATTCTTTTGACTCAACATGAGTGATCACCTTTCCATGGTGAGGACATGGGTTGAATCTTCCAAGCATTATAAGGTTTTATGTAGATAAAAAAGCTACATTAATGAAAGATACACAAATAATAACACAAACCTCCCTGTAATCCTTGGTGCAAACCTCGGTAAGGTTGTGGAGACTTTGTCTATGGAACCTTGCAAATGGATGTGGGTTCCCTTGAATGTTCTCCAAATACATAATGCAAATGCTATCAACATAAAGAATTTAGCTTGATTATTTGTTCTTTAAATTTAAGATGATTTGTAAGTAAGGTAAGCCTATAATTTATAGAAGAAAAAGTGGTTGGAAGTTGGTTAAACATGGTTGAATGCACATGCTAAAAATAACATTAGGGAAGTTACATTATTTAGGGCATTTGGGGGCGTAATGGATTTAATTACGAAGTTGCATCGGGAAGGTGGTTGTACGTGCATTTTAACTGCCCCACCTTTCTAGGATTCTAAAAGTGCAGTTAACTAGGATAAGGATAGGGAGTCCAAGTGGAGCCTAAGTGGAGTCTAGGTGGAGTTTGAGCAAGTGGCAGATGACTAGGATGTGCACACACTTAATTAATTAATAATAACAATTAATTTATGCAAAGGGGTACAAAGGGTACACGGGATCAATTTAATTAATCCAAAGGGGTAGAATGTGTATTAATTAATTAATTTAATCAATTAATGAAAAATGGGTGAATAACAGGGCATATTAGGATAACACTGGGAACAAGTGGAAACATAAGTGCAATTTTGGGGTGTCTACATTTTTCCCCTCTTTAAAGTGCTATTGCAAAGTAATAGTGTTTTAAAGATAGTAGACACATGGAGATCGGCAAGGGAAAATTTGTGAAGCATTGAGATGCCCCAAAAGAAAAGAATAGTAGAGGAATTCCCCTCAAGTGGATGGATGATGCAGCAAGGTGGCGGAAAACTTCTTGATAGGAAGAAGTAAGGGATTAAAACAAGGATGGGAAAGGACTATGTTCATAACATGAGCTTTATTTGGAGAGTATTTTTTTAAAGAAACCTATTTTTGTTGTTGCACAATAGAGTTGTCACCATGATTATGAAATAATCAAGATGGTTAACCTAGATGCACGTAAATAAACACACACAAAGAAAAAAAAAGATAAAAGGAAAACAAACCCAATATACAAAGTAGGTGTCGGCATCAGGGTTATAAATGAACCAAGATGTAATCACACTACTTGTAAGTGGTCCAAAAAGAGTAAACATAAACAATGCAACACAAATTCAAAAAAGAAGACAATCAACTATGCCCCTAATGCATGCCACAATGATGATTAAGTAGATACAAATTCTCCCAAGTGGGAATAAGATCAGATTGGAAGAGCAGAGTTAAAGTGACTCCTTATGAAACTCTTGTTGAATCCATTGTGCAAATGATCAAAGTTGAAATTTCCCAAGTGAAGTTATATCACGAAGGAAAAACAATTGTGTGACTTGCCCCAAGCAAAGTTAGCATATCATGTAAAGGGAAGAAAGTGATAGTTGTAAGATTGGCACAATCACTAGGGTAATAAATAAAAGTATGATGTTTATCAAGATTGTATTGAAATTTTGAATGATTCACTTTAAGTTTTTTCCAATTGTAGGATTTCTATGATAAGTGAATGTTTGTTCAAAAAATTTTGTAATGTTTTTTATTTTTTTGGATTTTTGAAATATTTGAATTTTTTTTTGGATTTTCGCAAGTTTTGAAATACAAATGAAAACAAAGAGGAAGGCATTCCATGGCTTAAATAAAATAGAGAAAAACATAACATGTACAAATGACAAAAAGATATAAAATAAGTAATAGAAAGAAACCCAAACCCAATATACAAAGTAGGTTTCAGAATTAGGGTTATAAAGGAACCAAGATGTAATCATAGTACTCGTAAGTGGTCCAAAAAGAGTAAACATCAACAATGCAACACAAAGTCAAAAATAAGACAATTAGTTATGCCCCTAATGTGTGCCACAATGATGATTAAGTAGATACAAATGCTCCCAAGTGGGAATAAGATCAGACTAGAAGAGCAGAGTTAAAGTGACTCCTTATGACACTCTTGCTGAATCCGTTGTGCAAATGATCAAGGTTGAAATTTCCCCAAGTGAAGTTATATCATGAAGGAAAAACAATTGAGTGACTTGCCCCAAGTAGAGTTAGCATATCATGCAAAGAGAAGAAAGTGATAATTGTCATGGCATTCACTACTTTGTTTTGAACATGAGGAAATTGTTCAAAATTTATAATCCACAAATACCATCTAAGGCTATTAACCATTCTTTTATAAGGTAAGATATTTTCATATTTTACATGATATTCTTGGTTAACTTGATTAATGACTAGAAGAGAATCACCAAAAATTGTCAATTCTCGCAGGCGCCATGAGATAGAAAACCCTAAGCTTGCAATTAGTGCTTCATACTCTACTATGTTATTTGTGCAAGGGAATTTGATATGATAAGATTTAGGTATGAGGTCTCCATCCAGTGTATGCAAGACAATTCCTACTCCAGAACCATGGATATTGCAAGATCCATCAAAGAATAATGTCTATAAGGGTGTTGTTTCTATGTACAACAATTCTTCATTTAGGAATTCAAAATTTAGTGGTTGTGAAGGTGGTAGTGGTGTTGTAGTCAGTTGGTCTACCGATGCTTGACCTTTGATATCCTTTTGATTGACAATTTCAATGTCAAATTTGTTGAGTAGTGCAATCTAGCTAGACATTTGTCTTATTATGATTGGTCTCGAAAGTAGGTACTTAAGAGGATCAACCCTTGAAATTATCTTGGTGGTATGATTTAGGAGATAGTGTTGTAGCTTGCTGAAAGTATAAGAAACTGCTAAACAAGCCTTTTCAACTTGCGAGTACTTAGTCTCATGCTCAAGAAGAGTTCGCTCAAGTAATACACAACTTGTTCCTGACCCTTATCATTGTGTTATGCCAATAATGCCCCAATGACATGTTGTGTTGTAGATGTATACAACAACATAGGCTTATCCTATATAGGTGGCATGAGTACCAGCAGAGATGTCAGGTATTCTTTCAATTTTGTAAAGGCATCTTGACAATCTTGTGTCCATTTGAATTGGACATCCTTTTTAAGTATCGATTGAAATGATGGCACTTATCTTCCAATTGAGAGATGAAGCAATGAATAGACTATATTTTTCCTTGTATGCCCCTTAATTGTCAAAGGTTATGAGGAGGTGGCATATCTATTATAGCTTTGACCTTGGTAGGATCCACTTCAATTCCTCTTCGTGAGACAATGAATCCTAGAAGTTTCCAAGTGACACCAAAGACACATTTTTTTGGATTAAGGTGAACCTTGTACGCCTTAACCGCTAAAATATACACCTAAGAATTGTTGGATGATCCACCCTAGTCTTTGATTTATCAAGAATATCATCGACATAATCTTCCATTATGTCATGAAGAAGGTCATGGAAAATAACAATCATGACACGTTGATAAGTTGCACCAACATTTTTAAGGCCAAAAGGCATGAACTTGTAACAAAATTTTCCCCCATGGGGTTGTAAAAAAATTTATGCTGGTCTTCTTTAGAAATTCAAATTTGGTTATACTAGAAAATCCATTTGTAAGGTATAACATCTCATGGCCCGCAGTAGAATCGAAAATCATGTCAATATTAGGCAAAGGGAAGTCATCCTTAGGACATGCTTGTTAATATCACAGAAGTCTATACAAATATAGATTCCATGGGTCTTCTTTACAACTAGTACCATATTAGATATCCACTCTGAGTAGTCAATGCACCGTATGAAGCCTGCATCTAATAATTTTTGTAGTTCGGCCTTAACAAGCAATGCAACCTTGGGATGCATTTTACGTAGTTTTTCTTGACAGGTTTAGCATCTGGGTGCACCACAAGGTGATGAACCACAAGAGAAGGATCAAGACCAAGCATATCTTTGTAAGACCAAGAAAATACATCCTGAAACTTGGTTAGAAGTGTTGTGAAGGCTTTGATTTCAGTTTCTGATAAACTGGCACCTAGTTGTAACAATTTTGGTTGGTCTTCAATTCCAATGTTAATGGTTGTTGTCTCTTCTACCAATAACTTAGAAGTGTCATTATCTTGAAATGATTTGGAGGCTTGTGTAGATTGTCAAATATTTCTAGATCCAAATCTCCTCTCTCTAGTGCCTCTGAAATGTTTTCACTAGGAGATGCATCCTTTTCTTTCTTTTTCTTTTTCATTTTTTCTTCTCGTATAATTCCTCAGAAAGGTTTTCACTATGCGAGATATAATTTGTCTTTTTATGTGTTTAATTTATTTTCTTTAGGACTGGAGATTGTAAGTTCTTCACCAAAGTAAGTGGTAGCATCAAGGTTTATATCGAAACCCTTCTTGTGATCTGACAAGGGAAAAGGGTCTTGAACCCCAGGAACTCTGGATGGCCTCATCATTTTGAAAGAGATCCATGGAAATATGACACTTTTGGTTCTAATTAGTGAGAGAAGGATAAAAAACGTCAAGGGTTTGAATGGATAAGTAGTCTAGGAAAAGTGTAGTTTTGGCTAGGTCTTCAAAGAGGCTATGTGTGGAACCGGTCTCAATTTTGGAATCTGAGTCTGCATCACTAGATAATACATCAAAGACTATAGGCCTCTTCTCATATGTCTCATATCCTAGACCATATGTGTAAAGGTTAGACTTGATATTCATAGGTTCAAGAACACCATGCCCTTGTGGGCTAAGGCCTCTTCCTTTCCAGTTCATGTTTTTCATCATTTTATGGCCCTTGGTGTAATCAATGGATTCATAGCATTATGCCATCCTGTCATCATATAGCCAAGAGTCATCGGAGATTGGAATATGTTCATCTTCTAGATATCCATATCATCTCCAAAGATTTTTTTGAGATAGTAAGCTGGAGGTTCTTGTAAATGAGGAGCGTTAGGATGCCCATAGCTGCAAGGTGATAATGGGAGTTTTCCAACAAGAAATGCATTGTCAAGTGTGTACTCACCTAAGCCTTTATGAGAGAATATAACTTTAGGTGACACCTTAGATGTAGATGCTTTAGAGGAAGGCAGAGGCGTGAGGAATATCCTTAGGTGACGCTTTAGACGTAGATTCTTCAGAAGAAGACATGGAAGCATGAGGGCACAATATTACATCAAGATCAATACGGTTGGTAATAATAGAAGTTGTGCTAGATCTAGTTGTGCTATCAGTAGATGGACAATAGTTTACCTTTTTGTACCTTTTCTTGAAAAACTTACAATATTCAAAGGGGTCAGTATCACCACGCAAGGTGAACTCTCTATCGTTATGTGGAAACTTTATGCATTGATGGAAGGTGGAAGGTACTGCATGCATCACATGTATCCAAGGTCTACCCAAAAGAAGGTTATATGACATGTCTGTGTCAACTACATGACACATAGTGTCAAGGAGTTGTGGGCCTACTTGTATGGGAAGAGTGATGGTACCACAGATTGGTGCTCTTAGTATTATCATAACCATGAATGGTAATGATATTAACATCTAAGTCATTTATTGTATGACCAAGGCAATAGAGAATTTTTATAGAAAAAATGTTAAGAGCCGCTCCATTGTCGATAAGAAATATCTTGACTTTATGATCAATAACATAGGCTTCGATGTACAAGGAGTTATTGTTAATCAAATTTGGGTTCAACATATCTTGAGGGCAAAAATATAGGATAGGAGTTTCAGGCGTAAGGTTTGCGATCATAGCCTAAAATTGTTGAACATTGAGAGTATGAGGAACACGTGATTCATTTAGAGCATGAGTGAGAATATCCTAAAAGCTAGGTGACTCTTTCAAGTAGTTCCATGAGAGAGATATGTGTTGGCATGGTTGCTAATTTTTGATGAAGTCATATTGACCTGGAGTGGAAGATTTGGCATTAGAATTTGACTTTTGATTTGAAGGAGTTGTTGGTTTGGATGTTTGAGGTTTTGTAGAAGATGTAGAAGGTTGGTTTGCCGTAGGAACCCATATCTTCCTTTGGCATGTGGTCACAACATTACTCAAAGGTGTGAATTTAATGGTCACCATTGTAGATGGTACTTCCTCAATAAATGAGATAATTGAACTAAAATCAGCGTTATTGGTAGAGGGACCTTTGTCAACATTTTTATTGTCACCGCCATGTTTGGGAAATGGGTTTGAGAACACCTTAAGATTGTCGTTAGGTGTTCTATTTGGTGATGGTTCTTCAACAGTGATATCTCCACTATCAATGAGGTCTTGGACAAAGTGACATAAGTGAAAGCATCGATCAGTCAGGTGACCATCAATGCGATGAAAATCACAATAAGTATCATCCTTGTACCAAGTAGGCTTGGGTTCTCCCTCAACCCAAGGTCTGGTGATGGGATAAGTAACCATGTTTGCATTAACGAGTTGTTGAAGGAAATTTGATAGAGGTTCTCCCAAAGGAGTGAAACGATGTCGTTTAGAATCAGGAGAGGAGGAAACCTCTTTTCTAGGAACAAGAGGTTGTTTACCTTTGTTTGGTCTAGTCTGAGTGTTTTAGACATTGTGGAAATTGTGGTTTTCTATAATACCATCATTGACCATATTATGATTGCGGTTAACATGTTTAGATTTTTCTTGGTGAGATCTATTAGGATGGTTACTATGTTGCCCATTGTCTTTTGAATGAGGTTTAATCAAACCTTTTATGATAAGGGATTTTTCAATCTGCGATCCTTTCTCAATAACTTCTTTGAAAGTATTAAGGCAATGCATTTACATGTGAAAGGATAGCTCATTGTTGAGATTGGGTACAAATATGCTCACAAGATGCTTCTCAGGCATGGAGCATGGGAAACGGCTAGCAATCCCATGCCATCTTTGTAGGAATTGTGTGAAGGTTTCATTTGTTCATTGTTTGGCATTACACAAGTCCATCATTGTAATTTTAGACTCTAGGTTGAATGAGAAATGTTTGACAAACTTCTCTGAGAGGTCCGTAAAATTTTGTATAGAGCCCTTGGGGAGGAGTAGGAACCCAAGGCTTGTCTTCCTAGACTTCATGGAAAGAGATGCATTAAGAAGACATCACTATAGGCCACCTCTTGGCAAGCCATATAAAACTCCCTGATATGCTCTCTAGGATCATTCTTTCCCTTGTATTTGTCAAATTTGGGTGTCTCAAAATATTTTGGAAAAGGAACACGCAAAATTTCCTTATCGAAGGGGTAAGGACATAATTCTTCAAAGTTGAATTGTTTGCATTGATGTTGTATACTAGAGATGGTGTCCTTCATCATTTTCCATTCTTGGGAAAATGGTGAGTTGTTCTGTAAGAAAGATAAGGAACCATCACTTGTAGAGTTGTTTTTATCTTTGGTGTGTGTGGTATGACTCTTAAATGAAGCATCACTAGATTTCTTTGGTGCCTCCTTGTCATGGGATTCATTGGTGACTTTGGAATTTAAGATAGAAATTTTTTTATCCATGTCATTAATTTGATTCATGAGGGCTTGAGTAGGATCGGTGGCGAATCAGTTGATTTTCCTTTGTTCCTTTCATCAAATTTTTCTTTGTTTGATTCATTGCTTTTGGTGTTGTTCAAGGTGGAATTGTTTCGATCATCATTATTCATGTGACTAGGTCCTACCTCATCGTCATTGTTTGTTGAAATGAAAGGTTCACCCTTGTTAGGTGGTGGTTTTCCAAGTAATGTTTGTAAACTAGCCTCGTCAAAATCAAAGGGTAATTTTTCTCCCATCTCAAGGAGATGAAAAAAATTGGTCTTTATTCATACGTAAAATATTTTCAACGCAAGATTGTTCTTCAAGTGAGATTTCATTCTGATCATCCTCAGAGTTTTGGTCATTATCACTATCAAAATTTCCAAAAGTATTTCATTCACCCCTTCCAAAAGGACTATAATCTTTGTGTCATGTTCCCACCATTTTTAAAAGAGGGAGGGAGAAAAGAGATATGCAAAAGATAACTCAACCCATAGCAAAGTGAATGCGATGATGGAAGAGAGGTGTGTGATTAAGTTTGATAATAACTTGTCCCTTAACAAAGTGAATGCTAAGATGGGCAAGAGGTTTGGAAGATATGAGTGATGTAACCCTTAACAAAGTGAATGTCAAGATGGAAGCATGTGAAAGTGTTTGATAAACTTGACCCTTGACAAAGTGAATGCCAAGATGGAAGAGTGGTGTGATGTGATGAAGGTTCTTGTCCTCTAAAAAATTGAATGCTAGAATGGAGGAGGGTTATAGTGACAAAAGTCTGAATGTGTTCAACCTCTAACAATGTGAATGCTAGAGTGAAGAAGCGAGGATAGATTGATTACAAATGCACTCTACCACCTAGAAAAAGTGAATGTTAAATGGGAAGAGGGTATGAAAAAAAAACCTACAGTAATGAAAGGTACACAAATAATAATGCAAACCTCCTTGTAATCCTTCTGTGAAAATCTCAATAAGGTTTTGGAGACTTCATCTGTGGAACCTTGCAAATGGATGTGGGTGCTCTTGAATGTTCTCCAAATACATAATGTAAATGTTATCAACACAAAGAATTCAGCAGAGTTTTTGTACTTCAAATTCAAGAGGATTTGTAAGGAAGGTAAGCCTGCAATTTATAGAAGCAAAAGTTGTTGGAATTTCGTTGAACACGGTTGAATGTACATGCTAAAAATAGCATTGGAGGAAGTTACAGTAGTGTCGGGAAATTTAGGATTAGTAATGGATTTAATTACATCTTTTTGAAGTTGCATCCGGGAAGGTGGTTGTACATGCATTTTAATTGTCCCCATATTTCTAGGATTCTAGAAGTGCAGTTAACTAGGATAAGGATAGGGAGTCCAAGTGGAGTCTAAGTGGAGTCTAGGTGGAGTTTGATCAAGTGGCAGATGACTAGGATGTGCACACACTTAATTAATTAATTATTTAATTAATAAATAACAATTAATTTAGCCAAAGGGGTACAAAGGGTACATGGGATTAATTTAATTAATCCAAAGGGGTACAATGTGTATTAATTAATTAATTTAATCAATTAATTGCAAATGGGTGAATAACATGGTGTATTAGGATAACACTGGGAACAAGTGGAAACAAAAGTGTAATTTTGGGGTGTCTACAAGGTTGACTCATATTTTTGCTCAGGCGGGGCTAGGTCTAGGTGCTTCAAGATTATCGACTCTATAATCATCTCTATCTTCTTGTATACTTCACGTACCTTCACCTTCTTCTCCCTCAATTCGTGCCTTAGTTTTGCACGTGTTTCGATCAACTCCTCTCCATTGCTTGTAATCTTTTCTTTTCTCAATGATTTCTTCATTTTTCTTCTCTAGTTCTTCCTCCATTGGAGACCCTTACTTTTTCATTTCTCCCAAAGATTCTTGCCCCAACCTCCACCGACACCTTGTTGAGTGCATGCCTTGGTGAGGACACGTGGCGGGATTTTCGGGTTTTCGCTTCTCATTTGTCCTAGGATGTCCCGGTGCTTAGTCACAAGGCAAAACTTCTAATCCGCCCGAAATGGGCTTCCTTGTCCCTTTGTAGACTTGTTCATCAGGATAACTACTAAGCATTCACCAAGGGTTTAGTTCCTTAGACTCTGTATTTTCATCATCGCCTCTTGATTTAATTTGAATTCTCGGATCATCAACATGGGACTCAAAATCCCAAGATAGCATCTTTCTTATATGAGGGTATGCATCCTCTTCTTCGAATGAAGACCATGCAAGGAGTTGGTTGGAAGGCACGATTGAGGACTTTAGAAGCGCATTTTTGCACAATACTTTATTTGGATCATTGATATAACTCATTCCTTGCTCTTGCACCGCTACCACACATTTTTCCTCCTCCTTATGACTTTGGTGCGCACCGCCTTAGGAAATCTACCGCCAAGCTAGGATCTCTACCCATGCTTCAATATTCCTTCTCCACACTCTCCTCCTCCATCTCCTTGAGTACTTCATCATCATTGAGCTCCACCTCCTATTCCACAAAGTCCTTTATGATACCTTTTATCTCCATTTCCATGGAATCCTCTATCTCCTCCTTGGTGAGGCTTGGGGTCCTTTGATCCTTAGTGTTCGCCTCCCCACTTTCCCCCTTGCTGGAGCATCTCCTTCATCCTCATCTATCTATTCATTCCCTTCCTCTCGAGTCATGAACATCGTATAGAAGATGATTAAGAGCCTTTTCATGCTCATCTTCATCCCTGTCACCCTTGTAAGCCTCCAGGATCTTTGTTTCTTTTGAGTCTACCTTTCCTACTACCTCATTCTTATTCCTAACTAGTGATTCCAGTATAGGAGATTCTTCCTTCTCTTCTTGACAGTGACTCCTTTCTTGTTGGTGATTCTTCTTTTCAGGGGGATTTTCTTCCTCTGGCACCTCCTCTTCGGGTGTCTTTTCTTTTCCTCCGTGGGGACTTCTTTCTTTGTGCATATGTGTTTTTCCTTGTACCGACTCCTATGTGCCTACAGATTGCATTGTCTGCATACTTGGTGCCTTTTTCTCAAGAGCCTCCTCTCTCTCCCTCTTCCTCGGTGTGGCCTTCTTTCTTGTGGTAGGGTCTTCTGGGATTGAGACATCATTTTCCATATAGGTTCCCTTCTCATATTTTGGCCTTATGCGTAAGTATACCCTTGTTGCAGTTATTCCAGCAATAGGCAAGGTTACTAGCTTTATCATATGCACGTCATGGGAGACATACTTCTCCACATAGGCATGCTTCTTTGGGTATATCGAGTCCCACACAACTCACAGTAGTCTTTTTCCACCATGCTAAGATATAACCTCAGCCTTTTTTTCCTCCTTAAAGCCAGTTGATTTGACTTAGAAGTATTACATAGTGAAGGAGAAAGGTAATTTGCACCATGGGATCTTAGTGTTGTCTACCAAAGTGAACTTGCCAATACATAAATGTTGGTATACTACAAACTCAGCTTCTCCTTGCACTAGAGATGGAAATTGCTTGGGTATTCTCCACTCAACCCTAAATGCATCACGCATTCTCTTATACCATTTCTCTAGGCGTGCCTTGTGGGAAACCGTCATGGTGTCACAAGTATATTTCTCAAATCTCTTGGCAGGGGGAAGGGTTCTCATCTAGGTACTCCCATACAAATTTTTCTGGCCCATCGGGAACTCCAATTTCTAAAAATATGATGGTAAGGAGGACATTACCAAATATGATTTTTCTCCTTTGTGTGTGGCACCAACGATTTCTTCTACTATGAATGATGAGAGGTTATAGATGGTCCCCTCCGAGATATTCGTAAACGTTCAACCATGCCTTGTTGATCTAGGTCCATCTTTCCTATCCATTTAGTTTTGTGACCAAGCACGTGGCCATCCTCATTACAAGGTCTGAAATCATAGAGATGTTGAAGTAACATGACCCTTCTTGTATTCATAGGCCTCACAGTTTTCTTTATGGCCTCCTTGTCATCCAAGTCATCATCAAATGAATCTCCCTCATAGGTAAGACCAGTAAATTTGGAGATTAGTTGGGGAGTTATCCTCATCCTTCATCCTATGAAGTAGAAATGGTCTTCATGCACATGCGACATTAGCCATTGGTACAACCACTCGGGTTTTCCAAAATAGGGCAACTCATAGAGTTACAATAACTCAACCTTCTCCATCTTCACCTTTACTTCATCATCGTAGATGGACATTTTGTTGGTGTCCTCTTATTTGTAGGTCTAACCATTTCCAATGCCATCTCTTTCTCTGTGGTGCTCATTCAATGGTTGTAGTCACTTACAACCATCTTTCTCACGTGAGACACCCATTCTTTTCCCAGCAATACGCCATCTGGGTATTGCATTTTCACATATAATTCTTTGTTGAAACTGGTGGAAACATCTTGTTTCCCTTTTCCCTTTCCTTCTTTGGTGAAATGGTGGTTACCTTCCTTGGTTCCATTTTCTCTTGTCGGGTTATTTAAAAACTCTTTCTTCCCTCTGATCCTAGCTCTACTTAACTTTGTGGCTCTACTCTTACGCAGAAATCCCTTCAACCCTATGCCCTAGCTTTAGAACCCTAACTGGAAAAACTCTTCCTTCCACAAGATGGTGTATTCACTTATGGGTTTTAAAACTCCAACAACCCTTCCCTCATGCCCATGTTTTATTTTTCCACCCTAGTTCATTAATCAAAACTAGTTATGCACTTAGATCTTCACAACCTTCTTTCGCGCAACTTTTCTCAAGGATGCCCTAGTTCGTAAGAGCTCTTCGATATCACAAATGTAATGTAACAATAATGTATCCCAACCTCTTACTTATATTTTTTTCTTCTTTTCCACAATAAATGCAATGCCACCTACCATTGTACCTTCACAATAAAGGTGGATTTTTCCTCATAAGCCAACCTTTAGTGCTTTTACCTTGCGCCCAATCTATGTGAAAAAATCCTACAACCTTTTGGCACACAAAAATCCTTACTAACCAAAGATCCTTTCGCAGTGCTCTTTGTGCCAAAGGAACTTCTATTGTCCTTACCCTGATTTTTGACATCACCTACCTCATTTTGTTCCCATGCTTTTCATACTTGTACGTGGTCTTTGTAAAAGTCTCCTGGCATTAAACTCCTTATGTCCACCTTTTCTACGCACGCTCTTCCAAACTTTGTGCTTTTTATTGTTCAATCTGGGACATTAAAACATATCTTCCACTACCAAATTCCATTACTTCTCACATTACTCTACCCCACACTAAAATGGATGCGCAGTCCTCTATGCATAGAAAACTTTTGAAAATAATAAGTGGCTACTAAGTGCACAACGTGCACACAACAAAAAAAAGAAAGGGAACAAGCAACGAGAAGGGGAAACACACAGAGAAGGAAAAATGCATTAAATGAAACCCTAGGCTAAATGGAAATACTACCTTATTTATGACTATATAAAAGCCTTATTTATAGTAGGGCTTCAGCTTACTCCTATTGAAATGGCCTAGTAATCTCATCCCATCTAGTGCTTGTAACTGGCATGTGCTTGAATCAAGGATGTATGAGATGATATATGGCCCTAACCAATGGACTTTCAATTTCCCAGGATGGCACAAAAATTTGGAGTCATAAAGCAAGACCATCTACCCAACCTTGAATTGTTTTTTTAATATGGCGATCATGCCATGCTTTTTGTCGTGCCTTTTCAGTCTTTTGACTCCACCTAGCAAGTGATCACCTTTTGTCCAACTACATTAACTTCTCCATGTGCTCTTGTAGTTCTTTCTCATCAGCTAACCCTCCTATGTGCATAATACGTAGGGATGGTAGCATGAATTCTATTGGTAAAACAGCTTCCGCGCCAAACACCAATTGGAATGGTGTGGCCTTGTTCAATTTCTTGTAGGTAGTCATATACACCCCATAGTACAGCTAAAACTTTGTCATCCCAATCATGTCTTCCCACATCAAAATTTTTGTCAGCGTGTGACTCATAATTTTTTTAAATGCCTCAGTAGTTCCATTAGCTTGTGGGTGATATGGGGTAGTCTTATGGTGGGCTATCATGAATTTT
Source organism: Taxus wallichiana var. yunnanensis (assembly GCA_018340775.1). Taxonomy (NCBI): domain Eukaryota; kingdom Viridiplantae; phylum Streptophyta; class Pinopsida; order Cupressales; family Taxaceae; genus Taxus; species Taxus wallichiana. The sequence goes on from CM031235.1 coordinate 188,459,486, forward strand.
TCCAACAAGATTCTGACTATCTCATTCAAGAAATGGGTACCCCTATCACTCATTAAACTTAGTGGACATCCATATCTACTGATTATATTTTCCCACAAAAACCTAGTTGTTATTGTTGTTGTGTAGTCCTTTATAGGTGTTACCTCTTCCCATCTTGTTAGGTAGTAATTGCAAGTGATGATATAGTGTGAACCAGTCCTTTGTGCCATAGGAAAAATTGGTCCTACAAAATCAATGGCCCATTTCTCAAATGGTTTTGTGCTAGCTATCAGCCTCAAGGGCATCTCATCCCTTCTTCTTGATTTTCTAAGGCACTGGAAATGGTCATAGACCTTGCAAAACTCAATACAATCCTAGTATATGCTTTCCCACCAAATCCCTTCCAATAGAATCTTTCGCGAGGTGGTATTCCCTATATAGTTTCTCTACAATCCCACTTGTGTGCTTCCTCCATGATTTTAATGCACTCGTGTTCCAACACATACCAACTTAAAACCTCATTATGGCCCAATTTGTATAAGTCTCCACTGATTAGCATGTAGGGCACGGCACGTATGGCTAACTATTTTTTTAGAGTCTTCATTCCCTCCGGTGCCACACCCATTTTGAGAAACACAACAATATCTTCAATGCTCTACATGTTCTCCCCGAGTCAATCCTTAACAAATGGTCGGTCATGAGTTACTCTTTCCTAGTTTCACAACAACTATAAACTCAAACTCTTGGAACAACAAGACCCATCGACATATGTGCCCTTGTAAAATGGGCTTGTTCACCAAGTACTTCAATGTCATGTGGTCTATGTAGAATATAAAGGGTTTTCCAGTCAGATATTTCTGAATTTTTGTAGCGTATAGATCATTGATAGTGCTTCACGCTCAGTAGTAGTGTAGTTCTGTTTTGTTGGTGTTAACTTCTTGCTAGCAAAACACAAGGGGTGGTCAATAATCCCTTCTCTAGGTTGTGCTAAGACTACTCCAATCGCCATCCCTGAAGCATCAACATGTACATGGAATGGATTATCCCAAGAGGGAAAATATAATATGGGTGTAGTGATAAGCCTATTATTCAATGTATCAAACATTGTCTGCTACGCCTCTCCCCAGTGAAATGCACTTTTGTGTTTTAGTAACTCTTCCAATAGCATAGTAATCTTGGCATACCCCTTAATAAATTTCTAGTAGTACCCTGTATGCCTGAGGAATCCACACACTATGCTCTGGTTGGTCCATTCCCCTAATCCCACAATAATGAAAACTTTGGTGGGATCCACCAGTGTAACCTTCCTTACATATGATGTGCCCCAATAGGGTTCCAAATGGAGTAGTAAAGAGACATTTCTTGATGTTGAGGGATATGCATAACTACCGAAATATTTCAAACATCAACTATAAATTATCACAATGGTCTTTCACTAGTCCATACACTATCTAGTCATCAAGGTAGACCTGAAGGAACTTATGGATAAAATCCTGAAATGCCTAGACCACTATGCGCGAAAACACACAGGTGCATTCTTCAATCCAAAAGGCATGACCATGTAGGTAAAACTTCCCCATTCAGTGGAAAAAGTTATCTTTTCTTGGTCTTCATTAGCACTTATAACTTGATGATATCCCTGAGAATCCATCCGTGAAATAATAAATCTCACGCTCAACTAATCCTTCTAGGATTTCCTCAGTGAAGGGGGTTGGAAAAGTATCAATCACACATACCACATTTAAGTCCATGTAGTCAACACAAATCCTTATCCTTCCATCCTTCTTAATGTTGATAACGGGGGCTTATCCATTTGATTCCTCCACATCTTTAATGATGCCTAATGCGGTCATCTTGTGTATCTCTTCCTTGACTCGGACGCAAAATTTGGATTCATTCAATAAGGTATATTTTGAATTAGGAATGCACCCTCCTTTAACTTGATATGCATCTCCCCAAAGAATGGTGAACTCCATTAAGCTCATGGTAACCGCATGGAAATAAGTCCGAAACTCATGCAATAGATTAATGACCTTGAAGCAAAACCTCCTTTTCGACCAATATTCCGTAAAGGTAGCCTCCTTAGGTTCTATTTTTGAACCGATGTTAACCTTATTTGTTTTTAGGGTCTCATGGTAGGTGCACTTGCTCAGTATCACTATCAATAACTTCAAGCATACCTTCAATATGGTTAACATCCAGATTTTCCACCTCTTCACCATCTATCACATAGACCATCTTTCCTTTTTTCTTTCCATGCATACATTCTCAAGTTACATCTCTTATGAATCTTCCTCCTTAAAGCATGATTCCAAACTAGGTTCACCCAATAGCTCCAGTATTCTATCTTCTGCCATAGCACTATCTCCCACCATTAGGTGTTTAACAACTGTAATGCCTTATCCACTGATGGCTTGGTACTCCGATATTCAAAAGCTTAGATGAGGTCAGTCATAAGATCCTACCAATTTCCTATCTGCCGATACATTTCTGAGTGAATATATCATGCACACACATCCTTGTAAAGTGGAGTACAACTTATGCACCCATAGAGAAGGTGGCAATTCTTTACACCTTCCATCTAGGCCTTCTCACATGCTTGGATGTGAAACGAGGTGGGCTCCTTCCCATGATAGTCTTGTATGATAGTGGGTGTATTACTTTAGGAAAACCTAACAGAGAACATGATTCTCACTTTGCGCCACTCTAGAAGGCTATCACGATGGGTCACCCACCAATGTGTTGTAGTCCTGAGCAAGTTATAGCTGAGCATCCTTCTTCTTTTGATCTCACTCTTCCACTAGGTCTCCATCTCTCATAAGAAAACATTAGGGTTGGCCCCTCCGAGTAACTTGGAAACTTATTTCCTCTTAGGTGCTTGACTGAATGCACCTTTGTTAATCTTGTAACAGATCCTCTTAATTACCACCCAATTAACTCATAAGTCCCATGCACCTAATTTTTGCATGCTACACTAGTGGTATCACTCATAGATTGAGTGTCTTCAAACTGAATAACTCCTTCCGTAGGATTAATCACCTCAGGGTCCCTAATAGAGCACACATAGATCTTGTTAAGAACTTCTTTACCCAAGGGCTCAGTATAGGGTGCTGAATTCCCATCGGTCAAGGGATGATTACCCATTCTTCCTTGTTCTCAAATCTTATGTACCCTTTATTAAACTGTAGGTTAGCATTTTTCTTATAACACCAGGGGCACCCAAGTAATCGTTGGAAAGTTGTCCACCTCATCTAGCACCAAGACTTCAAAATCCCTAGTGAATTTTTCCCCTTGGATAGTGATAGCAGCATCTTTCAAAACACCAATGGGCATCACCTTTGTTTTGTAAGCCATATACAGCACATTCGAGGATGGATGTAATGGAGGCCTTCCCATTTGATGTCGGGAATCCAGGTGAGAAAATTGACCTCCGCTGCTGTGTCAATCAAAATATTTCTTAGGAACCATCCATCCACAATTGCATTCAAGGTAATCTCCTTATCATAGTCGAGATTGTGGGGAGGAAGGTTAGCATGCAGGATCTTCCTCTCGCGCTTTGCTTTGGCGCATGGTACTTTATCCCATAGCCATTCCCCTAGTAAAGGAATGATATTCTCTTGCCTTAACATCTTACATACTTCCCTGACCTCATCCAAATCCTTTTGTAGAGCCTCAATGCTCTTCCTTTGCTCTAACTACCTTGATTACTCCTTTAGGCATTTGATTTCTCCTTGTAGGCTTCGAATTACATCCATGGTCTCTGATACACCTCTTTCTGATGAGTAAGTTCCAGATACTTATTGTGCATCACCTCTTCTTTTGTAACCAATGGATCCTACCTTGATGCTTCCTTGTCACGTGTAGCTTTAGCTTGTGTCATCACCAGTACAATCTCTAGTTCTGACTCACGCGCCACCCTTGGCATCCATTATGAGTCGAATTCTTTATGCTTACCATTCAATGCCTTTTCCTTTGATGTTGTTGGCTCATATGTTCAAATAGATTTGGGCACTCCTCATACTTGTGTTTCTTTCCACACCAAGAGCATTGCAATAGATTAGGACATTCACACTTATAGTGCTCCATAGATCCACAATTGTAACAAGTTCCACGTAGGAACTCACTTCTCCCTCCTTTGTGGTTGCCATGACCATGAAATCCTCCTCTAAAACCTCTTCCATGCACCCCTCCATCTCGTGCGCCCTTCATAATGATGACCATCATCCTTGGAATTGTTTGTGAGGTTGGTTTGGCACACACCAATATCAATGGCATCATGTATCTAGTCAATCAATCTACAATCCTTGGTGTCATGAGTAGTAGAGGTGCAAATCTTGTAATAGCATGACACATTCTTACAGATCACATGCTATAGTAGTGGACACCTACTTACATCATGATCTTTGTGGAAAATCTCACAGTCCCTGTTATGGTGTGTCTTGATCTCGAGGGGGCAATTATCATTTGTATGCCCCTCCACCTCACAATTTGTGCACCATAGGCCAATGTGAGTCTCATGCGTCAAGTTCACAGATATTCTCCAGTTGATTTTCCATTGCAGAAATCTAAGCTTCAAGAAAAGGGCTTACACTAATATCCATGCTTCCAACAGCCTCGGAGTGCAAGGTGGCCTCCAAGGCCTCACGCAGGTCTGTGAAATTCTTGTGTGAAAGTGCTCTCCTAAAGGGTGTTATCAACCCTCTAGAAAACCATTAAGCATGTTGAGAAGGATGAATATCATAAGAAAAATTTGACAAGAGATTCTTAAAATGTGCATCATATTCCCGCACACTCTCTACCATCCCTTGTGAATCTCCTTCCTGTGCTAATTCTCTTCTATTCAAACTCAAGGATATGAAATTTAGATAAGAAGGCATTCTATAGCGTGGCATAATCCACCACTATCTCGATGAGGTTCATACTTACGGTACTAGCTATGCGCATGTCCTTACAACTTCATTACAAACTAAGTTGCCTTATGTTCTAAGGTGGTGATCCCCTTCACGTGCCATAGCATCTCACACTTGTGTACATGCTCTTGACATCCCTCAACACCTCTTTAGTCTAGTAAATGCAAATACATTTGAAGTATACTTGCTGAGGTGGTTGAGGCCCTTGTCCACCTAATCTAGAACCTTGATTTCCTCCGGTGTTTCCTCCACCACTAGATCCACTATATCCATCGGTGCCTACTCCTCTTGATCCACCAAATCCACCAAGTCCACCAGGTCCACTAGCTCCTATTCCACTAGATCCACCTCTCGTAGCTGGTAAAGGCCCTAAAGTGGTTGCGCCTAGTGTTCCCTATTGTCGCATTGAGTTGTGCGCCAATAGTTTGTGATGTTTCACCACTACCATGTGTGTGTCTCACACCACTCCCAGGCGTGATACCCAAACTTTGTGTACCCATAATATTTCCAAATTTGATCCATACAATATTCCTCCAAACACAAGAAATGATTGTGCATCCATAGATGTACCAAATGAAAAGTTATGCCTATTTGGTGTTGATCGGTCACTTCCACCAATACCAATTGGGTTAGCAATACTTATCTCTAGATTTGGGAAACTAAGTGCCAAGGTTCAATCACGAGTGGATTCATTTATGCACCAATGGCTCTCTTTTATCCAAGTGATGAACTCTCATCATAATCTAAAGGAGTATCTCTCTCACGCTTTCCAAGATGGGGTATCTCTCTTTACAGGCATCGCTTGCTCAAGCTCCACGTCCTCTGCGTGAACCTCAATTCCTTCCTACAACATCTACCTCCATAGATCGATCACTCTTGTAACCTCCTTGCATTTTCTATCCAACTCCATTTCTCATGCTTCACTATACTTTAGTCGTATCTCTTCCCTCTCCTTTTCAGCCACAAATTTTGTGCCATCTTCCTCCACCCTAGCTTCCTCACCTAGCACTTAAAAGAATCTTAGTCATCCATAGGAAATGCTTCCAAACTTTTTTTAATGATCAGGATCTTTATGGCTAAGGGAATAAGATGCAAAAATGATTATCTAGGCTCCTTTAAGAACTCAAACTTAGCAACCTCTAGACAAGAATACGTAGAAATAGCATATTCTAGGGTATAACCAATCAGCAATATTCTCCACCAATGATCAACAAAATGTTTCAAGTCAAATTAGTATCCTGTAACCTCGATATTCATCTTAGGTCCACACATAATATTTATAATACTAGCTTGATCTAGATGCATATGCTAAAATCCATCATACTGACTCCATTAGAAAGTGAAAAAATGATGTCTCATATAACTCATGATACTGAGATGTTCTTCTACCCATTGTGTGCATCAAACTCAGGTCGATACTAAATCTCTGAGCAAATTCCTCCTTCGTGTTCTTAAACCATGATTCGACACTCTCAAGGTCAAGCGCTCTATCATCACGCGTCATTCTCACAATAGCTTCGAAAGAGGTCCTAGTAATGCAACCAAGATGCAATCATTTCTATCTACCCTCAATATAACTTTCTAAACCCAAGCACGTCGACTTATCACCTAATGGGCTTTGGGATCTATAACATTCCCATTTTAAGACTTTAGAAACAAGGAAAAAAATTATACGAATGTACTATTTTCTAAATAATCATAATTTAGAACACACATTCCATGCCAATAAATCTCATAACAGATAACCATATGCGATTCTGTAATGACTCGATGAAACACCGATCTCTCATTTCATGACTTGGTATCATACTAATCTCTCATGTTAACTCATTGAATTGTATACTAGGTATACTTGGTTCTCTTACCCTTTTAAGGTATTAAGTGTTTTATTTAAGAGGCCTATCTAAATATTTGTTACCAATATTCATCTGAAATATCGCTTCTTAAACTAGGTGACATAGGACAACGCAACCAGAACAGCTTGTGATACTTTGGCCAAATATTTCTAACATATTGTTCATATTACTATTCCTAGATGGCATACTCGTCAAACAGAATGCGTCCTTCACCCCACTTCATCTGTTATCTAGAATGGTCTTTACTGACTCTTGTCAATCCACTTGTTCTAGGTTTTTACCCTAACCAAGGGTAGCAACATCGTTTAGTGTAGAGGACTACTGCGAGGACTAAGGATACATAGGCATACTCGATCAACCTAATTCAATCACGTGTGTCTAGTTATCCTAAGTCATCGAGATGTCCCCAATACTAAATCATGCTTCTAACCTAACTTAGGGTATAACTAAGGACAAGTCTGAGTTATGTAAATCCGGTGATTTAACCCTGAAGGGTGTTGCAACATGTCAATTGCAGCACAGTATCCTCGCGAAGACCCAAGTCTTCACAAAGGTATTGTACTATAGTTGGTGTGTTCCAACATCCGTCTGAGTCATCCCATCTAGATGTACATATCCTGAAGAAGTTAATTACTTAATTATTTTCTATAATTAAGGTCTAATTATAACAACCTTGTTGAATCCTAGTTTCATTAACCCCTAAGATTGCCAACTATCATTGAGTTGTAATTGCTTTGCAGAAACATCAAGATTGCCCCCTTTTTTAATTAACTTCCTACTTTAGGATTCAGTTTAATAAAATAGAAGCAACAATCAAATAATATGGTTCACTCAATTTACTCATCCATTCTTAGCTTGTTTAAGTTTGAATTAGACCCCTTTATATTAGACTTTATTGAGATGAAGTCTACTTGTTAAATGTTCATGTTTACCTTTCAATTGTCTTATACCTTTTAAGGTATTGGTCAAGAGGTAGTTCATCTTCCTCTTTCTTATTAAGAATTAGGGTTCATTGCAACCCCTTACATTATTCAAGATATCATAATGAATTTGCACTAACACCATTTTATTAAACCATATTGATTTAGTTAAATGATCAGCCATGAATGCCAACTTGTTAAGTTGCATTTTAATAAAGGGATAGTGTATCTAATTCCCTTACCACCTAATTCATTTTAAGTCAACTAAAAGGTTCAAAACAAATATGTATATGAGAGAATAAAGATAAGCTTGCAATTCCCTTCACAGAATGTACAAAGAGAATGACACATCAAGTACAATTAAACCCACAATATTTCCATTCATCTAAGTGGAATACATACTTTACAAGTCCAAACATTTTAGACATCTTTAATGTCAAACAGTATCAATAAACTCAATAAGAAATACAACTTTTCCTCTTACAATACATTTCAATAATGAATCATATTTCCTCATAAAAGATCCAGTCTTTAGGTAAAAAAAGTAACATCATAAAATAACTTGTCTTCTTTTATCACCTATAAAGTCCATCTATAAAAATTTCTAGCACGGGTGGGTTCATTAAACCGAGGCATGATAAGCACTAAGCATTAAAACGATGTGCTTTCAACTAACTATTTCATAAAAATAACTTTGCTTTTATGAAATAGCTAAAGCATTACAAAAAGATACATCATAAAGAAATAACAGTCATGAAAGGAAGAACAAAGTGTTAGGCCATATTAACATTAAGTAAAGATCATGATGTAATCAAAACAATGTTCAGCCAATGATTTCATAAGGAATTTTATACCAGATAAATAATATTCCATCCGAATTACTTACCACATTCCTACTATAGATATTTATAGCTCATTTCTTGATTCATTCAATCTAAATCAAAGAAAGTTACTAACTCTAATAATTCACAAAAATAGAGTTATTTTAAGGAAGCAATGATCTACAATACTCAGCATTAACTTACTCCATCATAGAATATCTAAGGCCAAGCTCATTAATATCTTTATGACAGAATTTAGGATGAACCATCAACATCTTAAAGTAAGAGTTTCCTATTTTAAGATACTACATCCAAATTCAAAGCCAAACTCTAGCCTAAGTTTTAGGTTAGCATCTACAGGTTTGATAGAGCATAAATTCCATTTACATGCACCTGGAATTGATCACACATCACCATAATTAGATCCCTAACAAAACAATAGTCAAGGAGAAGAAGTAAAGGTCTATCCTCCAAATACCCACTCTGCAATCCATCAAAGTAATACAACCGATCAGGTCAGCTCCTTACACAGGAGTAATACAGATGAGGAGAAGACAAAAAGAGGGAGAAAGAGAACAACCTATATATTCCTTTAGAGTTTGAAGAGAACATATTGAATACCTTAACCCTAGAATAGAGAGAAGGATGTCAACACACAAGGATGAGATAAGATCTCATTATTCCATCCTAAAAAGAGGAATACAAATTGGGAATAAAAGAACAGAGGCAGATCCAATTAAGAGATCATTCTACTCTAACAAACATTGAAAACATAGAACTATTTGGTATTGAATTGAGATATATGACTGCAACATGCAAGTAAGAAACCAAAGATAAAGTTCTCTGTACAAATAAGAACAACTACAGTAGTGCAAAAGCTATGACTAAAAGAGTTATTCAAATGAATTCAGTTAGTAACAAATAACAATTGAACATTCAAACTCATCCCAATGTTAATAGCATCAATCTATACATTTCTTTAATTTTCCCTTCAAGAGAGAGATAGAGTACCATTAAATAATGTAATCTTATGCGACCACAATTTCTTTCAAGTGTCATCGCAAATAAAGCTTACCCATCCTTTGATGGTAAATGAAGAAAATGAATACAAGATTTACTAGTCAAGCCAACCCATATTCCCAACTTCACAAGAATCAAAGGAACAATCTACAGGGTAAGAAAGGAAAGAACCCAACCCCGATTCGACCACAAGGAAGAACAACAAAAGCGACATGACCCCAAGTCAGGTGCTTGAAGTTGAGCTCAAAAGGAGAAGAGTAAAACCAAAAACATTCCAACTCATTTCCTTAAGATAGTCAAGACTGCACTAATCCATAATTCAACTTAGATATCCCATTCCTTCAGTAACATCTATATATATCAAATTTAAATGTTAGGATCCAGTAAATCCAACAAGATGAACTGACAAGATAATCTTTGTAGCACGAAATCTTATTTCAGAAAAGATGCATAAACATTCAATAAGCCTTTCCAAAATCACGACCCATAGGCTAACTTTCAGCCCTACTATCAGACATGATTACAACAAGGAGGTTTGTTTAGACCCAAGAATCAGGTAAGTCTTTAACAAATCTGCTCACGACTTACAGGTGCAAGAAACAAAATCGATGTCATAAAAGTTCAAGCAGAAGCTAGCATGAATTAATCAAATTTCAAACAAGGGGGAACCAAAACCCAAAACATACTTCTTCCATAGCAGTCCAACAGAGTTCTCAGAATCAAAACACCTCTTCTTAGCAACTGATATAACATGTTACAATTGTTTTCCAGCCAAAAATGACTCCCTAAACATTGAGTCAAACTATCTAATTTAGCATAGTTCAAATAGATGTAAAAATATTTGAAATCATCTCGAGCTCAATAGAAGATAGCCCGTTTCAAACTTTCACCCAATAAAAGAAACAAACCCAGCTCCTATCTTTAACAAATAGTGAACCCTTCTATACCATTTTTTTTGCTCATAAATAGAAGATCACAAGATTTGACAACATTCAGTCCAAACAATGGTTAAATCCTAATTTGTTCACTTTTCCAACAAAGAAACAAACCCAAATCAAATCTTCATCACACAACAAATTCAAGCAAGAAACTACAGTGAAAAATACAAGCATGAATGCAAGATAAACATATCATAAAAACTCATTTGTTTCCAAGAGTAGAGTTATTTTTATGAAGTCATTTAGGAAAAAGTAGAACAACTTAATGGGTAGAGCCTATCATGCCTGATAGAGCTTCTTATTGATTTGCTAGAAGATTTCTAGCCGAGCCTCCATAGTCTTTCTTTTTTCCAAGCGATGTCAACAACTCCAATATTCCTACTTCCTCTTATACCTCCACAGGATCCAAAAATAGCTCAAGAATGCCAAGAATATCAATGGATCAAAAATAGAACTGTTGGTTCGAAGAACCAAAAACCCCATGCAGAGAAAAAATCAAAATGAACCAAAGATCAAACAACCTTCCAAAAATCTGCCTTGCATCTCTCCTAGGTAGTTTCTTCACCATTACTAAAGCTAATTAATGTAAGGACTATCATTTTTTCCTCATTTTTCTCCACGCCACCACCATCCAATTTTGGCAAACCTTCTTTTCAAAATTTGCATGCAATTTATATTTAGTGATGATGCCAACTAGGCATCCCCTAACTCCCCATGCCTCTGCCAAAACTGGCAGTTCAGAGGGTATTAAAACCAAAAATAAAATCTCATTAATGCCTTGAAAATCGACACCACCTCCTTACCACTTGCTAAGTAGTATGTAGGTACCCCTTAGATTAGTATTAGTTTAGGTTAGATTAACATTAGGTAAATAGTATTTGCCTTAGGTTGTTTCAAAACTTCCTAACCATAAAACATACCATCTTAGGTTAGGGTAATAACCTTAATAGTTTAGCAATAGGTCCTAGGTAGGTCTTAACTACCTTAGGTTAAAATCCAAATAGTATAGAACATTACAACTTAGATTAAGGTGTTTACCTTAATAACTTAGTAATAGGTCCTTGGTCCTATTACGCTATTCAGTGTTATAAAATATTTAACAAGAAGGCCCAGGCTTACCAATTACAGTATGATGCAAAGCAAGGACACTTGAAGCCGGGTCCTTTAATTTTATAAACAAAACAAAACTCAGTCCCACTTCACCTTCCATTTCAAAATGCCAAGTCAACTAGATGAATCAGGTAAGGAGAACTGAAGCATACCTTGGATCAATGGAATTGATCCAAGGTTTTTTCTGTCAACACTCAATAGTTAAGACAACAATAGTACAAGCTCGTAATCCCCTTTTTTAAAATGAATTAAAGTTTTACAAAAAGATGAATGGCCTCGTTTTCAAGTAAGAAGAAATCACAACAAAGTGAATCTCTTCATAGTAATAATTTATCCATTACAAACATGATTTCTAAAAGTCATAAGAGTACACTTTCCTAAGACAAATCACATGTCAACATTTTCAACATCAAGAGGAAAGTAATCACAAGTAATAGTTTTGTCAAAGATGTTACAGGATCTTACGAGGCACGTAGGGGCACTAAGCCCCTCCTTTATGTGAGAATTGTGAGAAGGTTTTTCCATTGAAGGAGAATGATTTGTAGAATGATAAGTACAAACATTTAGTTAAAATAAAAGTGGAAGGGGCAGCTTACAGATCCATATATCAATGCATTACAAAAACTTAATAACAATGTAAAAAGCATAATAGACCAAATTTAAGCCATGAAAATCATATAACACAAGGGTTTGCACCCTTAGACATGATATATAGAATGAACCCTTATATGTATTCATTGGTATCCACATTACATTCAAAGGAGGTTATCACAAGCCATACCTCTTAAATAATAGAGACTTAATCCCTACATATCTTCCCTGATGAGAGATCCTAACTATACCCTCTCATTTGAATCCTTGTTACAGACCCTAGTGCCATACAAAGGCCTATTACATCCTTTAGAACCCTCAGCACTAAGTGCTCTAAGCCCTAGCATTACTACATCATTATGTTACTCAAAGCATTTTATTCTTTATGTCCCTCTCCTTTTTCTATGTTTTTACGCATCTCTTTTTATAGCATCAACACCCACCACCATGCCTTCTCTCCTAAAAGGTCACATGTCAAGTGTCAATGTGGTCCTCCAATGGTGAATGTTTATCCCTTTGCAGCCCTCCACTCTTTGCAATGATTTCTTCCTAATAATATTCCCTGCGTGGAATATTGTTTTCTTGACCTCCAAGGTTCCAGGCTAGCACCTTATCCACTCAGCACACCTAGTCAGGTCATGTTTTTCCTCAAGTTCCTCTAGAATACCAAATATGGCTAAGTCCTTTGAACCCAATACTCTACCTTCCACGTGTTCCCTAGTTTCTCCTAAACCCTTCTTAAACCTCTTTGTCTTGTGTTATGCGCCCTTCTCCTTACTAGTCATGTGAACATGCACCCTTTGGTACTTAGCCAATATTCCAAGGCCCAACATATCACATGTTAGGAAGAGAATGATATGTGGTTTGAGGCCTTTGTAAAGTAATTCCAATGTAATCGGTGCACAAGGCTTCCAAAACCCAAAAATGTTTATTTTGTAGATCTTCTCATCCAAAGCTAGGGTTTGATATCATGATCAAATTTTTAAGATATCTTCATAGCATGATCACAAATTAGGTTTGAAAGTAAAATAATTTCATATAACCAAAAGTATCATAAAATTACAGAGACCATATTTGAGCAAGTCCAAGACCATACAAAGGGTCAAGGTTATACGGTATGGACTGGCATAGTTGTTATGCGGTTTTACCCCAAGTTTATTTCCAATCACAGTCTCTAGAATGAAGCATCATCAAGTGTATACCTCCTTATTACAGTAATGCATCCTCCTAAAGCATTAGTAATTAGCTAAGTAAACTCACTCCTTGTTTTCAAGATCATGTCTTATTTAGCATATTAGTTAAAATTATAAAAGCATTATTCTTATTGTGATAATTAATGTTGGAAGTTAATTAGTCATAATATCCACCTATTGTTAACCCTTACATCATTTGGCGTAATTAATTCACTAAAATTAATTAGGTTTCATGTTAAATCCAATTAGGGTATAAACAATTATAGTGAACCCAACTCGTGATTCGATCTCAACATCAACCCTAGTTTCCTTGGGGTTTTCTCCTTCCCTAGAATTGTATGTTTTTACTTCTTCTTAGTTCTCTCATCTTATTAAAAATTGTATATGGTCTCTTCTATGTCATTTTGGCATAGTTCTCGCTTTACCAATGAGCATGTTGAGCATATTGAGCTTTCTCCTCCTATTCATAAGCATCATAGCCTCATGGATTCTTCCCTATTACATATTTATATCAATCCATCTATGCTTGACCATGCCCATGAGGTCCCATTACATGAAATTGAAACTAATAGTGAGCATTATTATGATTATCACCATGATGATGATAATGTTGTGGATCATGAACAAGTGGAACTTATATCTCATTTTTGTGACCAGCTTCATCAAAATCCCCACCACATTGATCCTATTATCAACATCCTTCTTGTTGCTAAGTTTTCTCATGATCAAACATATAGCAAAGAATCCTTTTTGGGTGATCTCAACTCTCTTCTACTATCCCTTACATCTAAAGTGCCTACCTCCTTGGGGCACCTAATATTTCAATGCACAATGTTTCTATGCCTCATCTTGTAGCCACCACTACTACTATACATCATATATCCACTCCTAATGGTTTGCACACTTATTCCACTAGCACATAATCCCTTAAAACCCTTTTTCATACTCTCAAGCTCAAATCTTACATTTATAACAAGGTCTGCTTCTTTCTCATGATATGGATTCTACTTAGCTACTTCACAATCCCCTTGCACCCAAAGTGGTCTCTTATTCTTTTCCCATTGGTTTTGTTTCTCCTAAACTCCCTACTTATGATGGTAAAGGAGATCCTGATGATCATCTTCACTCCTTCCATGTCACTTGTTTTGATTACACTTATCATGATATCTTGCTCATAAATTTCTTTCCTTAAAGCCTTAAGGATTTAGTACTACATTGGTTCTATGATCTCTCCACACATTCTGTGTGCTCTTTTACCACTTTGGAAAATCAATTTTTAGCACAATTCTCCATTAAAATTGGGGAAAAAATTTCTTACACATAATTATCTCAATTATGAAAATGATCCACCAAGTCTATCAATGATTATGCCTTAAGATACAAAACCACGCTTACCAAAATGAGAAATATCTTAGTTGATAGTGAATTGCAAGATCTATTCACCCAAATCTTGTTGTCACCTTTGCAAGAATCAGTCCTATTTGAAAAATTCCAATCTTTTGACCATTTATTCCATACACTCAAAGAGCATGAAGCTAAGTTACTACATATGAATAAGATCTAGTACATTGCTAACACTCTTATTAAACATAATGCCAAGTTTCCAAATAAATCCTCATTCGAAGCAAGACTATTGATGATAAAGTTTCTTATAAGGACATTGTAAACATTAGTTCAACCCACTAATTTGTAACTCTAACCCGCCCGCCAATAGTTTACCTTCTTACCTTGAACCCCACACATTGTATTGAAATAATTACTTGAGTGCGATCTTGTGTCTCTCCTTTACACTTTGAGGTTGATACAAGAAAACCTCAAAGTAATAATTTCAATACCAATGCCTATTGTTATTATCATCGATGTATTGGTCACTTCACCTAGGATGTCTTAAGCTCTACCATATCATTTAAAACCTCATGGACTCCAATGTTATTGAATGGGATGGATCCATAGTATCTTCCAAGCAAACCAATGATATTTTTAAACTCAAAATCTTTAATGATCCACTTCCTAAGCATAAAAATGATAAAATTACATCTTAAATACACATTATTTATCACACAATGTCACCTCTTCCCTCTTATGATCACCCTTTGGATGTAATTATTGGCACTATTACTCATACATCATCTCCTACACCACTCATTACTTTTGATGACTTTGATATAGATGACACATTTTCTCTCGATAATATGTCTCTATTAACCAAATACCTATCTATAGTGTTTTGGATGAACCTCACAATAACTATAATTTCTATATACTCTCATGTTACTTCAAAGTATCTTGGAATTTCTACACGAAATCGACATTTAATACTAATTCTCGATATCGACTCGCTACTCTACCCATCACTATTGGTTCTATCACTAATCTAACTTCAATATTGGTTGTTTTTCTCTTAGTTCTTGTACCTTATGTTTCAATCTCCTTGGTTTAGTTCTCTTAGTTATATTCCTTCTGTCATCCACCAATGTGTTAAGTTTATTCATAACCAACAAGTTATCACCATTGGAGGTATTCCCTTTTAGGATTATACTTGAGTTTACCTAGTCATCCCTCTTCTTCTCTTATTTATTCACATAGTGCATCTCTATATAGTTATTTGGCTTCACACGATGTCAATAGCATCTCTAGCCCTCTTTGGTTTCTCCCTATGTCATAGTGTTACCTGCTACATCTTTTAGTCCTAGCTCTTATAGGTCTCACGATAGGCCCCTAGTTGCACACATTTCCTATCATGGATCTACCTCTTCTAGGTATCCTGATATGCCCTTGATTTTTCACTCTTCCTCTTAGTTCTCTAGCTCTTCTAGGTATCCTAATTGTCCTTTGGTTGCATACACTTTATCACATGTCTCTACATCTCTTAAGTCTTTTGATAGGCCTACAGTTTCACACATTGTTTCTCATGGCTCCTCCCATCACAAGGTTCTCTCTATGTGCTTTAGTGCACATGGTCTCTCTCAAAATTCCCATAGGGATTTTCCTACCCATGTTATTTCTATGGATAACCAATCTTCTAGCCCTCCATAAAGGTCTTTCACTTCCCACACTCTACATACATATTCTTCATCCCCCGACTCATTGTTGCAAACATTTTGCTATTATACCTTTGCATTTATGTCATCTCCTTCCACACAATCGAGGGCTCATCCTCCATTCCATTCATTAGTTTTTGTGTGTACCTTTGGGGGATATCATTGGATAATTTAATGTTACCCTATTTTTTGTACATGTTAAGCAATTTTAAAATACAAAAACATTCATATATTTGTAAAAATACAAAATTAGGACTTGTACATTTCACTTGATTTGTTAGCACTTTACATTATACATGTTGTTTGTCACTTTGATTTAATAGATAGCATACTTCTTTACTCTTTACACACGTGTTCATAATGTATTTTGAGCATGATGCAAGACATACATAGAGTATTACATGATGATAGGTGTTGGTTGGACCCTTTACCCAAACTTCATATACATCTAGGGGCATCTATTTTTACTACATCTAGGTGTTATTGTTCTATCACAGTTCATTTACACTTCCTCATTATGATTGATTGCATTTATATATATGTTATCTTTTTGAGCTAACAAGACTAACACATGTATCTTGTACAGTGTTGACATTTCTTGTTTCACAAATTTCACATATCTTGGCTATTATATCATGTTTAGACACTCTTATTTCATACATACTTGTTTGTGTGAGTGATTATTATTGCTTACTTATTTTCATTTCTTGTGGCTTATGTTCCTTATTTTTATTGCAACACCGTGGGTGTCCCATGTTTTTGGCATCATGCCTATGTAGTATTCTATTGCTTTTTCTTATTTACGTGCCTATGGGCCTTGATTATCTTGTGACACTGTGGGTGTCCAATGTATGTGGCTTTACACCTTCTGCGTGACTTTGTTTACATACTTTCTACATTTGATTTCACTATTATTGTAGTTGTCTTCTCCTACATGCATTTAAACTATTGTTGTTCTTGGTTATATGCTATATATATGTTACTATCAATTATTTTCTTACACACCATGGTTTCCACCATGCGCAAACACCTTCCTTTTTACAGATATAGGTTATTCAAGGTGGTCACTTCTCCAACATGCTACATTCCTCTATAGCTTCTCAAACATATTGTGCATAGGAACACACCTATTTATTTTGAGCTAAGTATTCAAAATGGTCTTTTCACATGCCTCAAAATAGGGGCATTCATTTGGGTATATTCTACACTTATAAGCAGACACAAACAGAGTTTTGGGGTATGATATAGGTATAAATAGGGTACACATACTCAAGAATCGATCAACATGTAAATTTACACAAAATACACACGTTCATAATCATATATTGGGAAAGACCATACGGTATGGTCTTGACACTACCACATTTTTACCATGGGTAGAAACATCAAATTTATTAGCAGCTTCAAGTTTTTAGCTACATTTTTAGTTTTTAGCATAATTTTAGAACTAGTTCACTTAGTTCATTTAGTTTATACGGGGGGCATGAATTACTTCACTCCTTCACTATATGGAATTTAGTTTCTATTACAATTTCAAGGATCTTTGGGGCATGAGACTCCTTCCTCTATCAACATTTCAATACATTACGTTTGTGTGGAACATGGGAAGGGTATGGGGGCACTTATTCTCTTTTCTATTGTGTGTCCTTATTTACATAATTGGGCCTAGATCCATTTGCAATGGTGTGGTCCATGGGGTTATGGAAGGTATTGAAGTGGCTAAGTTCTTTATAGGCAAACTTTCTTTCCTCTTACACTCAAAGGGGAAGATATTAGATTTGTTGAATAACTTTGATACTCAGTCTTCTTCCTTAGTGGGGTGTTTCAATACTTCATTCTTCTTCTTCTCTCCTTGGCATTTTGTGTTGGATTGCATACACCTAACACTTTGGTTTCTCCTGGGATAATTGGGGACTGATCACCCCCAATCCTCTGGAAAAATTTAACAAATTAAGCAATGCAACATCTTCAAGCACAAGCAAAGCACAAGATTTTCTTCCTCGAAAAAAAAACAAGTGTATTTTTTCCTTGTTTACATCTCTTTCATTTAATTCTTACAAAAATGCAAATATTTTTAGTGCTCTTTACATTTGAGTTAAAATTCAATTCTTTATCATGGGCATTGATTGCACTCCATGTTACAAGTTTCATCATGGAGTATTCCAATACCAAACACAACAGAATCTGCAAAATAAACATTCAAGCAAAGATAAAGTGTTTCTATACACTCAAGTATATTTTCCTTTAAGCATGTAATTTCTTTGCATACTTAAAAAGGAGGGAAATGTAGAAACTCAAATTAGGCAATTCACTCTTTGACACTACTAAGTTTGATAATGCACTCTTGCTAAGATAAATACAACTTTCATATTCCCACTTAGTACATTATAGGTCTCGTGTTTAGATTTTTTATCCTTGCATGTTGACATGTCATAAAATTTTGATAACACAATGCATAAAATCCATATACAAACATCAAGCAATAAGTTTCAAACTTGAGTTCCATGTTTTCCTTCCCTAGGTGGATTTGTAAAGATTGGTCAAGATAATATATCCGGTTCTAGAATTTAATTGTACGATATTTGACGGACATGCCCTCCAACTTTGATTTCAAAGTCATATATTTTGCTAGGTCTTATAATCTACGGTTCGGCCTTTCATCGATAAAGTGTTTATGGAACCCTATATAAGCAAGTAAACATTATATCATTTTATAACATGGAAATATCATGGAACTACATTGATATACTCACTTCCTACACTTGAAAAAAGTACCCAAGGCTCATTGAATCTCATGATAGCGCATCTGATCATTAGGACAGCATTCTCTACTGATTTGAAGCTTCTTACTAGGTTAAAACGGTAATTTCCCTCATTTACAAGCACTCAAAATTTCCCTTTCCTAAGTATCTTAAAGCATGGTCAAAGATGGTTTTCAAATCTAGTTGCATTCATTTAGATATCACATGTTAGGTGGAGAATGACATGTAGTTTGAGGCCTCTTTAGAGTAGTGCCAATGTCAAGCGATGACGCATAGGGGTGCCCACAACCCATATAATGTTTGTTTTACATGACTTCTCATCCAAGTATAGGGTTTGAGATCATGATCGAGTGTTTAGAGAGCTTTGCAACATGATCACAAATTGGGGTTTGATGGCGACAGAGAGTTTCATAAAACCAAAAGTATAATAAAGTTGCGGAGCCTAGATTTGAGCAGGTGTAATACCGTATAAAAGGTTCAAAACCATACACTACATCCCGGCAGAGTTATATGGTCTCGCCCATGTTAATTTCTAGTCACAGTTTCAAAACAAAACATTATCACATGTATACCTCCATATTCCAATAATGCATCCTCCCATAACTTTCCAAAACATCGTAATCAGCCTAAGTGCACTCACTCCTTTATGTTTTCAAGTTCATGTCTTATTTATCATATCAATTTAAGTATAAAAGAATTATTCTAACTATGATAATTAATGTTGGAGGTTAATTAATCATAATATCCACATGTTATTAACCCTTGCATCCTTTAGTGTACTTAATTTATTAAAATCAATTAGGTTTTGTATTAAATCTAACTAGGGTGTAAACAAGGGTGATGAGCCCAAGAGGAAAAGGGCTAGGGATAGGGAATAAGGATAGGTGTCACTCTGCTACCTACATAAGTAGGCCTGATTTTAATTTAAGATGACCAAGATGAATTGTCTAAGGAAAAATGGTCTAAACGTGTTTAGAATGATGAAGCTAGCAATTCCTCTACCTCAATCACCTATTATGAAATGTCTACTTTTCCTTTTTTGCTTGATTTATATTTTCTTCCCTGTTTGGCCCTCCTTGTTTGATATTGGTGGATTTTAAAGGGAAAATTGGTAGAATTGACCCATTCCTCTTCCTTTTGGTGTAACACCATGTGAAACAAACACGCGCCCATTTTTAAGTTTTATTCTCTTGACCAATTATTACAAAGTGTAACAATAAAATGTATAACATCAACCCTTTACACATAACTTGAAAGGATATGAGGGACTCATCTTCTAGTGTTGGATTTCTATATTCTAACAATAAGGAAGGTTGGCCAAAGGTAGGATTCGGATATGTAACTACCAAGCTAAATGATTTATTTTGTTCACTCTTTGTATGTGTTGGAAGTATAGATCATTCTCGAAAAAAAAAAGATAGGTCAAACTTATATCGATTACAAATAGAGAGGAGTAATGACCTTCTTGTTACTTATTTCACTTGAAAAAGTTGACCATTCAAGAAATTCTTGCAACTCCAAGTGCATCCTATTTTGGTCTATCCATGCATAACTATAGAAAATAATATATAAAATAAAATTTTAAATCAAGAAAATTAATTGAAATGATTCTAAGAGGTGATTATAACATGTTCATCATATATTGGCCTATTGGCCCAAGTTCAAATCTTACTTAGTTTCTAATGGTATTTCCAAATCGAATGAGTCTAGTATTAGAATAATTTTCTCATATAATTAATACTAGTATATTGTAAATACATCAATTACAAAAATGTTGATAGATATCAATTTCATTATTCATATCTTGAAATTGAGGTATATATTACATTCATTAATAATTGTATTCCTTCTCTAAAAACGTCACTCAAAATCGCCTTTTCTACCAAAGGAGACTTCATTGTTAGCATTTTTAATTTTTGTGAGCTTCTTCTGTCCCTCGGAGGATGCCTTTTCTACCATGGGAGAAATTATGGCAGTCATTTTTACAGAGGATGCATTTTTGTCAAGGGATAATTTGTAGCCTATATTTTCACTACACCTATGAGTAAATTTTCCACATAAATAGGTAGCTTCTTTTATGTCTTGGAATTTTGTTACATTGCTTTGGAGACCATTGATTTCAATATGAATAATAAACAATTGTTAAAATGGATTTCATATAGATGTGTACGCATGCACGTATATATGTATGTGTGTGTATTTACATGTATGTATCTATATGTATGTATGTATGCATGCATATGTGTGTGTATGTATGGACATGCATATCTATGTATGTATATGTATTCGGTTATATATGTGTATATATATAAACACACACACACACACACACATATACATGTGTATAGAACATATACATAAATGTGTGTGTATGTATATACATATGTATATAGTATATATGGGTTATAGCATGATACTATGTCCCACACCTTGTCCCAAAAATGTGAGTGGGGTGTTGGGCGAGGTCAAAAATTAGGGGGTTCATGCGAACACCCCCTTTGCCCAAAGTGCCACGTAGCGCACAAAATTGCCACGTATGGCATTAAAAGTGGTTAGCCCGAAGGGGGTGTTCGCACGAACCCCCTTCAAGTGAACCACTTTCAAGAAAACCCCCAGCATATATATTGGAGGAGGCACGGAGGATCTCACTTTTCCTCTGCCCACTTCCTTCGCATGAAGACTCCACAGAGCCGACCGGTGAGCCCACACATAGAGACCAGTGAGCCGACCAAAGATTCCAGTGAGCTAACCAAAGAGCCAAGCAAGCCGCCACGGGGAGCCCACATATCCGACTAGAGAGCCCCAGTATATACAATTTTTTTGTAAAAATGGGCAAAATAATTTGAAACCCTAGTTAAAGAGCTCTATATTTTGAAACCTAGTTGAAGAGCTCGGTATTTATTTTACTTTTTTATCAGGATTCCATGTTGGTTTCCGTTTAAAATTTTTGATATAAATATAAAGCCATAAAATAATTGTTGTTTTCCTTATTCATGTTGGATTAGGATGAGGCCTGAAGGAAGTGGTTCCCCACAATGTTGACGACATTGACAAAAAATGTGTTCTGTACATAATATTTTATCATTGTTTTTCCATGTACTGAATTCCAAATATTTCCTTGAATTGACAAAAGTTTCACTTTTCCATTCCAACAACATAACTACCTACGCAATACTTACCCCTTTACTTAAATCTCTTGTATCATGACCAGGCTTCACAAATTTGGTGTTCATTGTGCATCACAAGTATGTTGTGGTCTTCTTTCAATGTGCTTATTAAGTTGGCAATTATTGTTTTTAGGAACCTAACAGAGCAGTCCTACCTATTATGGTTAAACAGAGTGTTCATTTTGCATTGAATGTTGGCAACATAACTACCTACATGTAGTACTTACCCCTTTACTTAAATCTCTTGTATCATGACCAAGCTTCACAAATTTCGGTGTTCATTGTGCATCACGAGTATGTTGTGGTCTTCTTTCAATGCACTTATTAAGTTAGCAATTATTGTTTTTAGGAACCTAGCAGAGCAGTCCTACCTATTATGGTTGAATAGAGTGTTCATTTTGCATTGAATGTTGGCAACAGAACTACCTACACAATACTTACTGCTTTACTTAAATCTCTTGTATCATGACCAGGCTTCACAAATTTTATCCTGAGAACACATTTTTGACTTGTGTTGCATGTTTATCCATTTACTTTTAAATTTCAATCAACTCATTTCATTTACAGATCACCCCACACTAGTTATGAACATTTACAAAACTTCATCTCAAAGTATGATTTGATCTCATCTCCCTCTAGGCCCTAGCATCTCTGTGTAAGTTTGTAATAGGTCTTCATTTGTAAATATCCCTTAAAAATCAATTTTATAGTTCAAACTAGGTCTGTTAAGCCTGCAATACAGTGATGGAGAAAATGTCATACCTTATTTAAAAATTGGAATGGTGTAAGGCCTGAGACCCATAAAAATTCCTTCATTACCTTCCTTAGATGTTATGCAAAGGGTTTAGAGCTTCATCCTTCCATCTAATTCACCACACCATCAAACTTCTTCCTGACTTTCTCTATGTCATGTTTGTTATATAGTCAACTATGAACATTGTCACAGTTTGTAAGAAATTGCAAGGCTTTTAAAGGACATGGTTTGTAAATTCTCTTTCCTTACTATAACTTATTGCTAGGTAAACCATGAGAAATGTTTCTTAAAAGTTGTCTAATCAATAATTTCAATAGAATTTGTAGATGAATTCATTTTAATATAATTTTTTCATTTGAATTATTTGATAAATAAATGGGAAGAGAGTTTGAAATGAGATATTTGGGAGTAATGAAATACTATTTGTGAATCAAATTGAATCAGTGAAAAGATGGCATTTTTATATTTTAAACTAAATATGAAAATAATGTACTCAAGAGTTTCCAATTGTTAAATAAAAAATTGAACACCAACACCATTTTCTACAAGAACCAAGTTGAGCAAAGAGGAAAAGGTAAATCTAATGTTGATCCTACTTAGTATAAGATAATTATAGTCCAAATATGATGTATTTGATGAACATAAGGCTAAATATGATGTTTTGAATCAACCTTATATCAAGGTTCATGGATTCACTTAAATAATCTCACTAGCAAGTTGGGAATAAGATTTTGAGATATTGTTCATGAAATAGAGGCTATGGAATGCTTTATAAACCATCAGATGATTTCAAGTTAACTTTCCATAGATAATAAGCATGATCTACCATCATCTCTTCACTGGAGTATTATTTTTATTCCTACAATGAATTTGAAAAATATAGTAAACTTCATCATATAGTAATATCTCTCGTTAATCATCACTATCTTCATAGTACAAGTAGTAAATTTTTTATCTTTCTCATTATATTTTCATTGATTTAGTTTTCTCTCAAGTAAATATTTCACACTCAAAACTATCTGATTCAAATATCTAAGAAGGGGTAGCTACTTCTTCACTACTTCATTTCTAAAAAATTGTAGGTCCATTTGGGAACTTTTTCTTGAACCTTCTCATGTGGGAGATGTGAAGTTATTGTAATGATTTCTTGTTTGTTATTTTCAGTTCTCTTCTCACACATATATATTGAATAATTTAGAGAGTTGTAAAAATATTATTCCTCAAATTGTGTCTCACCCATATCCTTCTCTTTCCTAGAGATGCAGTGCTTCTCAATAAAAACTATGAAAGTGAATCTCAGGAACAATATTATCCCAATTTGTATACTTTGTTCCATACTTATCCATCCTTAATTTTTAACTTATTTTTTCTAATTAGCTCTATGGTTAGTATTTTTCATGTAACATCTTTTGTTGGTTTTATCAATTTAAATTGTTAGTTATTGTTAGTAATGAAACATTTACTTTTATATAGTTATCTATTAATAATGAAATGTTTTATATAGGAAAAGTATATGTTTGTTATTGTTAGTATTTGACCTGGAAATTTAAATTTATGTGAAATTTAAATTTATGTGTAATCTAAATTGAATTTTACTTTCATTTTTTTATAGTCATGGCCTCTTCCTCTGCTAATTTTTTGAGAGGACGGATTTAGAGATAGCAAAATTGCAATCTATTCTTGAGGATCCAACTACAGTTGGGCACTATAAAACCCATTGTGAAAAAATATTGGTTGATCTTGAAGAATAGAAACAAACTTGAAAACATACAACCCTTTTGATCTGAGTCACTAAACAAATTTATGGATTCATTAAAATCAAGTGTGTCAAGTGATGTAGGACATAATGAGATTACATTACGACTTCTTGATAAGGAAGTCATTAAGAGGTCGTGTTGGAGTAGTTATGTAGGCCAAAAGAAAATAAGGGGATATTATGTAAACAAGTGTTCATGTCCCCTTTGTGCACGCTTGATTTATCCTAGATTTGTGGCCTCTCAAGGCCAATTTCGAATAATGACCAATTACCATTATATTTCATATTGATGTTACATGTTGAGGTTCACCTAAACCTAAAGGTGAACTATTTAGACATCCCTAATTATCATGGGTAGGGGCATGGTCGTATTAGCCACGAGGTAGCCATATTTGGCAGGAGGGAGTTGCTCCGGTTGTTGACATGTGAGCACTTGTAGCGAGGCCACGACCATTCTTACTAGGATTTCAGGATGTCACAACGCCTATCGTTATGAGTGCCCATGAGGGTGTTATAGAGGGTCTTGGGAGCATTGCTCGTGAGACCCAACTTATCTCTTATGACCGTGTGGGTCAGTACCTTATGAGACGTGGTACTAGCAGTGGAGGAGCTAGTAGCAGCAGTGATGCACGTAGCAATTTATACGCTCGTGCACATTTGATTTCTCCTAACAACTTCGAGACGATTCAAGATCCCACTCGGACACGTCATCATTTGGGACGCATGTTGAATGTTGACTTGTTGCGTGCATATGAGGTGATTGCACGACACTGCAACATCCCACTATCGGGTGTTTTAGATTTTATAGAGCAGAGTGGCAGTGTATCTTCTATTTAGGGTACTACTGCAGCTGCTTTACTCGGACCTCCTATTCCTTGGATCATCACAAATGATGTTCAACACATTTTTGTTCGGTGTGTGAAAATTAAACCTTAATTTAATTAAAATTTATTTTATTTCATCATTACTTTAAACAATTTATTAATATTAATATTGAGTTCGTGTTTAGGCTACTGCTCCAGCAGTGTGTGGTGCTTCATAGCCCACACCATTTCCCCAGATGACATATACACAACTCTTGAATGAGCTGGCATGGATTTTGATGTTCAGGGACCTGAGTCAACTTGGCTCATTTTTGTTGGTGTTGAGGTCATGAGTCAACATCAGACAGTTGTCGGTGGTGGTCCCATAGATTTGGAGACACATTCCGCAAAGGTATATACATGTAGAGATATATCTATTTTTATTGTGTTTTAGAATTAATATTTAATCTAAATTGAAATTTGTGAAATTAATGAACTTTATTCAAAAAACTTGTTTATCAACTTCTTACATTTAATTTATTTTGTTTCACAGGGATCTATGGGACAAAGATCTACACATAGTGTAGATACTCCCAACATCCACCCAGAGATAGATATTGAGGTAATCAATTGTACATATTTGTTATATGATTTATTCAATTAATCAAGAAATTGTTGTAGAATTTTGTTTATAAATTTTAATATATAGTATGTTATATATATTTTTACGATGCGTGTATTTCTTTTTATTAACATGCAGGGTGTAGCAGAGCCTAGTGAGGGGTCTAGTACTCGCCCTACTACACAAATGGAGACTTCAATGATACATGTTGTATGAGCATTTTCATCATGTACATGTATATCTATGTGTTTACATGAGATTTTAGACATGTATATATACTCATTAGACATGATTTTTATATTTTGATATATGACTTAGACACATGTGTATATATATTCATTAGACATGATTTTTATATTTTTATATATATTCATTAGACATGAATTTTATATTTTGATATGTAATGTAGCATAAAATTACAGAAGAAGAATCATTTAGTTCGCAATATAAGTAGCAAATGATAGAATGCCCTCTAAATGTGTTATTTCATTTTTTTGGCACATTGATACTCACAAAATTTGGTCTATTATGGGGAAATTCAATGTTGTACGCTAGGAAATAGATATTAGTCACCATCTATTTAGATGACATGCTTTTAACATTTTTTTATTATGTTTGATTAGTAATTTTGTAATTTTGCATGTTTGAAGAAAGAAGTAAATTGTTAATCAATGCTATATGAATTATCATCAATTTCTAGATAAATATAATTAAGATATCTAAATAATAATAATAATAATAATAAAGAAAACCTAATTTAAATAGAGCAATTTTTTGGTCATAATTGATTGAAGTAAAAGGAAGATGTCCTTCTTAGCCTTAAAAATCTCATTTTAAGGTTCGAAAAAATGCATTAAATACCCTTTGTAAGAATAAGAATTTTGATTTATACACATACATACATATGTACATACACACATATGTGTGTATATAGTACATATATACATATATGTGTATATGTAATATATACACATTTGTATATTCACATGTATATACATATATATACACACACTAAACATATGTACATACATACATATACATATGTTTAGTGTGTGTATATATATGTATATGCATGTGAATATACAAATGTGTATATATTACATATACAGATATATGTATATAAGTATATACACATGTATATTCATATGTATATATACACACACATACATATGTGTGTGTGTATATACATATGAATATACATTTGTATATAAAGCACGTATACAACACACAAACAAATGCAATCTTAAGTTATTATATGTTTGAATCCGGACATTAAACATGTTTGGCATTGGATTCACTCCCTTTTTCAGCCATTTCACCCGAGTTTTTTTATTGGAAAGTTGTTTTGTTTGGTGACCATGCTACTTGGCCTTCCTACATTGCTTCCCTTTGGCATTTCTTTCATTTTGTTATTCTGTTTCACTCTGGAAAGCTAGGAATATTTCCTTATTTCAGCATTGTACTCTTTCTGTTGAGCTAACCATTAACGAAAAGGTGGTTATCTTGTCTTTTGTTCACATGTAGATTCAGGCACAAGCAAAGGTGGTGGCGCTGGAGTTTGCTCATCTCCAGCAGTTGCTTGATCACTAGGGCAATGCACCTTATACTATGAGTTGGGTTCCTCCAGGATGATGATGATCGGCGGCCCCACCACCCCAGCCACCTCATAGACGTCGTGGTTGATCCCACAGTCACTCTAGAAGCACTGCCATCTCCATCCGCCCGGCTCGCCCACGGCCCTCTTCTTTTGGTCTGGTTGGAGCCCGTTAGCGCGTGGCAAGGCGGTGGTCGGCTCTTTAATTGGGGCTCTCGCTGGCGGGGCTTCCCGTTTGGTGGCTAGTCGCCCTTGGGTGGAGAATTATGGTTCCGCTCAACGTTCAAATGCCCGACCAAGATGACTCAATCCGCCTTCAAACAAGCCGCGCTCCCTCGGCTTTCTTCCGCCGCGGGATGATCCACCTCCTCCGGTGTCGCGGCTCCTTGTGCCTAATCCTGTTTTCTCTTGATGTAGTTTTTGGTGCTCTCTCTTCACCTATTGGTCGTTTTTTGTAGCCCTATGTGGCATGTTTTTGTTCGCCCTCATGGCTTGTCTTTTGTCTACCCACGTGGCTTTCATTCTTTTTAGGTTGTGAACACTGCCAACCGCCCCCTTACTATGTAACACTTTGTATTATTTTGTCTATAATTTAATATAAAGGTGGTTCCAATAGTAAATTATTAGTATTGCATTGTGTCAATTGCATAAAGTTTGTAAGCAAATATCCTACCAAATAGAGCAGATTACAACAACAAAAAATTGACAACACTAACATTATATAAACAGACTTACACAAAACAATAGATAGTATTGTTATCATTCAAATTCAAACAAATAAAATGATAAATACAAAGAGAATTCGAACATGACCTCTCAATACACATCTATAATAACCTAGCGAGAAGACCTATAAAAGTCTTATGTAGGAGCTAATTGTTGACGATTAAATTTTCAAGGATAAGCTGCAAGTGTTTAATTTTTGGAAGCTTCCAAATTTCGGGATGCCTCTCTCGGCTTTGTTGTTTCTTATTTTCAGCATATAAAGTTAACCACTTTGTCGTTTCTTTTAACTCAAGACAACAAAAACATCAAAGTAAATAGTCCATGAGTATCAACAAAAACAATTGTTCAAGTATTTAAGCACAAATAAAACACCTTCGGAGTTAAGTATAGTTATGTCATCCCAATTTTAAGATTCGTCAATTCCGCAAGTTGAAACAACTTTAATTGCTAAATAACACAACAAAATGAAGAGAAAGTTCTTGTGGTAATGGGTTTCATCATGAGTTGCCTAGCAGCTCATGCCATTGTTCTTTCCTAAATGTCTAATTCGGATATTCCATCATTCTAGTCTAAAATTTTCATTCAAATCAAGAGAATTCATGGCACATCCACAAATATGGATCGTGTGCAAATGATATTTGCTATTAATTCCCACATAATCAAGACAGAGATGTGCAAATAAAGAGGGAAAACTATGCATCCAAGATAAATAACTTTTGCCTTTACAAACCAACTAAATCCAACCTTTGGGGCTATTGGGTAAGAGATGGCATGCGAAGGGTCAAGATTTAGTATCATATAGTGTACATGAAGTGATAAATGCGACAAGATCAGCCTGAGGTGGATCAACATAAAAGAATTCCCTAAAACACTACACAAACATTGACTTAAAGTTTTCAATAATAATTTACCAAAGTATAAATATCTTAAATATATGTATCGAAATACACAAAGAAATATCAATCTCAAGACCATTATCTTATATTTTAAGCATTACCATGATTATAAATAACTTCATTAGTATTTTCACAAATTTTCAATCAAACACGAATAAATGGTATCGATATAGCTATATATATATAAGAAAAAAGTGTTCCAAACTCTACCATATGGCCAAGATCTTATGATTTTTCAATTGACTTCTCCAAAGAAAAGAAAAACTTCTTAATGGCATTCAAATGGACGTCAAATTTAAGATCAAAATTAAAAGTGAACAAACTCATGTACACCATAGTCAACCCCCAACCCTGCCACCCCTAGGTTGCCAATGTTGAATGCCTCTCGACATAATAACTTTAGTACCTTCTTCAAAAAATCCACTTAATGGTGACGTGTTAATCACGAGACACCTATCTAACTACCCAAGTGTAGTATAAGTATACCAAAAAAGTAACACTTAAAAATAAATATAATATAATAGGTATATTATAAAATATATATCTATATGAAATACATCAATAAATATCAATTTCAAGGTTTTAAGGCTTGATTTTTACATACCTCTTTAATCAACAACTTCATTAATTTCCTATTGATTTGTGACAAATGGAGTAATTTACCTATGTGATTGTCAAAAATATTTATTCAAGAAAAAAAAACTAAACATTGCTACGTGGCCAAGATATAATTATTTTTTGATTGACTTCTCCAAGAAACAAGAAACAAAATTATTTAAGTCACAATCCAATAGAAGTCAAATTTATGAATGAATTGTCACAATAGTCAAATGACCGTCAAATTTAATACCGAGAATAAAAGTGGGTCCCACCAATAACATATATGCATGCATGCCCCATGTAATTTTGTCGTCCGGGATAATCAACACTTTTATTTTTGACATAATAATTATGTCGAGTATCCAATCACATCATGGCATGTAAGACTTGTCACACATAAAAGTATTAAATATTCAATTGTCAATCATCGTCGCCCATGATAAGTATTGGTTTCCACCATAGTTGTAATGTAACTCAAATTTATTATTTTAAATCAATTCAAAATATGATTTCCCTCAAATCAAACATTCCAAAAAAAAAAACTTAAGCTACATATTAGAAAAAATTTGTGATTCCACATGTAATACAATTTGATTTTGTAGACCCTTAGCTTAAGGAGTGTCACTTTGGCCATTCCCTATTTCAGCCCTAAACATAATACTTGAAAAGAAACAAACTATAAGGAAGAGGCCAATACTTAGAACATGGTCCAATAATTGACATGATACTATGTAGTCGTTCTTTATTAAATATTCAATGTTCAATCATTATCACCCTTGGTTTCCACCATGATTATAGTGTAACTCAAATTTATTATTTTAAATCAATTCAAAATATGACTTTCTCTTCAATTAAACATTCCAAAAATATATATAAGCTAAAAAAATTGAACTACATATTAGAAGAAAAATCAATCTCACATAAAATACAATTAATTGTGTAGACCCTTAACTTAGGGTGTACCACATTTGGCCCCTCTCCCCTAATAGGATCTTGAAAATATCTTAAGGCTTTGATAAGATGTATCTTAAATGTTGGCACATTACACATTATACTAGGCTGTATCTCTAACAAGAAGAGCCTCATTGCAACTCCATCATCAAAGATGTGCGACCCAGTCAACAAGTACTCACTAATATCATGCAACCAAAAGGTCGTAAAGGATCATCATCTGCAATAACATACACCATAACATGGTCTAAATTTTCTGGAATCTATTAATTTGTGTTTTAAGGACCGACATGACCTGCAGATTCCCATTGAATCTTTTCCCAATTAACCATGACGAAGTTACATATATGTATAAGTAAGAATCCAATGAGACAAAATGGACTATCAACTTTCTCCTCCTTTGGATGGGTTTTGACATGTACTAATGTAAATGCTGGTAGTAATACTGAATAAATGCAGCCATAAATAAAATGTCCAATGCCTCTAAGTCAACTCCATCAAAAACTGAACAGAAGCAAAGCACTAAGGCAATAAATGCTGATAATTTCAATAATGGCACATCTCAAAGTTTTGAAAATATGCAATCTGAATGATAAATTTGAAGGTCACCTAAGAGACAACCAAAGATATGGTTGCACCATTTGTTCAGTGCCCATACACAATATTGAAGGAATCATATCTGCATCTTTGGCATAAAACCCTGATACACTTCAGCACATTTGAGGAATTGGCAGAGAATAAACACTGCTAATGCAATGCCAGGTATATAACATATCGCCTGCTGAATTCTAAGAAAACCAAATTTGAGCTCATTTAAAGTCAAATCCACTATCATTCAATGACTTCTTACCACGCAGGATCAATGTGATCCTCAGTATAGCCAAAGTCTTCTCTGTTATTTCCGCGACACAGGCAATCAATATCCATTGATGTGTCTTTGAGCAGAGCTTGAGTACAACTCTTTCGGAACAGAGGAATCCATAAGACGAGAAAATGGCAGTGCCTTTCTTCCAGATGAATCATTAGGAGGATTTGTAAGAGACAATCCCTGGCTTGAGTATCTCTGTCCATTGACTATAAGAGATGCAGATCTGGAGAATGCTTCAGCAAGCTCCACAGCAGATGTAGCTCGCCCATGCCCATACTTAGCTGGCATATCAGACGAGGAATCCAGCAGAGATGAAGAGAGACTTTTCTGCAGACCACTATTTGAGCTTGGCAGATCAGCCGACTTCCGCCAGCTATCCTGTTTATCAGGATCCTGCCTTCGCTCCGGTTTATAGTTATTATGTGGATTGCGCCGGTTCTCATTTCTCCTGATATTTCTTTGGAGTTCTTGCTTCTCCATATCTGCCCGGTGATCTTTCTTCTCGAGGTCTCTCCACTCAGAGCGACTTGCATCCAGCCTCTCTGTAGGCCCACTATTCACTTTCCTGTCAAACATTATATTTTCAATTTTATCATCTTGTCGAACGTTTCTACCACTCCCTAAGGAGTCAACATTTTGTTCAACCTTCTCGTCGAATTGGTCTGTGTCCTTGGAGTTCATTTTGTTTCCCTTCCCGCTACAATACACAATAATTCTATAAGCACATCAAGTTGAGATTTTTATAAGGAAATAATCTCTTATAAATATTCAACGTCATAAACAAAATCTCCAATTACATACATGCATATGCACAGGAGTAGAGATTGTCCAGTAGCAGGTCTCATCTAGTGGAAGCACACAATAAAATGCTACGGGAGAATTGTCTTACATGTTTGCCACAGGAACTGGATCAAGACTATGAATTACTAAATCATCAACACCACGCTCCTTCAGGACCTGTATAGTTTGATCAATGTTATTTGCGATTTTCACGGCAGGATGAAGATTTATCAATGAAAATGGCCTATTTAAAAGCACATCAAAGGAATCTAAATTATGCTTTTATAAGATAAAAGACAATCAACTTACCAATTCACGTGGCGTGCCCCACCAAAAAGAGATTTCCTAGAGAAAATTTTCAAAATAAAAACAGTTAGCTATAATTGAGCATGAAAAAAAAACAAAAGAACATATCTGCGAGTCAAATCATTCAGGTAGGTTCATATTTTTTTCCTAGTAAATTTGCAAAACTAAATGATAAAAAACAATTTCATTGTAATGACTCTTTCATTGGGGGCAGGGAAGGTTTCTTAGATCTTGAATCTGAGAATGGAATGAAAATGATATTGAGCATAATTCAGGAATATAGATAGAAAATGGAGGGCATACAAAAGCTCTGAAGCCAAAGTAGCGTTGAGAATAAAATAAGAACTCGCTCTAGATTAAATTCAATATTATAAAATGCCTACGGAGTCGAAACAAATTCAATTTCATGTGTACCTTAAATGGTTTTTGTAATATCCCTGAAAAATAATTTAAATAAACTTGGATATTTTTGTCAAAACCCTACAGCAGCAATATAAAAATTGACTTTTATGACAGCAGCAACGATCTGATTTTTAATTAAAAATGCCATAAAACAGACTTTTATTTATTGATCTCAAATCAGCTACAATAAAAAATACCAGTGTTTGAATACACTTATTTTTTACAATTGATATTCTAAATGAAAAGATAGAT
This sequence comes from Taxus wallichiana var. yunnanensis, assembly GCA_018340775.1. Classification (NCBI taxonomy): domain Eukaryota; kingdom Viridiplantae; phylum Streptophyta; class Pinopsida; order Cupressales; family Taxaceae; genus Taxus; species Taxus wallichiana. The sequence continues at coordinate 188,493,104 of CM031235.1, forward strand.
GAAAGATAAGAGCATGCAAACTTGTTTGACTGAAATTTACCCCAGGTATTGAAGCCCTAGCTGTACTACTTGTTCTGGATGTAGACTTAAGCCTGAAAAAGTGCCATAGAAGAACTGAATGAGCACCTATACCTCAGACCTATAAGCAAACGAGGGATTTTGTCCTCTATTGTTGATGCAGAAGCAGAAGCTACTTGCAAACAAATAAATAGTTGATAAATTTCCAAGATGATTGATAATAATCCCCAAAATATGCTTTTATAACTTTTAAGGCCATCTTCCAAAGTTGGCACCCCATTCAGAGTTGTATGCATGCTCAATAAGCAATATAAAATTACTTTATTCTCTCTCCAATGTTGGCGCCCCATCCAAAAATAGAAGTTTGATGCTCATGCAACCCATTCTATTTTTGGCACCTCACTAATAGAAGTTATTTACTTAATCATTATTCTTTGGTGCCCCCACAATAGTTCATCATTTTATTTTTATTTTATTCCACTTCTGCTTTTTGACCCTCACTTATTAAAACTATAATTCACCAGTAGGCATCCACCTTTGAAGATGCCCTTGCTAGAAAGTGTCAAATTCTGAGGGTTTTAACTTACAAGTTACCAGATTTTAGATATTTTCCTACAGGTTGCTGGATTTTAGATATTTTCCTACAGTCCTAGATATTTTCCTATCCTAAATATTCATCTATAAATCTGTCATGATTTAGAGGCAGGCAGGGTAATTGTGTACACCGAAATTGGAGGTCTGGCGACCACCATTGATGAAGTCCACGAGCTCTCTTAAAATCAGGAGACAGACTCAAACTTACTGTTAGTCTCGCTGACGGAATCAGATGCAAAGCCTTCGTTTCCTTTCCAAACGCGGACATGATCAACCCATTAATGGAATGATGAGCAGCAAAGTTGGTGATCTTGTCCACGTCCACGCCCATACTCTGCATTTTCTGCCTGTAAACCCTCGTATTCGCACATTTTCTGGCTGGCAATCATCATATTTGCACATTTTCTGGCTGGCAATAACTGGGAAATGGTAGATCTGACGGCAAGGAGAACGAAATCGAACCGTGGGGTTTTGTGCAGGTCGTTGGATAGAAGAATCAGATCCAGTTTTAAATTTGCGCAGTGTCTCTGGTTTGAGAATCGTTCCTCTTAGTGCAACGACTACTCATAATGGTTTTGTTATTTTTCGTGTGGGCACTCAAAAACGGCGCCGAAGATCGAACCGTCAACCTTGTGATCTCAAAAAGCCAAAGGCGGTGGAAGTTGAACGGCTGGCAAAGGCAGCTTTCAGAAAATCAGATTTCCATGGAGTCGTGATTACGTTTTAATAAAATGGTATTCCCTCTGAAAAGACATAAAACCTAAGGAAGCAAAGTCTTTGCCCGTGCAAACACGATGTGTGTTAGAAATTTTCATTCATGCGACCTGACTTTGGCATAAATCCCTGGTTGTAGTATTGTTAAAATCTTCTGGTCACAAAGAATGACTGGGGAACAAATATTTTCTTTTTAATATAGTTGTAGATTTGTTTATCATTATTTTTGTGGCCCTCCATTTACATTAACAAATATATTTCCTCCGTCATTTTTTATGCTTATAAATTGCATGACCAACTTATATACCAATTTTGACCCTAAGACATAACAAACTAGACACGACTTCTATTGTCAGATGACGACAATCTTGACCTCACGACCTTCTCCAATTACAATGTGGACAACAATTATACACATTGTAATTCACATTTCACCACATATTACAACTCTAACAAACTCAACATTGTAATTAAACTTTACATTCTCTATTTTTGTTGGTTGGATGTTATAGTTGTATTATATTGTTTGCTCCTCAAGACAATATCATCCTCAAGAGCCATCGAAACTGTTTCACCAAATGTAATCAACAAATATTCAACCCGATCGACTCAACTTTGTCAGCTTACTCGCATGCGCTGGAAATTAAGAGCTTTGCAATAGGGTATGGACATCCATTATTAAGGCAAAAGAGGAAGTGTTGTTTGTTGAATGTTGTAGTCATACTACATTGTTCGCTCCTCCCGTCACACACTTAAAACAATTGAAGATAGCATCAAAAATACAACTCAAACAAATTTAAAATTGTTATCCTATCCGGCGTAATTTGCAACTCATGTGCAATTGCTAGTTTAAGTGTCTTTTTCCAATTAAAATATAGAAGTACCTTTGGATCACTTAAATTAATTTATTTCCCTCATTAATTACCCTTAACCTACAGGAAATAAAAAAGAATAGGCTTCGGATATCCAAAATCAATTAATTATGAACAGGGGACATTACAGTTTTTGTCGTCTCTGACTTTTATGGTCCTAGAATAGTCAAGAATATAATTTGAGTGCATTCATACACAAGCTATACCCTTCAATACTGTTTGTATTTCTATATGGTATTTTGCATCATTTTATTTTTCTTCCAGAGACAGGCGTTTGCCAAGAGGGTAAATACATTTCCCTTTCAACCTAAAGGTTGATGGCATAAATGCCCTAACTAGGGTGCATCATGCCAGCTGTGTCCATATAGATCTCAAAGGTAATTTGAAAATCGTTTTTTTGTTTCAACCAAAAAGGATAATTTCTACTGATACAAAATTATGCTACTACTACTGATAATTATAAATTGTGGATGAGGATCCTATTAATCGGACTACGGTGCATGTAGGAAAACAAACATCACAAAGCACTAATTTGCCATATACATACAACAATCCTTCAAAAATGTTTTAGTCATTTCATATATTTGTACCCAAAAGAACCAAACTGTGTTAAAATCTGTGGTAAATACTGATGATATTATCTTGCTACTTGAATAGTTATGACAAGATTGAACCACATACCCCTTGACAGCAGTCAGGTTTATGTAAGCGAGCAGAGGTCTATCTTAACCCGTTATAACCCAACAAGTTTTCTTCACAGTGCTTAAGTATATTTAACACAGTGGAAGCTAAACTAAGCCGGATAAGTTCTATTTAACCTCATTCGTGTATCTTAACCATGTTGAGGTTTATCGAACCCACTTGAGGTTTATCTTATCAAGGCTGAGAACTAATTTTGCCAGCATAGGTCTCTCATTTCTACTGAGATGCTCTATTATCCCAAGGAGTTCTCTTTGTCCACAAAGGGTTCTGTTTAATCCAATTTGAGGTCTATTATTTTAATTTGTTATTTGTAAAAGATAGTTGGATATAACAGTTCTTAAACCCCAAACTAGTACACCTGAGTCCTTCAGGAAGGATGGCAATGATCATTAAGGGATGTCTACTTACCCGGGGCCTGCAGGTATGTACCTGCAGCGTACCCAGGGCATTTCCGTACCCCATTACCCATACCAGGTACGCATCAGGCCTGGTACGGGGGTAGTCAGCATTTCCAGGCAGTCTAGGTTTGTGTATTATATTGGCCCACATGTCTGACCTCTGAATGCAAGACTTGACAACAGTTCTTAGCTGGAAAGAAGAAAAAGATATTTTGATAGAGAAATCTAGGAAGAAAAAGATTTATGTGGAGAATAGAAATTTTATTCTAGAAGATGTGAGGAGCAAAGTCATCAGGCTCCTGTTCATCTTCATGTTCGGCAAGGATAAAATTCGAAACATGTTCATCAACGGATAAAATTTGGGGAGGAAATTCGTCAATAAGTTTGAATTATATAAATCTACATTTATTATTTTGTTTTAAAAATTAATAATAAATATACAAGAATGTCAAAATATAGACATATTATTAAATAAACTCCTGTAACCTAAAACTTTAAATGCTAAAGCCTAAACTGCAAGCTGCAACAATTGCGGTGATGAAATACACGTCGATGGGAGCGGACAAGGAACATAGATAATCAGATCAGGGAATCAAATCGATGGGCAACTTGTTACACATCGAGATTCAGACGCATCTGAAATAAACACTGCAATCAGAAACTTCAACAGCCACTGTCTGCAATTTTTAGACAAGAAACTTCAGACTTCCACTTGCTATATTTTGAAAATGGCCTGCAGATTAGATGCCTGCTCATAGATGGTTGTTTGCAGACTTGCAATTGTAAAAATAGTAGAGATTTAAACCTGTTTGTATAAAAAAAAAAACTCTAAGCCTAGCCGACACAAGATATGATTTTATTTTATTTTTTACGAGCTGGCCGCCTCTGTTGGTAGGCCTCACTTGGTGCCCCCACCGGGTCAGGTGCCCGCTTTCTGGGTACACCCCCGGAGTGTTTCCCGTGCATGGCAACGTGTAAGACTTTTAAAAGTCATAAGTGAATTTTAGAATTTTACATGTACATAAGGAAAAAGTCTTAGAATAAATGACCACTCGTGGAAAATATGCATTGCAATGATGACTTATAAATATAATTCACAATGAAAAATCTCACTATATATATATATAACTAATATTACATTGCGGAACCTCCAATTTACTTACCACATTGATAATAATGGAGTCAACATAGGCTTTTAAAGTTATAAGGCGTTGCATGCACCAAAATCTTTGTCGATTGGGAAGCACAACTTTTGGAGTGCAAGTCCTTGGGATTATGTGTTAGCATCACCCTCATCTCCAATATACTAACATTACATAGAGGTGCTTGTGTGCTTTGTGGGTACCCTTATACATTGGTACCAATGTATAGGAGTGAAAGATAATAAAAGAAATGACCACTCATGGAAAATAGTCATCTTGGTAATGGCTTCAATATCTAAATACAACACATAATGAAAAAACCTAAAAATAAAAATATAGTATGTAAGTTTACAAAAATAGTGTCTATGAAAAAGAGCAATGAGAAGAATATGCCCAGCAAAGATTCATGGACCAGCATTGAACCCTCTAGACTAAGCCTGTGGCCTGCCTGCTTGGCCAAATGATGTCTCCACACTTGGTCCTGCGTATCTAATCATAACATGTTCTTTTTCTTGCGTGTATGGATTGGCTGTAGGATGTGTCATGTTGAAGAAAGAGGTCCCTCTTCAAGCTTGTGGTCACATCAGTGTTGGCAAAACGTGTACAGTGCTTTGTGTGCTCCAGTTTGCCATACATCCTTTTATCTATTCCTACTAATGCAAAAGGTAGTTTGAGCTAAGTCACAAGATTTGTGTCCGGCTATGATAAATTCAAAAGAAGTTCATCAGCCAATAAAAATTGGGAAAAATACATGATTAAAATTCAAGAACAAAAAAAGAGAAAAATAGCAACAAAATAGAATTTTAATAATTAATATTTCTATTTAAAACTAATTAAATAACTAAAATCTAGTACTATTTATAAAATCTAATCTCTAATACTAATTATAAAAACTAGTATCTAATAGTAATTAAATCCTAAAGTCTTCACTAATTTATGCTGCTAAAATGGACTACTAACAAAATTGTTTCGATCTCAGCTGGTAGCTAGACTGAGGGAAGTTCAGAGAAAAGGCTGACGAATGGTTGATTGTAGTTGGCTGTTTTTGACTTTCCTATTTCTATATCTCGTAGAACATTCTTAGTAGAAGCGGTAAAATTCTTATAAAAGGCATTCCTGATTTTATCAATCCTTTTAATTAGCACATTATATTATTAGCATATTCCTATTAAAAACTAATATATTCGTCGAATATGCTAAAAATAAAGCATAACGTTTAATATCTAGTATATACATATTTGTTTGTATTCATGTGTGCATCTGCGCGCACGTGCGTGTGTTTGCGCGTGTGTGTGTGTGTGAGCGTGTGCATGTGCATGTGCACGTGTGTGTGGGGTGTGTGTGTTGCGTGTGCACATGGCGCAGTGTGTGGGCATGTGTGTGTGTGTCTTTGTGCACGTGCATGTGAGCGCATGCATGGGTGTGTGCGCATGCGCATGTGTGAGCGTGTGTGCAGGTGTGCGCGTGTGTGCAAACGTGTATGTGTACATGTGCATGTGCGTGTGGTAGCACATGGGTGTGCATGTGTGTGTGTGTGTATATGTGTGTGCGTGTGTGTGCGTACGTGTGCGTGTGTGCGCGTACGTGTGTGCATTTACATGTGCGTGTGTACACGTCCGTGTGTGTGTGTGTGTGTGTGTGCGTGTGCATGTGCATGTGTGTGTGTGCGCATGCATGTGTATGTGTCTATGTGTGTGCATGTGTGTGTGTGTGTGTCTTTGTGTGTGCGCATGTGTGTGTGTGTGTGTGTGTGTGTGTGTGTGTGTGGCTGCACACACATGCATGCGTGTGTGTGTGCGCATGCATGCGTGTACATGCATGTGTGTGAATGCTTGTGTGCATGTGTGTGTGCATGTGCATGTGGGTGTGTGTGGGTAGTTGAGTGTGAGTGTAATGTCTCCTTTTCAAATTAATTGATTTGATACCTAAAGCCTATTCTTATTATTTTTGTACGCTAAGGGGAATTAAAGACGAAAATAAATTAATTTAAGTGATCCAAGGGTACTTCTATATTTTAATTATAAGAAAGACACTTTAATTATATATTTTTAAAAGTGGGGGCCAAAAAACAGAAGTGGAATAAAATAATAATAAAAAATAAAATACTATTTTTGGGGGCGCCAAAGATAAAATAATAATTAAATAAGGAACTTTTATCATGGGGCACCAAAGATAGAATAATAATTAAATAAAGAGCTTCTATTATGGGGCGCTAAAGATAGAATGGGTTGCATGAGCATCAAGCTTTTATTTTTGGATGGGGCGCCAACATTGGAGAGGGGATAAAGTAATTTAATATTGTTTATTGAGCATGCATATAACTCCAAAAGGGGGCGCCAACTTTGGGAGAAGGCCTTAAAAGTTATAAAAGCAAAATTTGGGGATTATTATTATATCTTGGAAATTTATCAACTACATCTTTTTCTGCAAGTAGCTCTTGCTTCTGCATCAGCAATAGAGGACAAAATCCCTCATTTGCATACAAGTTTGAGGACAAAATCCCTCACATCTCAGCTTGGCAATTCCATTCAAGGGTTGCAGTGGCCATTCAGGGTACAAGTGTTCATCCAGTTCAACTCCAAAAATAATTGTATTCAAAGTGGTATTTTTTCACCGTAGCTAGTTCAAAATCAATAAATAAAAGCTAGTCTTGACACATTGTGGTTTTGCAAATTTTTATTTAAAAATCAAATTGTTGTCGTTGTCATAAAAGTTGATTTCATATATTGTTGTCCTAGGGTTTGGACATAAATATTCAAATTTATCTTAAGTATTTATTCAAGGATATGACAGTGGTATTAGAGCAAATTCCCTCCCAACTTGTGCAAGGAAATTAAAAACAAACAAAAAAAAATTGCAGCTTTGAACTTCATGCAAGTTAGTGACAAAGAAGTTAAGTACCAACAAAGGGAGAAAAAGAAAGCTACAAAACAGCTAGAAGTCATGGGTAATAACGAAACCCATAAGACATACATTCGACAAGCTTGTTCGGGGACAAGACAAGGTGAGCTGATATGATGGGTCAATTGATCCAAGCTATGCAGGGCACAAATGTGCAAAGGGCTCCAAACGGTGAGGGAAGTTCTTTAAGGGTGAACAATAACCAACACACTCAAAGGACAGTCACTAATTTTACTATTAGGCCCTTCCAACCTAACTTCATATGTAGAGAGGAAAAATTCGGGAGGCAAAAATTCAGCCCACCATCGCAGATGATATTGTTGCCAGCTATGAGGAGTACATGGTACTTCCCAGTGAAATTAGAGATGTCATATCCCTCACCGATTTTATTAATCCGAGGGAAAATTGGGGTGGACTAAGAGTTGAAGCTAGGCCACAACCTAATCGAGAGAGACTGCGACAAGCTTTAAGGAAGTTGTCACTCCCTACTTTTTGATGGATCTAATGAGAGTTCTCCCTTAGTGATGAGAAGAGAGGAAGGAATCGTGGAGGCATGAACTGAAGAAAAAAAAATCAAATTTGCAAGAAAGTTTTGGATTGGAGTTCCAAGAAGAGCATGTTGCGGGGCAAGAACTGATGAAAACAAAGCTTTATCGGTTGCCAATGTTGATTTTCAGTTTGTTGGAATTTTCAAAACAGCAACCTATGGGAAGCAAATTGATTGTGTTCATGACTTTAGCAAGAATCATGAAGATGTTTTATTGACTTCTAATGTTTGCATGTGTCAACAAGATTCACTTGTTGAATGTGAAGAGTTCAAGGTGAAGAAGAATGTTGATCCTAACCCAAAAGTTCCGAGTCACAAGGTTGGGGATGTTGAAGATATCTCAACCAAGCTTCATTCGGCAAAGGAAGGTGAACAAGTTGAGGACAGCCAAAGGTATGAAAGTGTTGTGGATTTATTGTTTCCTACTAAGTCATTTCAAATGTCTGGTCATCATGGACAACATAGTGAAAATGTCGATAAAGTGTAAAACATTTTGAGTTGCAGCGGGCACATAAATCCGTTCATACAAGTTTCAAATTGTGTGAACATGAGAGTTTGGGATCCTAGTATTTGCAGAAGGGACTTGCAATTGCTTGAGGGCAAGCAATTCTAGGAAGATCAAACTATAATGTCCCATTTTCATAATTAATTGATTTTGAATACCCCAAACCTATTCTTATTATTTTCCATAGGCTAAGGGGAATTAAAGAGGGAAATAAATTAATTTAAGTGGTCCAAGGGTACTTTTATATTTTAATTGGAAAAAAGACACTTAAATTATATTTTTAATAAGTGGGGGCCAAAAAGCAGAAGTGGAATAAAATAATAATAAAAAATAAAGAACTATTTTTGGGGGCACCAAAGATAGAATAATAATTAAATAAAGAACTTCTATTATGGGGCACCAAAGATAGAATAATAATTAAATAAAGAACTTCTATTGTGGGGCGCCAAAGATAGAATGGGTTGCATGAGCATCAAGCTTCTATTTTTGGATGGGGCACCAACATTGGAGAGGGGATAAAGTAATTTAATATTGTTTATTGAGCATGCATGTAACTCCAAAAGGGGGCGCCAACTTTGGAAGAAGGCCTTAGAAGTTATAAAAGCAAATTTTGGGGATTATTATTATATCTTGGAAATTTATCAACTACATCTTTGTCTGCAAGTAGCTCTAGCTTCTGCATTAGCAATAGAGGATGAAATCCTTCATCATTTGCATATAAGTTTGAGGGCGAAATCCATCACATCTCAACTTGGCAATTCCATTGGGGGTTCGAGAGGCCATTTAGGGTACAAGTGTTCATCCAAAGTCCAGCTCAAAAATATTTGTATTCAAACATTGGTATTTTTTTAGTGTAGCTAGTTCAAAATCAATAAATAAAAGTTAAGTCTTAACACATTGTGGTTTTGAAATTTTTTATTTAAAAATCATATTGTCGGCGTTGTCATAAAAGTCGATTTCATATTGTGGTTTATGCATGGAATTACAGCCCCTACCACCACCAACAGCTGTGATGTCCCCTTTTCCAAGCTAGTTTGATTTGAAGACATTGATCTTGTTCCACTTCCCGTGGGAAAGAAGGAAATGAGCAAGGGGATTAATTGTCATGTTTTTCAGTTATTTTCGTGAGCATTGCATTCTTCTTTAGTAGTTTTCTATATAAAGTCAAGTCAGTTGGGTTAAGAAGAAAGACAAATGAAAAATAGAAGAGAAAGGATCCATTATGAGGTTGGTCCTAATTGGGGGCATTCTAATTGGTTTTGGCGCCACATCAAGGTATAAGAAAGGGTTGTTTGGCTCATTTGAAGATCATCATCTTGTCAACAAGTAACTTTGCATGGTTTTTGAGTTCATTGCTCAATTACTTCCACTTGAGGACGAAAACCTTCTTGTGTGGCCAACAAAGAGAACAAAAAACCTTCCTTGTTTGATTGAAGAGCAAAAACTCTTCGATTCATTGAGGATTCTCCATCTCGGGGTTTCAAAGAGCTTCACCAAAATTGATTTTACAGATTTTCATCTAATGTTTGGTTCTACAACGATTTTCAGGCCCTCTCCTACGAGAGCAACCCACCTTGTGGAAGAGTTTTGATGATGCGGGAGCATGAGCTCAAGACCAAGCAAGAGACCTTAGGAGGTAGCAAGAAGGACATGATTTCAAGTGGTCTTGTAGACCAAGAGTTCAATCTCAGGTGTCTTGATGAGGGTTTTCCATTTTCCCTCCAAAATGGATTATTTAAAAATTTGAATTTTACAAGGACTATAGAAGGCCTAGAGCACTATCAAGGGAGAAGTCAAGAAGGTGGAGATGACCTTGGAGGTCATAGACAACTTATGTGCATTCTTTTATATTGTAAAGACACCTTGACATGTGGTCATAGGTGAATATGTGTTTGTAAGTGAATAGTAAGAGTAGTTTTGAGCATAGTAAATAAGGAACATAGGCTAAATAAGGTCTTCAAAGCCATGTCATCATAAGAGGGAGATTTGGTATGAGTTGTTAGGTGTATTAGAGTGATATTTATCACTGTTCCAGGTTTAGGTAGTTGTTGAGTCAATTCAGGGTATAGTTGAGCAAGAATAGGGATATGAGATCAAGTGCCAAAAGTAGCATTTTGGCCTAAATATATGTATATCTTCGTGTACCAGGCAAATAGAGAGGCCTGCACAAGCATAATAAAACTGATGTTGAAGTTTGGAGTGATCTTCATAGTGTATTCTTGCAATTTTGATATATTTCTTCCATGCATGCACTCAGAATTCCACACAGACCGAGGGTATGAAGTTGACAGTCAGGTTATACGAGCATGGTGAATGAATGTGATGCATGGAGGAGTTGAGGTACATCAATACAAGCACAATAAAATTTATTTCAGGTCTTCAAGTGTTTATATGCGTTCTGTGGAGCTAATTTTGTCCTCGCTGCCCTTGAACTAAGGCTTGCATGATCTCCCAAACCGTACGGTCAAAAATCCTCAAATTTTGAAATCTTGGTGTTATCAATGGTGTCTTCCATTTCCAAGAGTGCAGAGCTACATTCCATGGGCAAGTATGATTTCTAAAGCCCTGTGTTTTATCATTGCATAACAAGCCTAATTAGGCCTGCTACAGTCAGCAAAAGTGACATTTCTTTCAAAGTAATCCCATCTGCACTTTTAATATGTTGTGGGACTCTCTGATGGGCACCTGCGTTTGTATTTAGCTCCACCATATTCAGAGGTATTGAGAAGTTATCCCCAAATATCAGGCTTTTGAGGGCTATCAAGCTTTAGTCTTGCCTAGGAGTGACTATAGACCTAAGGATCAAATTCTAATAATTGGATCTTAGCCAATCACCAACCTAGGTGTTTGAAGAGTGTAGTAATTGGGCTAAATGTCCATATGCTTGCATGATGTGGTTTGTCCTTTACAAGCTTGGACCTATGCATGAGAATACAAATCCAAGGCCAAAGTAAAAGTTGTCTATGTGAGTTGATCTAGTTGGTAACAGGAATCCAAGAATCAAATATCTAGCTGTAACAGGAATCATCCATTGAATTGAAGAAGATCAGTTTAGTGTGAAGGGTCTAGATAGACTTTCATCATTGAAGAAGTGTCAAAGGTCTAAACTTCCTTATGGAGTATCCAAGAATGAAAGTAAAATTTGAACATGCATAAAGACAATGTTGGTTGTATATTGAATTGGAGAAGTTCTGAGCTAAGAAGGCATATCATTTGTGGTATCAAAGCAATGCCACTTGTGCACAAGTTGAGATCCAGATTTCTAATTTGATGATGCAAAAGAAAAAGTGAAACAGGTGGATGCAGGTATCTAGAAGGTCTTAAGAGGATTAGTGATCATTAAAGGCTTGAAAGAAGTTGTGATTGCAGGTGAAAGAACAAAATGGTGCAGCTGAGAGGAGAAGGAGGACAGTCCTTGGGAGACAAGTTGGATGAGGTGATGAGAGAGTTGTTTTTGAGGTTGGAAGATATAAAGACTGGCTAGAGAAGCATGATGGAGGAGATAGGTATCTTGAAAGAACAAATGACCAAGAAAGAAGCAATGATCAAACCTCAAGTCCAAGGCATACAACTACCTAACAAAGGTAAATTTGTACAAAATGTTTATTTTAAAGGAAAATGCTATAAATGTCAGAAATATGCAGGCCATAGAGCTAATGAGTGTTCATAAATGAGTAATGGAGTACCTGTTATGAAGGGAAAAGGAGAAATGTTTGATGGAGGTGAGTTTAAGGAAGGTAAATCTCTTCTGATGAGAAGAATGTTGCCTAAACAAAACAAGGTAATGAATTTTATCACTCAAAGAAGGAATTTGTTCAAAACAAGATGTAAAACTCAAGGAAAGTGTTGTGATTTGATTATTGATAGTGGGAGTACTGAGAATTTGGTGTCAGGAGATGGTAGAGAAGTTAAAGAAATTTCCTCATCCCACACCATATAAGATGTCTTGGGTGCAGCAGGGTCATCAATTGATGGTGAATGAACAATGTCAGGTTGAATTCAAGATAGGAAGCTATAAGGATCAGGTAACATGTGATATTGTACCTATGGATGTATGCCATGTCTTGTTAGGAAGACCTTGGCAATATGATAGGCAAGCAACTCACAATGGAAAAAGAATACATGTGTTTGTGAAAGATAGGATTGAGCACACCTTGATACCTTTGAAGGGAGAACTCCAAGAAAGAGGAAACAAGAGAGTGATGATGGCAATGAAAGAGTACTTGAACGGTACAAGAGAAGCAAAGAGGAGCAATTTCATAGAGGCAGTTGAGCCTCAGGCTTTTGATCTAACCAATGAGGTATGCAAGTATGCAGGTATGACAATGAAGGAGGAGGATCAGTCCAATGATGGACAAGCAACAATGCATGGTGCAGTTCTAGAAGAAGGAAAAGAACCTTGGATGGAAGAAGAAGTGATAGAGGCATTCTTAGTCTCCCTTGAAGAAGATAAACTAAAAGAGGGTGCAACAGTTGAGTCAGTGGAACAAGTTGATAGCTCAAAGAATGATGAAGATAAGCAAGAATCAGATAACAATGTGTTAGAAGAAGAGGTGCGACAGTTGTAGCTGATAGAAGACAGAGAAGAAGATAAGATATGAAGAGGAAGTAGCCATGGCACAAGGGAGAACTAGAGAAGTTCAAAGTTTCTAGTATAACCAAACTTTTGAATGTATGATTACAGGTATTGATAAAGAGGCGTCTCAATCTCTTGTGAACAGTGACAAGGAAGGAACAAAGAACATGGAAGATGAATACCATTTGGAAGCATTGTGGCAGCAAGTTGAAGAAGTGCCAAGGTGTGAATTTGTGTACACAAGCATGAAGCAGCTGTTAGAGGATATACAACTTTTGGAGAATGCCATATATGAAGGTAAGACAAGCAAAGACCAAGATGTTTCATACATTTGTGAAAGTAAACTCAGTTTTGGTATAGAAGACTTTCATTTCATCCATGAAGTCAAGCAAGCTTACAGTGAGGCTAGGTATGAAAGTGAAAAGGAATGTGTAATGATGCAAGTTGAGAAAACCATCATGTTTTATGAATCTATTTCTAACAATGTTCAAGAAGCGAGGAGATTCCATTGATGGAGAAGCAATGCAAGAACAAATACAGAGATCAGCAAGCAGTAGGAAGACCATTTAAGGATAAGATGGATAAGGAGGTGAACAAGAACATGAGCAATTTCCTGTGGATACAAAGCATACCAGGGAGGAAGGTCAGAAAGAAAGGTAACAATAAGATGGAATTCTCAGGATTAAAGCAGCCTATGACAAGGTTTGAACAAGATAAAGAAGTAATGAAGGTTGTGGAGAGACAACGAAGAGAAGAAGCAGTATGAAGACTTGATGAAAGCAATTGGGAGAACATTTCAGTCCAGAGGAGCAAGAAAGTGGAACAATGAATGTTGTCAAGTTCTTATGAGGTTAGATGAGACAGTGTTGACAAGAAAACAAAACTTAGTTGATCTTCATTCCATGATAAGCATGACAAAATGGAACATCCCACATGTTGGGCCAAATAATCAGTTAGGAGGTACTTTTCCATATATTTTCTTACTTTTTTTCCATGACAAGTATGAACCAGAGCTTAGTGGCAACCTTCAATCAGTAGTATGGTATATTGGTACTCTTGAAGGGACTGAACAGTTAGTATCCACAATCATACAGAAGGTTCAAAGACAGAGAGGTAGTCTAGAATTTGTGAGTTTGTGTATGGACAAGGAGAATGAGCTTGAAGAAACTGTACAGCAAAAGTACACAGATGCAGGATTTAGAAACATAAGGAGAGTCCAAAACCAAAGAAGTAGCCTGGAATTTGAGTTATGGTATGAAATCAAAAGGACAATGTACAGTACAGTCTTGAATAGAGGACAAACACAGTCCAAAACACAGTTTGAAAGATTAAAACAGGGGCAAAAACTCAGTCAAGTAAGGAAAACAATGAATGCAAATCTAAGCAATGAAGAGTCTCGAGAAGGTCTTGACAAAGGCAATGAAGAAGACAGAGGTGTCTTGAGTGCAACCAAAGCTAAGGAAGAAGGAACCATAGTTAGACAGCCAGCTTCTAGGGTCATACGAGATCGGATATCAGAAGGAACTCCATGGAGCATCTTCCCTTCTATCAAATCAACAAAGATGGATACAAAAGGAGTTCAAATGGAAATTAAGAAACACAAGGAGGATCTAGACCTAGACAAGAATGAAAGAGAAGAAGTATGCCCAGAGGAAGATAAGAATGAACAGTCAAGGAGCTACAATGGCAATGAAGTTGAAAGCAACACAAAAGAATGTAATCATGCAAGGTTATGGAGACAAGAGGAAGATGGAAGAGTGATTAACATGTTTGTTGTATGTGCAGGTACAGCTGGAAGAAGAACAAAAACAGGGTTGTCAAGAGAAAGTATGAATAGTTTGAAGAGCATGAAGAAGCAAATAGTTGTTATCATTCAAGAAGAGATCATGATGTCCAAGACAACATTGAGATCAGGAATCCTTAGGCAAGGAGAGAGAAAGAAAGGTGAATACATAAGAAACAGTGATAAAGAGAGCATGGAGCAACAAGAAAAGACAAGAACTCGTGAGCAGGAGCCCATGAAATGTCTCAAGAGAGGTAACCTGATGCAGGAGCAGGAGCTCAAGACCAAACAAGAGACCTTAGGAGGTAGCAAGAAGGACATTTACATGATTTCAAGTGGTCTTGTAGACCAAGAGTTCAATCTCAGGTGTCTTGATGAGGGTTTTCCTTTTCCCTCAAAAATGGATTATTTTAAAATTTGAATTTGACAAGGACTATAGAAGGCCTAGAGCACTATCAAGGGAGAAGTCGACAAGGTGGAGATGACCTTGAAGGTCATAGACAACTTATGTGCATTCTTTTATATTGTAAAGACACCTTGACATGTGGTCATAGGTGAATATGTATTTGTAAGTGAATAGTAGTAGTTTTGAGCATAGTAAATAAGGAACATAGGCAAAATAAGGTCTTCAAAGTCATGTCATCATAAGAGGGAGATTTGGTACGAGTTGTTCGGTGTATTAGAGTGATATTTATCAATGTTCTAGGTTTAGGTAGTTGTTGAGTCAATTCAGGGTATAGTTGAGAAAGAATAGGGATATGAGATCAAGTGCCAAAAGTAGCATTTTGGCCTAAATATATGTATATCTTCGTGTAACAGACAAGTAGAGAGACCTGCACAAGCATAATAAAACTGATGTTGAAGTTTGGAGTGATCTTCATAGTGTATTCTTGCAATTTTGATATATTTCTTCCATGCATGCACTCAGAATTCCACACAGACTGAGGGTATGAAGTTGACAGTCAGGTTATACGAGCATGGTGAATGAATGTGATGCATGGAAGAGTTGAGGGACATCAATACAAGCACAATAAAATTTATTTCAGGTCAAGTGTTTATATGCGTTCTGTAGAGCTAATTTTGTCCTCGCTGCCCTTGAACTAGGGCTTGCATGATCTCCCAAACAGTACGGTCAAAAACCCTCAAATTTTGAAATCTTGGTTTTATCAATGGTGTCTTCCATTTCCCAAAAGTGCAGAGCTAAATTCCATAGGCAGGTATGATTTCTAGAGCCCAGTGTTTTATCATTGCATAGGAAGCCTAATTAGGCCTGCTACAGTCAGCAAAAGTGACATTTCTTTCAAAGTATTCCCATCTGCACTTTCGATATGTTGTGGGACTCTCCGATGGGCGCCTGAGTTTGTATTTAGCTCCACCATATTCAGAGGTATTGAGAAGTTATCCCCAAATATCAGGCTTTTGAGGGCTATCAAGCTTTAGTCTTGCCTAGGAGTGACTATAGACCTAAGGATCAAATTCTAATAATTGGATCTTAGCCAATCACCAACCTCGGTGTTTGAAGAGTGTAGTAATTGTGCTAAATGTGCATATGCTTGCATGAAGTGGTTTGTCCTTTACAGGCTTGGACCTATGCATGAGAACACAAATTCAAAGCCAAAGTAAAAGTTGTCTATGTGAGTTGCTCTAGTTGGTAACAGGAATCCAAGAATCAGATATCTAGCTGGTAGCATGAATCATCCATTGAATTGAAGAAGATCAGTGCAGTGTGAAGGGTCTAGATAGACTTTCATCATTGACGAAGTGTCAAAGGTCTAAGCTTCCTTATGGAGTATCCAAGAATGAAAGTAAAATTTGAATATGCATAAAGACAATGTTGGTTGAATATTGAATTGGAGAAGTTCTGAGCTAAGAAGGCACGTCAAGTTTAGGGGTTTCTAGGACACAACAACATCCAACTCAGCCATCATTGTGTTTCTCACATTTTTAGCAGCCGAAACTTGCATTTGGACTTGTTTTTTCAGCTTGGAATCCTTCATTTCCAGCCACTTTTGTAAGGGTGTTCATTGTTGTCATTTTATTTAATTAAATAAATTTCAGTTAGGGTTTGAAGGCATATTTCTTGGTTAATAATTGTTCTAAAATATTTCTAAGTTGCCCTACATGTTTTGGATGGTGTAAATGATGCATTTTTGAAAAGATATTGCATTTTCCTTGCTGCTGTTATAAAAAATCAAATTGTTGTTCCTTGTCATAATTTTCAGTTGGTTGTCATAATTTTTAGTTTACTATCTATTGGGGTTTGTGCAATTTCCCTTTGTTTTCAATTAGATCCCAGAAAGGGGCATTACAGTGGTATCAAAGCATCGATATTCCCATCCTTGAAGGTGTTTGTGTAGAAGGAGAAAATAAAATGGCAGACAAAAATTTCATGGTGTCGGAGTTTGAAAGGTTTGCCCAAGGGCAAGAGAGGTTGGTTGGTATAATGGCATAGTTGATCCATTGACATACATCCAAGAAGTTCTTCAAGGGCAAACAACAATCTTCAACCACCAAGATCCATGATGGATCTTACAACTAGGCCTTTTCAACCTACCTTCCTCCCAAGGGAAGGAGTCATTCCAAAGGTTGATACACGGCATTCAGTAGGGCACAATATTGTGGCCAGCTATGAGGAGTATAGGGCTCTTCCAACTGAGATTCGTGATGCCCTATCACTTGTAGAGTTCATAGGAGTGAACAAAGGTAGAGCAAGGCATGAACCTAGGTCTCAGGCACCACAGAAGGATCTTCAACATGTCTTGAGAAAGGGAGAGGAGAAGAGTTTCCAAATTGCAATGGTGGAGCAAGAAGAAAAATCAAGGCTGCAAGTAATGGAGAGAACAGCCCATGGAGCAATCTATAGTGCCAAAGGAAAGTGGAAAAGATGTTCCAACCCAAGACGAAAAGAATTCTCCATTTGTGCAAAATAGTGAAGAAATCGAAACAAAGAGGGCATTACTAGTTGAATGCAAAGAGATCAAGATAGAGGCACATGCACCATCCTTCGAACTTCCTAAGGATGAGCCATTGACTGATTTTCAGAACAGCCTTGTGAAGGGACATGTATTTGAAGAAAAATCATATTTGCAAGAGGTTTATAAGCTTGAGTTTCAAGATGACCTTGATAAGAGATGAGAGGCGTGCTCTTAAAAGGGCGCCTCACCAGATACCCATGTTGGTTTTTTGTTAGATGGAATTCACATACCAGCAACAAACAGTAAGCAATTTGATTTATTGCATCACCCTCACACTATGTCCTTACAATGTTTTGATCGTCATGAGAATTATTCTAACAATGATGAGAAGATGAAGGGTACTAAATGGAAAGAGGATCTTTTCCAAGAAGCCCCTATCCATCTTTCGAGCATTCTGAAGATTGGACCAAGGAAAGAAGAATTCGATTTGCAAAATTGTGGAGAGAATTTGGTGGATAATGATGATGTTTAGCTTGCTGGAATTTTCCAAACAGCAATCAAAAGAAAGCAAATTGATGGTGTTCTTGACTTCGGCAAGAACCATGATGATGTTCCATACATGTGTCCACAAATTATGGAAGGAGTCAAGGCGGGAAGATCTTCACTTGTTGAAGAAGTAAAGACAAAGGAGGGTGAGCTCCTTGTGGGCAGCCCAAGCTATGGGTATGTTCCTCCTATTCAAGGCCAAGATTGCTTTGGCATGGGTGGTCCTCAGAGGATCAAGCTTGGCAGCCATGATTCCATACTCCTATTAAGCATTGCGGGAGCTTTCAGCTTGAGGAAAATGATGATCATTATTGTTGGTAAGTTCACCATCTTATGCATTAGGATAGAAAGAAACTTGCATATTGTGAATTCTAGCAAAGTGGTGAAGGACCAATACTCACAATTCATAAGTCACTCTGTGGAGCCAATTTCTAAACTTGAAGGCAAGGTTAAGGAGAAGATCACAATCGTTGGGACAGCAAGATGCTTGTTGTTGAAAGGAAGGTTCAAGAAGGGTGAGACATGGGTAAAAGGGATCTTTTGGTTATGTGTTACCAATTTAACATAGTTGGTATGAATTTGGGTAACAAGAGCTATGATTCATGGATCATTATGAGAACTACCTCCAATTTTAGGACTGTTGTTACCTACATTTTCATCTCTCCCCACATTCTAGTGGCAGTTGTTAATCACAAGGGAGATGCATTTCTTACCCACGGTAATTGATGAGGTGTTTGCATCAAGCACAAGATGGTTTCCAGCCGCCATAATCCCAATTTTGAGTAATGAAATGCAATGCTACAGCCATGATGGGATCTTCCCAATTTCATGTGTTGGACTGTGCATATCTTCTTTGGACAGCAATAGATGGGCAGGTTTGATAATATTATTTTCATTTAATAATGTTTGTAAGAGGGTTCTCTAATTGAGATCAATTAAGGCCAATTTCCCAACATATTTGGTATTGTTTGGGAAGAAATTAAGCGCAAAGTATGACTGTTATACTAACGTACCAACACTCATAAGTTCTGATCTGAACCAAATTTTGAAGAGATTAGTTTGGGGCAGCTTAGAAGCATATTTTGGAGGCCAATGTAATCATTATAACAGCAATCCAAAAGAGGTGAGCATAAGTGTTGGCATGCATTGTTTATATCGTGTTGGAATTCAAAGGATAACAGGAAAGAGGTAATACTTCAAGGTAGAGTGAATGGAGTTCCAAGCGTGGCTACCGCACCCTAGAAGATGGAAGAATTTCCAGTTCGTTACCTTTGTTATAGTATTTTTAGCTAATACGGGGCAATTTCCAACCTTTACACCTTTAAGTTGTGCAAGAGGAAACCAGTTCTACTACTATTACACCATAGACATGTTGTTGGGGCAGTTGTTATCAATCATGAACAGCTACCGGTGGACACACTTTAGGGGAGCTTTTAGGGTGGAAGAAGTGGGAGAAAGGAATTGGCTGAAGGGAATGCAATGTCCCCTTTTTAGAATTAATTAATTCTAGATACCCAAAGCCTATTCTTATTATTTTTCATAGGCTAAAGGGAAATTAAAAAGCGAAATAAATTAATTTAAGTAGTCCAAGGGTACTTTTATATTTTATTGGAAAAGGACACTAAAATTATATTTTAAAATCAATTAATACAAAAAAGCAGAAATAGAATAAAATAATGATAAAATGATGAACTTCTATAATGGGGCGCTAAAGATAGAATTATAATTAAATAAAGCATTCTATTATGGGGCACCAAAGAATGGGTTGCATGAGCATCATGATTCTATTTTTGGGATGGAGAGGATAAATCTATTTAATATTGTTTATTCCTATTTTTAGGATGGAGTGCCAACATGGGAGAGAGGATAAAGCAATTTTATATTGTTTACTCCTATTTGTAGGAGGGGTCGCCAACTTTGAAGAAGGCCTTGGAAGTTATAAAGGAAGATTTGTGGTTTATTATTACATTCATCTTGGAAATTTATCAACTACATCTTTGTTTGCAAGTAGTTGATGCTTCTATCAGCAATAAAGGACAAAATCCTCATTTGCATACAGATTTGAAGACAAAATCCCTCACATTTGAGCTTGACAATTCCATTCAGGGGTTGCAATGGTCATTCAAGGTACATGTGTTCATCCAATGCAGCTAAGGCATGCTTTTCAGACTTAATCCTACATCCGAACAATAAGTACATTTAGGGCTTCAATATCTAGGGGCAGATTTCAGTCAAATCAGCTTGCATACTCTACTTTTCCATCTATCTATCCATTTAGATCATCAATTGTGAAAAAATACTTGTAATCAAACACTAGTATTTCTTTTGTCTATTTTAGCACCTTATGGCTTGGTTTTTAATTAAAAATCATATTATCGTTGTCATAGAAGGCAATTTTTATACTAATGTTCTAAGGTTTTGACAGAAATGTCCAGATTTATTTGAAGCATTTTTCAGAGTATTATAGTGGTATCGAGCAAAAGCTAAAGAAGATTCACTTATTGAATGTGAAGAGTTCACAATGAAGAAGAATGTTGATCCTAACCCAAAAGTTCCAAGTCACAGGTTGGAAATGCTAAAGATATCTCAACCAAGCTTCACTCGGCAAAAGAAGGTGAACAAGATGAGGACAACCAAAGGTATGAAAGTGTTGTGGATTTGTTGTTTCCTAATAAGTCATTTCAAATGTGTGGTCATCATGATAGAGTGAAGAACATTTTGAGCGACAAAAGGCACATAGATCCATTCATACAAGTTTCAAATTGTGTGAACATGAGTTGGGATCTTGGTATTTGCATAAGGGACTTGCAATTGCTTAAGGCCGAGCAATTTTGGGAAGGGCGGACTATAATGTCCCATTTTCAGAATTAATTGATTTTGGATACCCAAAGCCTATTCTTATTATTTTCCATAGGCTAAGGAGAATTTAAGAGGGAAATAAATTAATTTAAGTCATCCAAGGTACTTTTATATTTTAATTGGAAAAAAGACACTTAAATTATATTTTTAATAAGTGGGGGCCAAAACACAAAAGTAGAATAAAATAATAATAAAATAAATAACTATTTTTGGGGTATCAAAGATATAATAATTAAATAAAGAACTTTTATTATGGGACGATTTTGTATGTTAACGATAAAATAATAATTAAATAAAGAACTATTATGGGACACCAAAGATAGAAAGGGTTGCATGAGCATCAAACTTCTATTTTTGGTTGGGGTGCCAACATTGGAGAGGGAATGTTTGTCGATGAAATCCTTGCAAGTTTAAACCCTTGCAAATGTTTGTCTAAAGAAATCTTTGGCTGTACTTTTTGTTCTAAATGCTAAAATAGCCACGAATATGATGCCATAAGCAGAACTTAATGAATATTTGTCCTTTGAATGATCACCGCAACCCCGAGTGGAATTGCCAAACTTAGATACAAGGGTTTCGGTCCTCGAATGTGTAAATGAGGGTTTTTGTCCTCTATTACGATCGATGAGTAAGAAGATCAACTTGCGAGATAATGAAGTAGTTGATAAATTTCAAAGATGATATAATAATAAGCCTACGAAAAATAATAAAAATAGGCTTCAGATATTAAGAATTAATTAATTTTGACTTCTATTATTAGCGCCAAAGTTAGAATTAAAAATAAATAAATAAGGGAACATCAAAGTTAAAGAGGGCTGCATGAAATCCAAAATCTTAATTTTAGGATAGGAGGTGAATAAAGTATTTTTAAATGTGTTTAATCCTATTCTTAGGATGGGGCGCCATCATGGAGGACGAATTTATTATTTTTAATTGTTGAACGATCATGCATTAAGTTTAAAAGGGGACGCCCACCTTGAAGAGTGTTTGAAAATTATAAAGGCGGATTTGGGGTTGATTGTACAATCATCTTGGAAATTCATCAATTATTTTCTATCTCGCAAGTAGCTTCGCCTTTTGCAATAGCAATAGAGGACAAAATCCCTCATTTGCATACAAGTTTGAGGACGAAAACCCTCACATCTAAGCTTGGCAATTCCATTTGTCTTTCTTCGCTTTGATTCCATTGGGTTGGGTAGTACAATTCAGTGGTGCAAGCGTTTTGTCAGTTTAACTCCAAACAATTATATTCGCATTACACTGTGTATTATTATTGTAGCTAGTTCATATTCAATAAATAAAAGACTGTTTTTACGCATTATGGTTTGCTGTTTTTATATTAAAAATCATAATCGTTGCTGTTATAAAAATCAGATTTATAATACTGCTGCCCTAGGGTTTAAAAAAATCCAGATTTGTTAGAAATTATTTTCGTGGATATTACAACGCCACCTTTTAGAGTTGCATACTTTAAAATAATTAAAAATCATTTAATTGGCATATCCAAAGTTGGCACTCCATTCTAAAAATATAAGCTTGATGCCCATGCAAACACTTCTATCTTTGGCGCCCCATGTTGGAAATTCATTATTTAATTATTATTTAAATCCTCGTGTACTCTTTTATTATTTTATTATTATTTCACTCGAAGAACTTTCTAATCATCAAAACAAACTTTTATTTATTGATTTTGAACTAATTACACAAAGAATATCAAAGTGTATAAATACAAGTATTTTTCAAGGATATTACAGGGGAATCATCAACTCAACCAGCAAAGTACCCAGTTGGGTAAAATCTCAAGTGAGTTATGATTGTCCCGACTTGTTTCCATCCCTCACACAATGTATACTCGAACTCTACTGAAAGGTGTTCATGCAACCCCTCTAAGGAAGTCGAGAGGATCTTGCAAGTTGGATCACAAAGCCCAAATGAGTGTCCTGCATTTTCCATCACATGGGAAGAACCAAGGTGTGCAACAAAAGCACAATGGTAAGTTTATATAGCAACTATGGGTCTTTGTGGGCTGTGGATATTTTTGTGCAATGTCAAATACAGAAAAAGCATTGTGAGAATGATTTGCACCCACTCATAATTGTCCGATTGTCTCTACGATGCAAGGGTCATCCATAATCATTGTGGAGAATGGAGTTGGGAGGAGTTGTATTGATTCGTAGGAGCTATCCCATTTAATAGGTACAGGATCTAGATTACATAGGCATTTTAGATTGATTCATCATCTTGGTACAATGATACTTGAGCACCTTGAAATTCTAGACCAACCTTGCTTGAGAACAAGCAAGTTTGGGAGGGAAGGACTGTAATGTCCCCTTTTCCAAGCTAGTTCAATTTGAAGACTTTGAGCCCATTCCATTTCCCATGGGCAAGAAAGAAATAAGCAAGGGGAGTAATTGTCATGTTTTTCAGTTATTTTCAGTTATTCTTCTTTAATAGTTTTCTATATAAAGTCAATCCGCTAGGTTAAGAATAAAAAGACAAATAAAAATAGAAGAGAAAGAATACATTATGAGCTCGATCCTAATGGGGGCATTCTATTTAGTTTTGGAGCCACATCAAGGTATAAGAAGGGTTTGTTTGACTCATTTGCAGATCATCATCTTGTCTAATAATAATTTAGCATGGTTTTTGGGTTTGATTACTCAATTACTTCCACTTGAGAATGAAAACCCTCTTGTAGCCAACAAGGAGGACAAAAAACCTTCCTTGTTTGATTGAAGAAGGAAAACTCTTCAATTCATTGAGGATTCTCCATCTTGGGGTTTCCATAGAGTTTCAGAAAATTGATTTTGCAAATTTTCAGCTAGTGTTTGGTTCTGATTTTCAGCTAGGGAAGGGACCCACCTTGTGAAGGAATTTTTCAAGCCCCTCTCTACTTGGGAAGAGACCCACCACTTTTGTGAAGGAATTTAGAGGCTTCTAGGAGCGGTAACATCCAACTCAGCCATGATTGTGTTTCTCACATTTTTAGAATCCATGAATCTACATTTGGACTTGATTTTTGAGCTTGGAATTCTTCATTTCCAGCCACGTTTTTTGTAATTTTCTTGGGTGTTCATGGCAATATTTTTTGTCATTTTCATAAAATCAATTTTTGCACCTTTTTAATTGCAAAAAAAAATTCAGCTGGGTTTTGAAGGCATATTTATTGGTTTATAATTGTCACTATATCTTTATATAAAAATATTTTTAAGTTTCCCCCTACCTGTTTTGGTTTATAATTGGATGGTGTGAATGATGCATTTTTGAAAAGATATTGCATTTTTAATACTGTTGTTATAGAAAATCAGACTGTTGTACCTTGCTGTCATAATCTTCGGTTGGCTGTCACAATTTTCAGTTTACTATCTATTGGGGTTTGTGTGATTTCCTTTGTTTTCAGTTTGGGCCCGGTAAGGGACATTATTGGAGCCATTGTAGAATGCCAATTGGCATGGTAAGCCATGCACAGATTGATGTTGACATAAATCTACAGAATCCTCTTCTTGCCAATCTCAAGATGATGGATTTATACAAGACTGAAAAAGTTGTATTATAAGAGTGTTCCCTCCAAATGCATGCCCTGCTATAAGCATGGAAACATTGCTCAGACATACACTACATTGCAAACTCCAACAAATCTAAGGGAAAGCCAATGGTGATCCTAAAAGATCGGCAATGGAAAGTGAAATCATCTAACTACTAACCCCAAGTGACAAAAGATTGTATTTGCTCATCTTAATCCATTTGAACTTTAGATTCCAATCACAAGGGCGCAGAAATCAATAAACCTGAGAGTCAACAATATGGAAATTTTGTGAAACAAATAAAAGGAAAGAACCAGCTTGAGGATACCTTTAATCAACAAACACCAAGCATCAAACAAACAGCATCTTCAAAGACAAAACCAGATACTGAAATGCCTACAAACGCGTCACGAAGGAAGCTGATAAATTGATAATATTTCAAGTAGCTTCACAAGAGCATTGTCATGAGTCAGTGGAAAAGGGACATTAGACACTAGACAGTCATAAGTTTGAGATTGGTGAAAAGATTGACTTCTGAAGCATTTGGTGCTGCAAAGTGTTATCTTTATGTTTTAAACTAAACACCTTAATCTCCATTGAACGAAGATAAATATTTTGATTAATCTGGCAATGCCTAAATATTATGCTTAAACATATAACATCTCTACTTTTAGACCAATGACCGAGTATGTTAAGTGGGATTCATTTCAATAAGTTGAAGTAGGCTTTCAAATATTTGGGGATCCATATAAGATCATTTCAACCAAAGAAAATAGCATAGGCTGTCACAGGAATTTAAATCCAAAGTAGAAGTATGGTAAAATTTGAAATAACAGTTTCTCTCCAGCAGAAGGAATTCAGCCAAATCCAATATATCCTCTCCGCCTGCTCAATGTAATGATGCATTTAAGCCGGCACCAAAATCATTATCATTTTCTTCTATCTTAATAAATATGGACTTGTGCAAAACCCTGTTTAAAACCAGTGTTACGCGGGGACGCATCCCCTAGATTTTGGTGACGTCCCGAACGTTTCGGGGACTTGGGGACTTGGAGGGAACATCCCTAATTTTAAATAATCTTTTTTAAAATTCTAATGTTTTTACTTTAAAAAAGTTGTTACTTTTACCAAGAACATTAAATTATAATCTTGAAAGTACAAAAATACATTAAATACAATTGAAATCCGTAAATTTCATTGAATAAAATTAAAATATTTAAATATTAGTTTTTATATATTATTTTAATAGCCGTCCCCTGCCATCCCCAAAAGTTGAGAAATTTTTGCCATCCTGGAAACCCCGTCCCCAAGACTTAGGTAACTATGTTTAAAACTAACTTTATTTGTCTCAGATTGAGCTACCAGGGACTTAAAAAGACTTCAACCCTGAAATAAATTACTACTATCCATTCAATTTGTTTAGGACTTATTTTCCAGGTGCCACACAGCTTAAGATAAAGACTGATGTGATTTGGAAATGACTCAAGGTAGACAAAAAGGAAGCATGCAGACTATTCAGAGTAATGCACAAAAAGGGATTAAAAAGGAGAAAATATAGTTACAGGACACAAGATAACGAACAACAGTGACATTGTAATGAAACAAAATTAGCTTCATGAAAATATATTGAAGTAGGATGAATAGTAGTATTAGAGAAGGCAATGGTTTGATGACCTAAACAGGTCTAAGGAATTGAAAACTAAGCCCAAGGAATTGAAAGCTTAACTGCAGAGTGAAGAGGAACATTGGGGTCAGTGTGTACACAAACACAGACAATGGAGAAATGGGTACTAACCTGATAATACAAAAAAACAAAGTGGATACTAATCAATATAGTGCACAAAAGCTCCAATACATACAAATGATAGGATGCACAATATGCAAAACAAACAAAGATCCTGATTTGAAGCTTATAAGAAACTTCCTCTGCCATAAAGTAAGACAGACTTCCTCAAACAGATCAATATCAATCAAAAAAAGCCATGCATTTTTAAAATGTATTTGTTTGTTTGCAAATTAAATTAAATTTCCTAAAGTTAAGAGTTATAGTGAAGGGAACCTGTGATAGAAAATTGAAGAGAATAGACAATTGCTTAGAGGTACAAATAAGAAATATGACAAAAACATTTGCTGCTGTAGAATCTCAAATCCAAGATAAGCCCCAAGCCCTCATCGATCCATTGGATCTGTTTCAGGCCATTCAGGACAGCAGATCTAAGTTGCAGTCTTATAATGCCCATAACATGGCACTTTCAAAGCAGTCTGTTTTTCTATTTGTAATGTTTGTCTTTTGTCCATAGGTTGCACTTATGACATAAAAATGTTTATGTTCTACTTGTGTAGAAGACAACATGAATCGAAAGGCAGGTGAAACCTTAGCTATCCACCTCTATTTATGCCATTACTTTTGTGCTACATGATGAGAACTTATGTCCAAGCCTCGAGGTGTATGTTTTTGGTTCTCTATTGAAATAAAAGAAATTGACATCTATCTGAAGACCAACACTGGTACAAGATAGACTTATTGTAAAATTAAAGCTAAAATGAGAGCTAGGAAATCAAGAGAGTAAAACAGAGCAAGGGAATCAAAAAGGTAAAGACTAACCTTTCCTTTTCTAGATTTGCATCAGGTTGCTCAACAGGGAGTGTGCGAGGCTTCAAATTTAATTTTGGTCGCTCACTCCGTCTGTTCTCTTCCTCAATGTCAGAGGTCCCCAAGGCTTTCACAGCTGGATGAGTAACATTTCCCGCTTCATTCATACCTTCAACAAGTAATGGGCTGGAAGAAGAGTGATACTCATATGACTTACTCATCAACCCCCATGTGAATTCTGTCAGGGATATCAGAACAATTGTTAGAACAAATGCCAACTAAACTCAATCAGCACTTCAACACATTCAAATTTAGAATTTTACCAGTGCCTCCATGTGCTCCAATGCTGCAGTCTCAGATGCAGGTTCCATTGGCTTTGTGCGTGGGAGGAGATTTAACCTGGGCCGTGCTGAAGAATCAGATCGCACAGGAACCAAGGATACAGCTGCAGGTGTCAGGTTACTTTCTGTTGAAAGTGATTTGTCGCCAGCAAGCGGACTAGACACGCGTACATCTTCTGATCTAAACCTATTTCTACTAGCATCATCCAAATTCTGAACAGCATTTCCACTCAATTTATGGTCTGAATAGAAGGTGGTCTTTGCACCCTCAGATATTAAAGAATCCCTAGAATTACCCAGATTCTGTGCACTTTTTGTATTATGATGAGGCCCAGATACCTCAAAATTGCCTTCAACAACTAAGACCCTCTCTTTAGGGTGACTGCTACCATTCTTACCTTCGGTAAAATCCATAACAGGAGAGATTTGCCTTGGGACTGTCTTACCAAGAGAAGTCATCTCACTCTTACTCGTTTCCATCCAAACTTCAGTTCTATTCCAGCTAGAATCCGCATTACCACAGTATTCCCCATTGCCACCAAGCCTGGCCTGTGCAAATTCTCCTAAACTCTCTCTACCAGCTTCTGCATATAGAGGTAGAATGTCAACATTATTTTTCGTGATGATTCGGTCAGAAAACCTTTGCAGCATCTGTATTCCCTACCTCTACAGATAATCCCTTCCTACTGTCCCCGTAATTAATCCCTCTGTACTCATCAAAAGCATATCTATCCCTTTCACTGTAGGTATGATGCTCTACACTGCCTGGGGTTCTGGCTCTTTTGACCGTGGAGTCTGACTCAGTACCACCATATCTTAAATTCCCAGAATCCAATCCATCTTTCCTGCCGTCATACAAAGAATCCAAATGCTGAGTCTGGCCAAATCTATCAGGCTGCTGTTCGAGACCCAAAGACAGCCTCGACTGCCATCTGCCAGACGAAACCTTGTCAATAGCACTGGCTTGTGCAAACCTCGTTGCCACCGACTCCACGCACCACGACGTCGAAGAAATGTTCTCATTTACACTAGAAGTGTCTGTCTCTCGCCGAATTCCCCATGCATTTGGGACTGCAGCCGGGGCAGGGGCGGGTACAAACTGCTGAGGCGCCACATAAACAGCCCGTGAAGTACTTGACTGTTTTGGAAAAGGGCCAAGAACCTGGTTAGAAAACAAACTTTGATTCGCATTTCGATCTTGATTGCCAGCCAATCCAAGATCATGGTGCAAATACTGCTGCTGCTGCTGCCTGGCAATTCCAAATCCAGCCGCTTCAGATTTTCCCTCGGATCGGCCTGTCACAGCTCGATCCCCCGACCTATACCGACGCTCATCTTGGTAATCCTCTTCATTAACACCGCCGCGGCGAGAAAAACTGTCCAGGGGCTTGCGCTCGTCCTCATCAAAATTACGACCAATGTTTGCAGAGTTTGGGGTATAGGAAACCTTGTCTTCAAACCCTCGCTGCGGAATATTCCCAAAACCCTGCCTGGCACCGGCAGGATAACCCCTGATACCCGAGCCTCCCCAGCTCGATCCAGCATTTTGCCTCTCCCTCTCCGGAACCTTCACAACCCTGTCATACACACCCAAACCCTAAAAACCCTAGAAACTCTAACAAACCCAAAAAAAAAAAAAAAAGATTGAAGCAAACACTTTGCATTTAACATTCTTTTTCTTTTTCTGCCTGTGAAATCCAATCTTACAACAAACCAAAAAAAAGGGAGAAAAAGAAAAAGAAAATTCCTTTTAATTGGAAATGGATGTAAATGAATTTCAGTTTTTAACTTACGCGCCCGGGGCCGAAGGGAGGGGAAGATCGGATGGAATGGAGCCGCCATGGAAGTCCTTGAGGGTCATTGTCGATC
The DNA here is from genome assembly GCA_018340775.1 of Taxus wallichiana var. yunnanensis. Lineage (NCBI taxonomy): Eukaryota > Viridiplantae > Streptophyta > Pinopsida > Cupressales > Taxaceae > Taxus > Taxus wallichiana. The sequence continues at coordinate 188,522,503 of CM031235.1, forward strand.
CACTGAAAGCCTTCTTCTTTGACATTTTCCCTTCCTTGCTTTTTCTTGAGCTGATAATGGCGGTGGTGGAGGAAATATATTTCCAAATCTTGTCAGACCGGCCGCAGATCTTCTGTCTTCCTACGGATGGACGGGAGAAAGAATAAATATTCCGCTCCAGTCTGGTTAAAGGTTTCGAGCTTTTTGTTTACATCTGTAAATTTCTTCCGCTACCTACCGTTATCTTAAAATAACCATTATTAGCAGACACTCACCTTCGTCCTCGTGTATCTCAAATGACTAATCCGCGTGCTCCACGTATGATATTTGAATAAGATGATTATGAGGGAATATAACAGGTGGAATATTTAGGGAAGCGAAAAGTTGGTAAGCATGATTTTTACTTTTACTTTTATATTATGGATATATTTAATATGTATTACTTTGTGGGTTTACAATTTAATTAAATGATAACTTAGCAATTGTATATGGGTTGCACATTACGTAGGAAGGGATGTCATTTTCTAACTATCTTGTAGTGGAAATATATCAATGTTTAAATATTTTGTTTCTCTTGCATATAAAAGTTGGAGAGATATGTTAATTGTTAAAGCGACATCTCTAAAAATTGTAGTCATGGCGCTACAAAGGGGAGTGATGTGGCGAATCTAGAGTGTACGAAGCATACTCCCATTATGAGAGTAGGAGTTTCACTTCTAAGCGGATTTTTCCGTTTAGACTTGGATCTAAAGCATCACATGGAGATTGTAATAATTTTATTAGTCGTAGAGAATTTTATAGTGTGAGAATGTAGCTCTAAAAATTGTTGGTGCATGGTTGAATCCCCCAAGAGAACCATTTTCCAAGTAAAAGTCAAGGAGGAAAAGGCGTGCAGCAAAACAGTACACCACAAAGTGAGCTTTTGGGCTCAATGTGTGCTTTCCAAATATTATCAAACCTTCTGTAGACCAAGAAGATGGTAGCCAATATGGGTTTTGTACCGATAAAAAGGGGTAGTTGTCAACAAATGTCAATCTCTCCATTAGGGCACACCACAAGAGATTTTGTACAAGCCATCATCAAGGATGGAATTCATAATTTTTGAGATGGATTTAACATCTTCATTTTTAACTTTGAGCATATCATATGGCAGTCATATGCGAGAAGACTTACGTAATAAGTCACCAATAACTTTGATTCCCTTTTTTAAAAGCTTAAGACTTTTAATCTAGGGTATTATGTGTAGACACAAAATCATGCACTTTGGTTAATTATTTAGTCCTGATTACATACTACTATTCATATGATTCATAAGTAATAAAAGTACTAATTAACCCATGTCTTTGGTCACCTTTCTTTGCTCTCTAATGCTTCTTTCAGTCTTACACCTTTACTTTCTCAATCGCCTTCTTACACTTTAGCTTTTATCATCTTGGACACCTGGCGCCTAGCTAGGATGTTGGCGCGTCAGCGCGCCCCATCCTGTGGGTGCCCCTATCCTCTTTGTACTTTACTCACACTTTTTGGGTCCTTTCTAGCCGTTTAAGCATCTTATCTTTTTAGTAGTCGTCCTTTTCGGGGTTAATTACGAAATTCAAGCAAAGGAATCATATAAATATAAAGTTATGTGATCATAATAAGGGACCCAACATTAAGCATTAGTTATCACCACCTAAGGTAAAGCATCCATCTAACGCCATCATAAGGGACACAAGGGTTGGCTATTCTACATACACTTCATAAGAGGAAAGTTTACTCTATTCCATGCACACATCTATTACATTTCTTTACATCTACTTTGCTCGTTATCAAGTGTGATACGCACAAGAGCCACCTAGGGCATGATTCCACACACACACACACATAGAACTACATTGAGTTTGAGATGTAGTACAAGCGCTCGATCGTAAGTTCGCCATTGGACAACCGAGGACAATCCGACCCCTCATTTCACATCTTTCTTTTTTGGGATTTGATGTTTATTTGAGGGTTTTGTAGGTTCATATTTCATTACAGGTTTTTAATGACCCAGACGATCATTGTGTGACTAAAGGTGACTTAAAGGAACACCTTATGACCACTCAAAGGAGGTTTCGAGCATTTCCATAGTCCTGCACACCCTGAAACAGTCTAGGCGCCCACAGAGCCCCCTGTCCCTCTCCGTGCGCCTCATTCCAGCCTTATTTCTCCAAATCAGTATTTTTGGGTCTCTCGTGCGACACTCCGCCGCTTCTGTTCACCGGTCGGCACTTTGGTACACTCCAATTTTTATAAGCGAATCAACTAAGTACCTCTTTCTCCTCCTTACAATTAGGGTTTCGTAATTTATTGCTTAGTTGCTTAGGTGTAATTTCTATACTTAATTGCATATTTATTTGATTGTTATGATATCATCAGATTAGGCATAAAGATCCACAATTAGCTTAATCGTTTTGGTGAACCCGAACTTAATCTTCATGCTCTTAGGATCCTCATACCTCCATTAATCTTATCTTCCTAGGATTTCTTCATCATGAGTATCTCTATTAATAATTTTTTGTTTATCAATCCTGAATTAAGAGATGGAATCAAAACTCTCTTCGCTACCACTCGCATTCATGTTAATATGCATCCAGATTCAATATATCAAACATTTGTCGAGGCATTTTCTCAGCATATTACTTTCCCGTCTAATCCTAATGTTGATCTTACTATTTTTGACAATGATCCACCCTTACATATCATGATTCACATTTACAATATAGGTATCAAGCGTATTTCAATCGATAATGGATCTGAACTCAATCTATGTCCTATGTCATTCCTTAAAAAGATTGGTCTATTTACTATTAATGTTAGTCCATCGTGTCTTTCCCTTCGGGCATATGATGGTTATGTTCGTCCATGCGTAGGTCACATTACTCTTCCTATCACTATAGGGCCCAAAACCCTTAACACAATTTTCTTTGTCATTGACTTTCCGGTTTCGTATAATTGTTTACTCGATCGGTCATGGCTTCATGTCATGCAAACAGTTCCTTCTACAATACATCATTGTTTCAAATTCCTACATGAGGTCATAGAATATACATTTCCTAGTGATTGTGACCCATTCAAATATTACGATCATGATCCTAATACTACAATTCCTACTCCACGGTCCGATACTACTAATGAACCATAACCCATGGATACTCGGATCATTTACCACCACTTGAAGGTTTTATTTGCATGCTAGATGCATTTTTATCTACAACACCACCTCCTCCTGCTACTATTATTGCTATGGTACTTTATCGGGCCTACCCACACATTTGATGTCGTTCCACCTACTTCACTATCACATGTGCATCCACCATAAACATGTCTTCCCTTCGCATGTATGTTTTTCATGAATGATTTTATTGAGAGCACGTTCCATTCGATCATACTCGTGATGACATTATATGTACCCATGATGGCTTGACTCAGTCAAGCTTCGCTTTCGAGGATCTCTATCCTCCACCCCATGGTCCTCACTTATATCATGGATTCATCACTATCACCGATGCCCATGATTTGTGTGTCTTTCATCTCATAGTTTTTTTTATGCAAGCCCTCGCTCTTCTCCACTTACATTAGGGCAATCTTGGCTTAATTACATAGGGGCACATTAGACCTTGATCATACCGATATATCATTTCCCATGCCATTTGGTCGTGTTTTCATTTGCAATGACTCATTCCTTGGCTATTCACCTAATCTCACTCGTTGGTATGCACATGGGTGTCCATTACCTCCTTTTACTAATGAAGAATACGCTATGGGCATGTATAATTTACACTCAATGGCTCCTTGCTCAATCAACCCGACACTATCGCTTATCAAGTCTCAAATGCTTCACCATTCAGTTTTGATCATGACAATGATGACCTCTTAGATGACATTACTTGATCACACTCATCACCACATGTTTGGGGGCATCACACCTATTTATTATCCCCCTAACATCAACAAATGTATTCTCTTCTCATCACTTCACATCTAGACTTTCACATACGACATATGCTTCTTGATACACTCTAGTATCATCATTTCCTAATGACTCACTCTTTCTCGTTGGTTCACACTCAACTATGAGGGCATCCTATACACATGAACCTTACACGCACAACACAACACACATGACACACAACACTTCATCTTACACACTACACACTACACATCATATACTAAAGATATACTTGACACGTATTCATCACTACATAATCAACATACTTGCAACTTACTCTTCCTATCACACGTATTCAACACCGAAACAATATATAGTGCTTATGATGTACTAAATTTTGAATTTTAGTATAAATTTAAGAGTACAACAATGTAATAAATGGAAATACTAAAATATAAATGCTAAGTAATTTATTTGATACTTTAAATGAAATGAAAGGGAAAGATACTGACCTGAAATGAACTTACCTTGCAATGACATGGGACTTAACAAAATGTTGAAATGGCGAACAGAGTGTCACAAATGAACCTTAGAAAATTATAGCAGAGGTAAACCGCAGATCGGGATGCCTAGGAAGGATTAGGGCATCCGAGGCACCCCTGGTGCGAAATATGGGTGCCCTAGTCTGCAGTAATAGCTCTAAGTTGAGTTCGGGATGGTCGCTAGATCTTCACAATACTTCACCTTTTGTCACATGGATGTCGCACTAGCTTCGCTAATGTTGTAGTGAATCGCAATGAAGTATCGCTTGAAAACCCCACACAAAACATCAAACCCTAAAAAAGAAAGATGCATATGAAGGGGTTGGACTGTCCTTAGCAGCCACAATGGTGGTCTTACAACTAAGTGTTGCACTACATCTCAAACCCAATGTAGTTATGTGTGATTGTGTGTGTAATGATGTTCTAGGATGCCCTAGTGCCAATGATGCAGAGATAGGGGCAATAGCTAGATAAAATGCAAAATGGTGGATGAAATAGAATAGACTTCACTTTCATATACGCAGTGCGATGCATAATAGTGCCCAAATGCAAATCCCCTTGCTCTGTGTAGATAGCTATCCCTTAGTATAAATAGTATTCCCATAAGGTAATATGTATGTTGTGTTTATATAAGGGTCTCTTGTTGACATTTTGACACTAATAACCTAATATGTGACTAGTACCTAGGAGATGTGAGGGAAAACCGAAAAGACTGACCTCGAATGTCTAAATCAAAACCAAGTTTAACGAAGACCAAGGCACCTAAAAATTAGGACCAGTGGCACCCCCTGTGCTCTAATCCCTCCCTAGACACCCTTGTTAAAGAATAGTGATGACAAGTGAGTGAATACTAACAACTAAGACTCTCTACGAGAGACAATCGAAAATGTGTGAGTGAGTGACGATTGATAAGACAAATGACAACAAAGACCAATTAGAGTGACGATTAGACTAGGGATGGGTCATTAGGGAATCTTTTCTTATGCAAGATCCCTATATAAAATAACATACATACTAGTAGTAATAATAGTAATATAAAATAATAATAGTAGTAAGTGTGTGATTTTGTGACTACATTTACCCCCACTTTATGTTGGTGAGCGAAAGCTCTGGTAACATAAAGTAGTTAGAGATGCGTACGAGAGAAATCTAGAAGCCCATGTTGTATCATAATGTGTAGATGTGGTAGAAGAGTGTGACAAATGAAACCATATAGTGTGATGAACCATGGATCAACGTGTTGATCCATGCAGCAGAAAGTGAGAGATGTAAAACCATGATGAAGTGCACCAAATGAGAGTGATGATTGTAATGTTGAATGAATTGATGATTTTAAATTTTTGTGTAATGATGATGTGATGGGGTAGGAGTGATCAGTTCCCAACCCGATTGCATGTGTATGAAAAATCGGGGATTTGGGTGTCCTACCACTAGAGGAAGAGTATAGGGAGAAAGGTGTGTTATACTCCCACCTTTAACTACATCCTCAAGATCTAGTTGTTACGAGATGGACTTAGATCAAATTTTCGGTGGTTTTTGGATCCAAATAATTTGATTAAAACAATTGACCCATATAGGAGTAGTATATGAAAGGCAATCTTGCCCCCACTCCACAGTGTCGCCATAATATGTGATGGCTTCCAAGTTAGGTCGTCTAGAAGCAAATGTAAAATGTATGATGGCTTCCAAGTTAGGTCATTTGGAAGCAAACACGAAATACAATATAACTTCCCAAGTTAGGTCATATGGGAAAGTAATAGATGTAACTCCCAAGTTAGGTCATCTAGGAGGCCAAATGTGTTGTATTATATTGATTAAATGGTATGATTTTGATTGTTAAAGACTTAAATGTGTTGATTGGTTGGTTGATTGATTGTTTTGATTGGTTTTACTCATAGAGATATTTAACGCTTGTTTCCCCCAGTTAGGTCATTAGGGGAATTGATGGACATTGGTAAAATATCACATAGATAGATTTTACGCATATTACCCCCATGTTAGGTCATTAGGGGGAATCGATAGAAAGTGATGAAATGTCGCATGGTGTATTAGTCAATGTTTGAAAATGAGAAATTAGTAGTGTTAAATGGTTGCGTAATAGTGTGAGGGGAATTATAAGATGACCCTAATTGTATACACCCTTTTTGGTGAAAGGGGAAGTGATGATGAGACCAAACGTTGAGCCAAAAGTAAGCCCATTAATAGCCAATATATGCTAGATATCACCAAAATGTGTGTAGATTGAGTGAAATACAACGTCGAGGAGAAAGCAACGTGTTTTCCAAGTGTATGATACAAATGGTAGGTGAAATTTTGAAAAGAATTCCGTAAATGGGGTATAATTTAGAGTAAAAATGCTCAAGATATGACAAAAATGTGTGGTGTGTATTAGTTGAGAAAATGATCACGAAATAATGACCATAGTAGAGTAAATAATGAAAAGTGACTATAAATAGTAAGGTGTAAAAGTGAATAGTCAACTCATTTGTCTTTTGCACGAGTGTGAGAGTGAGCTCTGAGTGTGTAAGGATGCCACAAGTGAGAACATCACGACCTAGTTGTTTTGAGATGGTGGCGACCATAGTGGCGTCGCGTATGACGATAGAGTTGGTAATTGCAATGTTTTTCAAAAAATGCCTCGTGACAATAGTCATTTTTAGTGAATTTTTGAAAAATTGTGATTTTGAATTTTCTTGGTGTTTTGGACTTGGACAATAGTAGTGAAGGCACTAGCGGCCTTCGGGATAGAGCAACCATACATGGATGCTAAGTGTCCGCTCTTGGGTGCCCGGCCCCGATTCTCAGGCGCCCATGTCCAGAGAGTGTGATGTCAGTCTAAAGTGGTGTAAATGTGATTTTTGTTGTGTAGTAATGTTTTAAGCGAGCATGTATACAATTATATGTCATTCTAACGTTGCAGATTTGGTGTTGTTTTGTGTTGTGCAAAGGGATATCCATTCGAGGGAGTTTTGTGGTGGGCCACTTGAGTACCTTGTTTTGGTTAGGTTTATCGATGATTATTGGAAGGTTATGGAATGTGCTAGTTTATGGCCCATACTAAGGATGGGTAATGTGCCCCATAATATGCCTATTTTGACAACATTACGTGAGAGACGGTGTGTAGATACTTGTATGTTTTGGCTACCGATAGGTGAGATGGCGATCACACTCGAGAATGTATATCATATATCTGCGATTACCTATTGTTAGTGAGAGGGTACATGTCATGGCTATGGAGAACATGGAGAGATAAATGAGGTTCATTAGCGTAGTACTTTGTGGGGACTCGAGTGCTCGCGAGGCCCATATCGTTTGGATGCGATTTTGAGGTTAGGGGTTACTGCTTAGTAGAAGTTTATAGTTGTGGTTATTGCTTCTTCGATTGCAGTGGAGGGAGGTTTTGTGGGCATCTTATATAAGATACATGATATTTGTCATTGGATAGAGGAGGAGAGTACCAGATATGCATGGGCACGATGTGCATTGGCCCACCTATATAGAGATCTTTACATATTTACACAAGAGGAGCATGAAGGTGGGATTTGAGATACTACATTATTACACGTATTGGCCTACGAGCATATAGCAGGTGTTGAGGCAGTTGTGAGTCCAAAGTGGATAGGCCAAAGATATTTGTTAATAGATGGGTTGGTATGCATGGGTGGAAGATGGATACTCGATAACTATAGAGAACCTGATAGATCGGATGGGGCCGAGGTAGTGACATAGAGGTCATACCTAGAATATGGAGGATGTTCAAATGATGTTGTAGAGCTATGATCAGGTGCATATGGAAGGACTATGTGGTTAGAGGATCGATTTCTAGGGGTGACCGAGTTATTCCAGGTGGAGAGGGTATTGAGACATTTGGTATTGCTCAAGACGTGCCCCAGAGCCATATGTGTGGGTTAGAGTTGTTAGAGCACCGAGGAGGGCCGAGCTAGGCCAGTCCCACAAGAGAGAAGCTAGTACCTCCCGGGCCTAATGAGGCCAATGTAGTGATAGAGCTAGTTAACGTAGATGATGTGGGGTGTACGAAGGCATATCGTGCATGATGGGTAGTGCATCGATGGGTGTTTTTATTTCCATTATTGGCAGAGGTGGTGTGATTACCAGAGGGAGGAGGAGTAGAGTGGCAAGAACATGCCCCGATAATGTGGCAATGACTATAGTGGAGTGTGAGTATTTGTATAGTTATCTTGTGTGATTTTTATTTGCTTATGTGATTGTTATGATTGTTTAATGTGGTTTTCTAATGATTGTAGGTGACGCGTATTGGTCCTCGATTATGGACACATTGACATGGAATGTGCCCACCAACATACTTGCGGGAGGAGGGATGTTGGACTATATAGAAAGACATTGTGAGTGAGCATGCCCATTTATTTGAGCAAAGTGTCCATAGCATCAATGACGTGTATTGTGTTGTTGAATGAGATGGACGAGGCACGTGAGGAGACTTCGACAAGCTAGAGAGGCAACATGTGGTGGTCTGCTAGCGCAGGATGTGCTTTGCACGTTACGTGGAGTCAGTAGCGTCGGTTTGTTGAGCAATCTACAGAGGTTACACTACTATAGAGGTAGGTAGAGATATATTGATGCCGAGATCAACAAAGTACGAGTTAGTGGTGAGGTGTCGAGTTCTAGAGTTATCAGAATACTAGAGAGCGATATGAAGATGATATTTAATTTGTATTGTTGATATGATGTAGGGGAGTTTCCCCCTAGTGATGAGATGTTTTTGTAATGATGATTGTAACAGATATATATGGACAAATTTATTAGTATATGATGGTTGTTTTTATGTGTATTGATGTCATTATGTGATTGATGATGTACGATTTTAGTTAATTTGTTGCAATGATGATGTACTATATTGAGTATTGTTCATGTTTGTTTGATTTTATTTATAATGTATAGTTTTTGAGTAATGGGTAATGTGATGATGACAAAGTGTAGATGATAACAAATGATGTATGTAGTGATTGCACCAATAAAATTGTGATGAATAATCGATTATCATGTAAGAGTATGAGATAGTCGTAATAATAGTATGATAAGGTGTATGTTAGTATGATGAGGATAGGGGAGAAAATTAGTGATGCCCTAATGTATAGATGATGAGGTTCATTTAGATAAGACCCCTTAATAGTCTAGAATGAACCATGCAATGCGAGAGTTGTCATCGGGAAAGGATTCGATAGAATGCGCTAGATGAATTAATAGAGCATGTGAAGAGAGGTTCTTATTATAACATATCCCTCAATAATCATGTAAGAATTGTAAGAACACGAGAGTGCATCATTCGGGGAGGTGATAATAATCACCTACCAAAGACCAAGGTTGATAAAGTGGTGGAAGTGTGTGGGATGGAAGCAACGTGAGCGTATGAGCCAAACTGAATGTCATATGGAGCAACGGTGGGAGGTGCGAATGTCAAGGGCTATGGAAGCCAATGTGAGCAACAACATGATGTGATAGATGAGATGGATGAGATGATGTGCAGCGATGGATGGATGCGATGGAGAGCACGCATGAGTGATGACCTGTGGCAATGGATGAACAATGACCTTAGCACTAGAAGAAGGAGATAACTCAACCAGAGTAGTATCTCATGGATGAGGGAGAGGAGATATGGACCGCTCACATGAGCGAGAGCCAAAGGAGATGATTCCCTTATCCTCTAATTATTGCAATCGATCATGAAGGGCGAAGCAATCATTATCCCTATGGTCATTGATACGGTGATAATTTACAATATGGTTGATCATGCTGACATTGTAAAAGATGTTGTGGATGATGATGTTGGTTAGAAGGTAAGAGAATTAAACGCTCATTAAGCAAAGCACATAACACATCATGTGGTTGAGTGTGATGAGAGAAATGCAATGGCTCACGTGAAATAGGTGTAGAAGATTGAGGTGTGGCCTACCACAAAGTAGGAGAAGAAGGACACTTTTGCGATGTAGTAGGTTGAGCTTGCTTGCGAGGAGGATATGGAGATCATGTAGGACACTCAACTAATGGTAATGGAGAAGAACTAGATGATGTAGCAATAGTAACCATAAGTGGAGGATCTATAACATGTGTGTCAATGAGGTCTTTTCTAGATCAATGACTTTATAGCATAGAAGTGTGAATGTTTCACATGTATCATATTGCAATCTTTACTTGAAGTGGGGAATCAAACCACGGCAAAAATAAATTACTTCTCTAGATCGATAGGTTGGAATACTGATTGATGCATAAAAGCATTGAATCAGTAAGATGTAATCCATGATAGGCTCTGATGTGCCCTGATGTAAAGTAGGTAGATGGTCATAAATAACTCTAGGGTCATTGTTGATGATAAAACGACAGAGAAAAGTGTCTTCCATGTCATAGTAAGTGCTAATAGATCCAAATGGTAGATGAGTATACCATTATAAAGCATCATCGGTAAGACTATGTCGAAAGGCCTTAAGCAATAATCTATCATTAGAATAGGAAGCCATAGCCATAGCACATAAGTAACATGGAGATGTAAATGAGGGTCACCAGTACCATAAAAACATGTGAATGTGGGCATGATAAAGTCCTTAGGAAATGTAGAGTTATGAATATTCTTAGGAATAGGGTTGCCATGTAATGAGTTTTTATCAATGGAAGCATAATAGGCCTTGCTTTTTAAAGTGAGTGATTGAACCTGAGATTGTAATTGACCCACAACATGCACGACATGCAGGACAAGATGCCTATGAAGGAATGTAGAAGATGGCAATAATGTGTTAAGTGGTTGTAATTTTCCATTGTGAGTAATCATAGGGACATCAAGAGAAGATAAAGGAGATTTTGATGCTAAAGGCACACTAGGTGTAGGTTCTGAAGAAGCTACAACCTGATGCGCAGACATGAACATCCATAAGCAATAAGACTAACATCGAAACACCCTTAGAGATGGAGCAACATATGGAGATGATATGATATGAGAAGATGAACTAGGTGATGGAGATGAATCAAGAATAGGTGGTGAAACATACATGGTAGAAGGAGATGAACTAATAGACGAAGAGGACTCGTGCATAGGCATGGTATGAGATAAAACCTTAGAAGAAGATAACAATGGAGCAGGTGAGATTCACACTCAACAAGAGATGTGAAGTGGTCGAATCATGACTATCAATTATGTTGTCAAAATCAGAGAGAGGCTCATAAATGAAAATGTCATTAAGTATATCATCAATTGGATCATCAACATAGTATAATTGAGAATGCAAATTAGATGTGATGGATCATGAAAAGTAATATCGTAAATAGGAGAATCATGAGATGCAACTATAATAATGGTCCGACTAGTAGGAGAATCAAGATGTGAACTATTGTCAAGACTTAACATGTAATCAATAAGAGAATCATCTAGAACTTCTTCGAGATGTCAAGGAGGATCATGACTAATCAGATAACATGGTGTACAATGAGTGAAAGCCATGATCGAAACAAGGCCAATAGTAGAATTTTCAAAGCTAGTAAGTATATGCGCTGGCTAAGAGTTATTATTGAATATCATCTAACATAGTAAGATTACTATAGATAGCCTTGTTTCTCCATTCTCGCCCGCCATTGCGCTCACCCCCCCGCCGGCCGTCAGTGCTTCTTCTTCCATTCCCCCTACTACTTCTCCCACCCCCACTTTGCCTATGCAGTTACTGTGGCTTCTAGAAAGCTTAACCTCGAGACTCTTCATGTGGAGAAGGGTCCTCATGAAATTGAAATCGCACACGACCTCCCGAATATTAGTAGTGCCACCCTCTGTGATGTGCATATGGAAAGTTTCTTCAAAAAAGGTCAGGAAGCCTTAGAGGATGATATGAAATCACAAGGATGAGGTTAAGAACTTGACAAAACAAAAGGTAAGAGGAAGAAGGAGGAGGAGGTGGATATCGATAAATGATTGATGATATCTACAAGAAGTGAACTCTGTTTCACACGGAACGCTTGCCTCGGAATAGAGTCGCTTCTATCCTTTATTCCTTCGAGAAACAGATAAGGGTTATAGGAGGAATACCTATCAATGTTGAGAGGGTGTGCGCGCATCATAGAGAGAGAGATCATATCAATCGCAAAGAACTCCTTTTGTATGGGAAGGACTACCTACAAGTAAGAATACAAGACCACCAGATTCTAATTAGACAATAAATGAGGGAACTACCTGGGGCCCAGAAGTATTAAACTTCCTTTCGAAGGTGGTCATTCCTCTATTATTATGAATTAACACAAATTATGTAAAATTAAAATTTAATTACCTTGTTAAAACAATAGAGGAAAGGGCTAGTTTTGGTTTTGAATCGAGTGACCGATGTTTGCCAGTCCATCACGGTCACGATAGGCTCATAACCGATATTGGTAGGGGCAGTGGTTTAGGGATTTTAGTGAAGGTTGGCTATAAGGTGGCTATGGTGTTTATAAGGCTAGTAAATGATTGGGGATAGGTAATGGGGTGATGGAGAAGACTTAGAGAATATCCAAATGCTCTGGGCAATGTGAGGGTAGAGGAATGACAGTTAGATGTAGGGTGTTACCGGGTAGTGGATCCGGGAGTAGACTTATAATTACTATGACTCGTAAATCCAAGAAATGTTATTAAAAGAACGTATAAGACACTACTTACTAGTTCTGATGAAGATATCAAGTCCAAAGACTATGATAACGAATGTGGCTCAGTGGATGATCGGATAATCAAAGATGAGCTATCTTCTCTCCTAATGCTTGGATGAGTGTCACCGGGCTCCTGTTACAGTTGTAGTCTGGGCTTAATGTCCTTTCTGCAAACTCCTCTCTTCCTTCACTTATCTCTCTGCTCGGCCAAGTGAAATGATTCTTCTAATGACTTCCGATATTCGATCAATGAAAATCCAGCCCTTGTTTTGGTCAGTGGAGGTCATGGAACCGATGGTGGTTACGTAACCAATGATGTCGAAAGTTGATATCTATGAGTCAAAGTGGGCTATTTTTAGTAAAATAGCCAACTTTCCCTCCTTTGAGGAATTAGTCAGGCTTGTCAAGTCATTATTAGGTTGATTTTGGTGTGTGAGAGTAATTAGTCATGGTGTGGATGTAGACCAAGGTATAGGTCTTAATTAGGTTAGTTTAGGTTGGCTAGGTCATGATGAGGTGGCAAAATGTGGTGGCGAGGTTTGAGATGTGGATTTATTAAATATAAGGTAATTAATAAATAATGTGCAAGGTTTAGGTGGTGAGGCTAGGTTGCGAAATGGGATGCGGGGCACTGGGGATCGAAGACACAAATTTGGTGTCTACATTAGCCCCTTGTTGTCGTGTAGCTTAGTCTTGTAAAGTCGCACTAACAATAATAAGAAGTGGTTTCTCCCGTTAAGGGTATAGGTAATCCCCTCAAATCTATCACGATTGAGGTAAAGCGTGAAATCGTGGATAGGGTCGATAAAGGGTAAATGGTGTTGAGATGATGGTAAGATGGTGGGGTAGAAGACGACGTTGAAATGCAAGAGTGCGACTGTGGTACATGATTTCAAGAGCAAACAAGTAATTCATAGCAAAGGTCGATAGTTTATGTAGATCCAAGTGCATAGAAGTAACTCAGGATATAACTGTAAGGTATGTGAATAGGCATGTTCAGAAGTACTCAAATGGTTGGTTTGGTTGAGATAAACGTCACGGTCTTGGTCTAGGAAAAGTTGGTCGACCGATCAAGTCAAGTACCTAATCATGCTAAAACACGAACATGTGAGCTTTCAACAAAAGCTACATTAATGGTGGATAAAATTGTAAGTCATGGGTTTTGGGCAAGGTATTTATGGTGCGCCTTAGGTTGGGCCTGATTGGTTGGTGCGGCCTGGGTCGAGCAAATGGTTGGTCGCGCCTTAGGTTGGGCTAAATGGTCAAGTTACGCCTGGGTCAGCCTGATTAGATCGTCAGGCCTTGGGCGGGCTTGATTGGGGTGCCGCGCCTGGGTCAGCCCGATTGGTCGTTACCCCTGGGTCAAACTGGGTTGGTTTGGGTCGGGCCTCGATTGGTCGGGTCGCGCCTGGGTCGGGCTCTGATTGGTTGGTCGCGGCCTTGGGTGTGCCAAATGGTTGGTCATGCGCCTCGATTGGTTGGTTGCGGCCTCGGTCGGGCCCGACGCGCCGGCCTGGCCGATTGGTTCGGGTCATGCGCCTAAGTTAGTCGGCCTCGATTGGGGCCAATGAAGTCAAAAAGGCTATTTAAGAAAGGAGGGTATAAGGCGATGTGGTGAGAAAGGGAGATTGGTGAATAAGGGCGTAAATTGCAAGTAAAATAGGATTAAACCGATATCGGCCAGCCATGACCTCCAGATAGGTTAGATGACCGATACTGGGTGATTTAGTAAGCACAACATAACCGATATCTGCTATAGGTAAAAACCTATAAAAAGAAAAATATATGTATCACACATTGTCAATTTGATAACCAATACGGCTTGTCTGGGGTGTTAAAAGTGATTTTGGTGAGTTTGTATGTTGAGTCGGGTAGTTAATGGAGGAGTGAGTGATCGGGTAGACCAAATGAGTAGGAGGGTAATTTGATCGGAGAGGACCCAACAGAGGAGATTTATAGCCATGGCACAGCCAGAGGAGCAGGAGGTGGGATGGACCACCACCACCCTATCCCACCACGATGACGTGTAGTGCACTTCGTAGGTTCTAAACCTCTAATTATGTGAATTTAATGATTTTAAGTTTAGATTTAGGTTTTGGGTAGAATCCAAAATTTAATGAAATAATGAATAAATGGATGTAATTTGAAAAACGAGTGGGTAGTAGGTTAGTTAGGCTAAAACAGTAATGAGGGTTTTCCAAAGGTATAAGGGTAGAAATAGGCAAAAATATGGTTTTGGGGGCCGCTGTGATTGTTCGGCTCCGGATTTGGATGAGACCGATGTCGGCCACTAAAGCGGCTGACACGGCCACCAATTTTTGGGAGGTTGTTGGTAGATCAAGGTCTTGTAGATGCCGTACTGCGCCGATGCATATCATGTGCTATGGGGGAAGTGCTGCCAAGGTGACCAGACTGGCCATGATCTGGTCATTAGTAAGGTTTATTTGTGTTCAGGTCGTTGTTGTTGGTGTTTTGGTTGGTTGTTTGTGGTGTCGGGGGTGAAGAGGGGAGGGGTAGAGTGTGGTGGTTGCTAGAGATAGATTAGGTGTTGAGTATGAATTAGGAGGTGTTAAATTGGTAGGGGCATAGTTAGATGAGCGAGAATAAATCGTGGTGGTTGGTAGGGTGTGAGATAAGGAAAGGGGATATCATGTAGAAGTTTTAGTGGTAAGATAAAGTGGGTGAGATGTGTGTTATAGAGCCTCGGGGATTTCTCTGTGGGTAAAAGGGGGTATAGAGGGTTAAAGTAGTTGTTTTTGTAAAGGGTAGGTCTAATGAAGTGGGTTATTTTGGCAGCACTACGATGGGATGGATGCCCCGCTTATGAGACTGATGCGCCACATGTGTCCGCACAGAAGTGGGCCATAATGCGCGAGGTGGACTCAGAAGAATCCATGCCAGATAGGGCTACGGATAGGACCACAGCCTTATGGCTGCCCTCACAGCAGAACTAATGTTTTCCAATGGAGAGATGACTATTACACTGGAGGATGTGTATATCCCGAGACCGCGATCGTAGGGGAGGCAATATTCCGTGTAGATGCGAGACGGCATGGACAACATTCTTCAGTATTTGGAGATGCAAATGGCATTATTGACTCATCACAAGCATGAGCATCACTATGGGATGTATCGCGCCCACGCATACGAGACATGGCTCAGCCGTGGTTGATGATGATAGCATCACATGCTTCGCCTCCCGACTCGGTAGGGAGGCCACTTCCCACGGCTTTGATGGGAGTGCTACACGAGATGGCAGAGGAGCATACGTTTATGCCCTGGGCACCAATATATCTCGGTGCATTAATTATACAGAGTCAGGGGTTCGCACGGATGAGGCGATTTGGGATTTGCTCCACATTTTTGTTACACTACTGGGCATATGAGCACATCATATGTATATGACTATGGGGTTGCTCTACAAGCAAGCCTGCAAGGCCAGAAGTTATATACGTATATGGCTTTTGGGATGTGGTCGGGGGTCGGGCCACCCACAAATGGCAGTGCTCAGATCGTGGGACGAGCCTACTACCGACATATGTTAGAGGGCTCGACTCACGCTAGACATCAGACAGAGGTTCCTACAAAGGCCATCGGCCCCGAGGAGGAGCCCGAGCATGAGATGCTGGATCTAGTATACTTTCAGATCGGATGGAGGCCCGGAGAGTATGAGCTGATACCCTGCAGAGAGGGTATGACGATAGTCAGGGCTGCGACAGATGAGCCACCTCCTTCCCACAGATCTGAGGAGGGATGATGAGAGGCCCCACCGCTCGCAATTGCTGCACCGCCGACCTAGATGGGTAGCAGAGAGGCCAAAGCAGACGATACATGACTACAAAAGTGCACAGTGTTCATTTTTAACATGTGGTGGGCAAGGGGAGAGAGAATAGGAGAGCACAGCCCGCACAACCAGATTTAAAGCAAATGCTATAACAGAGAGGGACCGGCTCGTAGGACAAAGCATTATAGGAACTTTTGACGGGGGTATTACAGGTGCTTAGCCTGTGCAGTATAAATGCATCATTAGCACTTCACCATAAAGACTAAGATTGACCATAGCACCACCAGGACAGTACTTGGATGTATTTACAGAGGCCATTATTACTAGAGTTGGGGACCAAAACTAAGCACATGGTGGTGGCACGGCCCGATATATGGAGGCGAGAGCGAGGCCAGTATTATCAAGGATGTCCTCGATGGTACTAGGGTCGACTATCGCCCATACGCGGGCATTTACGTAACCTGAGACCTCGTGGAGCCGAGAGATCCCTGTGGGGTGCAAAATGTTTTGCACATAATGCTTCCGTTTCTTGGAATAGAGTTTCTTCTATCCTTTCATTCCTTTCGAGAAAAGATAAAGTTAGTAGGAGGAATACATTGAATGTTGAGAGGGTGTGCGCGCACTGAGTGGGAGAGAGATCGATCGATCCGGGAAGGACTACCTACAAAGTAAGAATACAAGACCACCGCATTCTAATTAGACAATAAATGAGGGAACTGGCTTGAAGTATTAAACTTCCTTTCGAAGGTGGTTAGTTCCCTACTAATATGAATTAACACAAATTATCAAAATTACAATTTAATTACCTTGTTAAAACAATAGAGGAAAGGGCTAGTTTTGGTTTTAATGGGACTGATCTTTGATCACTTCGTGATCACATGAGATCGTTTCACGCTAACCGATATCTCAGTAGGGGCAAAGCTGGGTTTAGGGCCTGAAGGTTGACTTCTATAAGGTGGCTATGGTGTTTATAAGGCTAAATGATTGGGGATAAGTAATGGGGTGATGGAGAAGACTCGTGAGAATAGTAAGGGCAGAGGAATGACAAGCTAGATGTAGGGTGTTCACTGGGTAGTGGATCCGGGAGTAGACTTATAATTACTCGTGACTCGTAAATCCAAGAAAATTAAAAGAACGTATAAGACACTACTTACTAGTTCCTCGATGAAGATATCGTGTCCAAAGACTATGATAACGGGCGTGGGCTCAGTGTAGGATGATGGATAATCAAAGATGAGCTATCTTCTCTCCCAATGCTTGGATGAGTGTTATCGGGCTCCTAACTTAAATGCAGTCTTGGGCTTGATGTCCTTCTCTGCAAACTCCTCTCTTTCCTTCACTTGTCTCGCTCGGCCAAGTGAAACTGGATTCTTCCAATGACTTCCGATAGATTAATGAAAATCCAAAGCTCCCTTGTTTTGGTTGGGAGGTCATTTACAGGAACCGAGGAATTAGTCAGGCTTGGTCAAGTCATTATTAGGTTGATTTTGTTGCGGGTGAGGAGTAATTAGTCATGGGTGTGGATGTAGATCAAGTTATAGGTCTTAATTAGGTTAGTTTAGGCTTAGGCTGGGTCATGATGAGGTGGCGAAATGTGGTGGCAGATTGGAGATGTGGATTTATTAAATATAAGGTAATTAATAAATAATTGTGCAAGGTTTAGGTGGTGAGGCTAGGTTGCGAAATGGGATGCGGGGCACGGGGATTGAAGACACAAATTTGGTGTCTCTACAACTCCTTAGACTCCCATTTAGGGAAGGCCAAAACTTGACATGATTACAACATGGCCATCTTTAGGCGATTGAGGAGTTCATCGAGCAACATGTCAAAAGTGTCTCCAACCTCAGCCGGAGTTTCTAACACTTTGGGGTAATGATAAGAAAGCAAAAGGACCATTGAGCAATTTGGATAAGACCTGACGCTACCCATGTGACAACTTTGGGTATGTTCCATTCCTGGAAGAATATCAAGACCAACATAGACAAAGCTGCCAAAAAGTAGTTGTAGATGCTTTAGCTGTTCTTGTATGTTTTTATGTTGTTTTTTTGCGGTCTCTCTACTACTTTTTTGCAGTATTTTTGTTGTTTTGTCTTGTTTGGGTAGTTTTTTTTGGCTACTTTGAGCTTCATTGTCACATTTGGATTCTGATCCTTTTCTCTCTGGTTTTCATTCCTATTTTGGCTCCTAGGCCATCTTTTGTACTCAAGGGTATAGTCCCTTTCAAAAAACTATTTGCCAATAATAATAAAAAAAGATTACTATAGATAGCATTGAGTTTAGCGATAGCCGCCTCATCATAGATTTGATTGACACTAACATGAGACATGATGAGCTAAGAAGGAGAAGAGTTATCCTTAGCCATTAGGGTTTTAGTGGGTCCTAGGGCAAAATGTTCTAATCTACGGGTTCACTAAAATGATGTACTAAAATCTAAATTTTGGAATAAACCTAAGTGTACAACAATGTAATAAATTAAAATATTGAAATATAAATGCTAAGTAATTTATATTATACTTTAAATGAAATGAAATGAAAGGGAAAGATCTCGAACTAAAATGAACTTACCTCGCAGTGACTCAGGACTAAATAGAATGTTGAAATGACGGAACAGAGTGTCGTAACGAACCTCGAAAATTGCAATGATGCAAATTTGGCCAAACTGGGACGCCTAGGGAAGGATAAGGGCACTTGGGTGCCATAGTCAAATATGGGCACCCTAGTCTGTGGAATAACTTGAAACCCGAGTCCGGGATGGTCACTAGGTCTTCGCAATACTTCACCTTTGTCGTGTGGATGTCACACTAGCTTCATTGATGTCATCATGAACCTGTAATGAAGAATCACCTGCAAAACCCCACACAAAGCATCAAACCCTAAAAATAAAGATGCATATGAAGGGGTTAGATTGTCCTTAGTAGCCATAATGGTGGTCTTACAACTAAGTGTTGCACTACATCTTAGACCCAATGTAGTTATGTGTGATTGTGTGTGCAATGATGTGCCTAAGATGCCCTAATGCAAATGACATAGAGATAGGGGCAATAGCTAGATAAAAATGTAAAATGGTGGATGGAATAGAATAAACTTCCCTTCCTATGCAGTGTGTGATGTAGAATAGTGCCCAAATGTAATCCCTTGCTCTATGTAGATAGCTAGCCCTTAGTAGAAATAGTCTGCCTGTAAGGTAGTATATATGTTGTGTTTATATATGGATCTCATGATCAAATTTTGACACTAATGACCCGATATGCCAAATAGTACCTAGGGAGATGCGAAGGAAACTGAAAAGATTGACCTTGAATGTCTAAATTAAAACCAAGTGTGACAGGGACCGGGGTGCTTAAAAATTAAGACCAGAGTGCCTAGGTGTTATGTTGTGGAGCTTGTTTTCATGTGTGGAAGTGTTAAAGACTATACACTAAAAGTATTGTACACTCTCCATAGTTTTCTCGCTTAAGGTTTGGGATGGGTGAGCCCCAAACAGGGTGGTGACAACCCTTTTAGTAGGGGTTTGGGGGCGTAGCCCTTGAGAAAATTTTTGGCCTCGAAAAACATGATTGATATATCGGGAAACGTGCTCTTATCGTATGGGCATGATTTTTAACCCATAGGTTTATGGGATAGTATTAGCCCATGGTTTTAATACCCATGGTATTGTAAAACTACTTAAGCATTTGCCTATTGATGTAGGGACAACATATCATTATAGAGGTGTGTGTGAGTTCGAGTGTGAATTTAGGAGAGTTTGTTGAGTATAGCTTCAAACACATCTGGGTATTGTATTGAGAGAGAGAGAGAGAGAGAGAGAGAGAGAGAGAGAGAGAGAGAGAGAGGTGGCTTGTAATAAAATATGAGCAAGTGATTCTTGGTGGATGTAGCCCAAATTGGGTGAACCACATTAAATATTATGTCTCGTGTTGTGTTCTTTTTATTTTCTACACTTTTATTTCATATCTGTAATATCTTTTTGCATATTAGTTTCTACTATTGCGATTATGTGTGGGATTGTTTTGCATATTTTATCCCTTATTTCCTAACAATTAGTATTAGATCTGGTTTGCTTTGTTGAAGTGTTGAATCATAGGGAAAGTTTTAGCTTGAGTGGGAGCTATATCGATGATGGAAGATCAAAAGGTTGATAAATTCAATGGGAAGAATTTTAGTCTTTGGAAGATGTAGATGGAAGATTACCTTTATCAGAAGGATCTTTATATTCCGTTGTCTAAGAAAGGGAACAAACCCTTGAGCATGATGGATGCAGAGTGGGATTTGCTTGATAGGAAGGCACTTGGAACAATCCGGCTATGTCTTACATCTTCGATATTATTTAATGTTTCAAAGTAAAATAATACAAAAGAACTTATGCATGCATTAGGGAAGTTATATGAAAAACCCTCTACCTCTAACAAGATATTTTTAATGAAAAAGTTGTTTAATATGAAGATGTCTGAGAATAGTTTAGTAAAGATCATTTGAATGATTTTAATACGGTTGTGAATCTGCTAGCTTTGATTCTGATAGAATTTGATGAAGAAGCTAGGGCTTTATTAATTTTATGCTCTTTACCTGAGAGTTGGAATAACTTGGTAATGGTGGTAAGCAAATTGGTTCATTTAACTCAAAGTTGAAGTTTGAGGTTGTAGGGGTGATTCTAAGCGAGGAAATGCAAGGAAAAAGCTTGGAATCTTCTACTTCATGGTATGCTTTGATGGTGGAAACTAGAGGGAGACAGAAGAATAGAGGAAGCCGTGGAAAATCGAAAGATCATAAAGGTCAAAATCCAAAAGCAAGATGGTATATTGGCAATTGTGGAAAGTCCTGGGCATTCAAAGAAGAACTCTTGGGAGCTTGGGATAAGAAGAAGCAACATGAAGAGAACAAGGAGGTGAATGTGGCAACAAGTAATGTCTGTCAGGATGCTTTGATTATTTCTTTAGATAATATTGTTGAATCTTGGGTTTTAGATTCAAGGGCTTCTTTCCATGCTACTCCACATAGGCATTATTTTGTTGATTATGTTCAAGGGGATTTTGGGCATGTTTATCTTGGTGATGATGAGCCCTACAACATAGTTAGAAAAGGTTATGTTTAGGTTAAGATGTAAAATGGTAATACATGGCTATTAAAGGATGTCATACATGTGCCTACATTAAGATGAAACTTAGTATCAACAAGGCAACCTGGGAAATGATGGTTGTCTTATGATATTTATAGAGGACTCTTGGAAGGTTACTAAGGGTGCTCTTGTGGTGGCAAGAGGTAAAAAGGTTGAAACTTTGTATTTAACCACTAATAGTATTAATGTTTGTAATCTTGTGGCTTCGGATGCAAATACAACATTGTGGCACTATATACTTGGTATATGAGCCATAAGGGCATATAGATCATAAAGGAAAATTTGCCCGAATTTACGAAACATGTTTGGATTTATGTGAGAACTATGTATATGGGAAACAAAAGTGAGTAAAGTTTCTCAAGGTTGGACCTACAAAGAAAGAGAGTAAGTTAGATCTGGTACATTTTGATGTGTGGGGGCCTACTCGGGTATCATCTTTGGGGTTCAAATTATTATGTTACTTTTATTGATGATGCAATAAGAAAAGTTTGGGTATATTGTATTAGAAATAAATTTGATGTATTTGACACTTTTGTTAAATGGAAAGCCTTGGTAGAGAATGAAACAGGTCTTAAGATAAAATGTCTCAAGTTAGATAATGGAGGGGAGTATTGCAGTAATGAGTTTGATGATTATTGTTCTAAGAATGGAATACGTAGGAAAAAGATGATTCTAGGAATTCACCAAAGAGAATGATGTGAGAAAGGATGAATAGGACAATAATGGAATGAGCTAGGAGCACGAGGTTGCATGTAGGACTGCCTCTTTCTTTTTGGGTAGAAGTGGTGAGCACAATTTGTACTTGATAGAGGACCTTCAAGTGCCTTATATGGATGCATAAGCGAGGAGGCTTGGTCTGGTAAGAAGGTTGATTATTCATTTCATAGAGTTGGATGTGAGGTGTTTGTCCATATTGACAAGAATGATAGGACCAAGTTAGAGGCTAAGTTAGAAAAATACGGTTTCAATTATTATGGTGGTTATGACTTTGGATATAAATGTTGGAGTATTAAGGACAATAAAATTATTTGATCTAGGGATGTGGTCTTTAATGAGAAAGTTATGTATAAGCAACTTGATTGCATGAAAATAGGAAGAATTCAAGAAATAATATGTAGTAGTAGAGGATCTTTCGGATGGGAAAGTGACACATGAATTAGTTTAGGAATCTACTCTACGGGAACCCCAAACTTTTATATTGAGGAGGTCTTATAGGGAAAGAAGAGCACTGCAAGTTTTTATCCTTATCTTTATTATTTATTACTCACTCGATAATGGAGAGTCGAGAGCTTTGATGAAGAAATGTAGGTAGATGCCGGGAAGAAGTGGGAGAAAGTGATGAATGAGGAACACCAATCTCTCATGGAGAACTAGAAATGGGATTTGGTGAAGCTATCCGAAGGTAAAAGAGTATTGTAGAATAAGTGGGTATACAAAGTTAAAGAGGAAGAAGGAGGAAAGAAAAGATATAAGGCCTAATAGGTGGTGAGGGTTTGCGCTGAAAAAAAAGTATAGATTTTGATGAGACTTTTTCTCTTGTAGTAAAAATGACTTCTATTAGAAATATTTTGGAATAGTGGCAACATAATATTTGCACTTAGAGGAGCTAGATGTAAAGACCGCATTTCTTCATGGTGATTTGGAGGAGGATCTATATGTAGTAATTATAGGGCTATGAGGTTAAAGGTAAAGAGGAGATGGTGTGCAAGCCAAAGAAGAGCTTGTATGGCTTGAAATAAGCTCCACGTCAATGGTATAAAAAATGATAGTTTCATGATGGAGCAAGGTTATATTAGGTGCTATTTTGAACATTATGTGTATATAAATAAATTTCAAGATGGAAGTTATATTATCATGTGTCCGTACGTGGATGACATGTTGGTTGCAGGTAAAAACATGCAGGAAATAAAAGTACTCAATAAGCAACTAAGTGACTCATTTGATACGAAGGATTTGGGGGCATCCAAACAAATCCTTGGTATGAGGATATTTAGGGATAAGAAGGAACAAAAGTTGACTTTATCTCGGGAAGAGTACATTAAGAAGGTTTTGGAGAAGTTTAATATACAAGATGTTAAACCAGTTAGGACTCCTTTGGTAGGCCATTTCAAGTTATCAAAGGAGTTATGTCCCAAGACAGAGAAGGAGAGAAACCAAGTCTCTAAGGTACATTATTCATCAGCGGTTGGTAGTATGATGTATGTCATGGTGTGCACTAAGCCCGATATTGCCCATGCAGTGGGACTAGTGGGTAGATTTATGAGTGATCCAGTAAAGATCAGCCGGCGAAGTAAAGTGGATCCTTTGGTACTTGAGAGAGACCATGGGGACAATTTTGTGCTATAGTGGATCGGACACCACTTTACGTGGTTATGTAGATTCAGATATTGCTAGAGATGTAGAAAATAGGAGGAACACGACAAGTTATATTTTCACTATAGGTGGGACAACAGTGAGTTGGATTTCACAACTATAAAAGTTTGTGGCTTTGTCAACCATGGAGGTTGAGTATTTTGCTGCCACAAAAGAAAGCAAAGAGATATTTGGTTACAACTATTGCTTGAGGAATTAGGGCATAAGAAAGAGGAAGGGAAGTTGCATAGTGATATTCAGAGTGTTATACGCCTAGCTAAGAACTTTGCTTTCCACTCTAGGACGAAGCATATATAGTTAATGTACCATTTCATTAGGACAACTTTGGAGGAAGAGAAATTGAAGCTATAGAAGATTCATACCAGTTAGAATCCTATAGACATGATGACCAAGGTGGTCACAAGGGAGAAACTAAAGTTGTTTTCATCTTTGGTTGGTCTTCATGAATGACAATGAAGGGTTGAGAAGCTTGCTCAGAGGAAAACTAGTCTCCAAGTGGGAGATTATTATGTTGTGGAGCATGTTTTCATGTGTGGAAGTGTTGAAGACTATACACTAAAAGTCACGTACACTTTCTACATATTTCTCACTAGGTTCATGTCTGTTTGGGCCCTAAGCGGGGTGATGACCCTTAGAATTATTTTGGCCTCAAAAACATGCTCAATATCTAAGGAAATGTGATGTTCTCATATGGGGATTTTTGACGTATAGGTTTATGGGGCGGTTTTGGCCCATAGTTTTGGTACTGCGATGTTGTAAAATTGCTTAGCGATTGCCTATTGATGTAGGGACAACATATAAATATAAATGTGTGTGTGAGTTCGAGTGTGAATTCGGGAGAGTTTGTTGAGTTTAGCTCCCAAACAAATTTGAGTATTGTATATAGAGAGAGATGACTTGTAATAAAATATGAGTAAGTGATTCTTGGTGGATGTAGCCCAAATTGGGTGAACCATATTAAATACGTGTACGTGTTGTGTTCTTTTATTTTCTACACTTTTATTTTAGATCTGTAATATCTTTTTGCATATTAGTTTCTATTGTTACAATTCTGTGTGGGATTGTTCTACATATTTTATCCCTTATTTCCTATAACACCAGGAACCCTAATCCCTCCCTAAGTGCCCTATTCAAAGACTAGTGATGACAAGTGAGTGAATACTAACAGTTAAGACTCCTGGAGACAATCAAAACTCATGCGAGTGAGTGACGAATGTGCAAGGCAAATAACAACAAAGACCAACCAGGATGATGTCTAGACTAGGGAATGGTTCATCAATGAATACTTTTCTTACACAAGATCCATATATAAAACAACATACTTGGCGGTATAATATTGGTAGTAAGTGCGTGATTTTGTGACTACAACTTACACCTACTCATCAAAACCAACTCAATGCAACAACAAACAACGCATACTCTCCTCATATCTTTAATACACCATACAACACACTCGATATATCTACAACACATTACACACTCAACACTTTCACAACATACCTCTTTCACACATCTCTTTTACATGCACTCAACACATACACCTTATACAATCTATATATCTGCAACACCCTACACATTCAACGCTCTCACAACATATTTGTCTTTCATAACCTACAATTGACACATTCACAATTCTCTCTCTCTCTCTCTTGCGTACGATCAACACAATACATTCCACATTCAAAAATACACATCGCACACTCAATGTGTTCACAATCAATCACTTTCGCAGACATTCAATACCACATACTACACAAACAACACAACACATTCACTATTTCTCTCGCGCACAACTAATGCGACACACTACCCTATGACACACTCTAGTTCCATGGTCCATACTCGACTATTGAGGGTCTACATCTCAAATGGACCTCATCACACTCACACGTTCAATCACTCACTCTACACTTTGCATGTTGTCGATCACATCTTTTACGTACACACATTTCATACCATTTCTCGATGATGTACTCGTTTATAGTTCATTATTTACTACTGAGGGGGAATAAATAAATGAACCTCATTACATGCATACACATCCACTTGGGGGCACACTACTCCTATCATTCACATTACATTCCATTCTACCTCATCCACAACATACTACATATCTTGGTTGCACTTAGTCTTGCTTACATTTACTTGTTACATGCTCACCTTATTACACATGCTAGATAGATATCTTGTATGTCATTATCTTTTATCATACACACATGCACATTCACTTGCCTTTCTAGTTGTGATTGCAAATTCTACAAATATCTTACACACAACATGGATGCTTGGCGCAATACCTATTACCAAATCCCCATAACGGCTCCTGGGGGCATCCAATTTCGTACATTATAGGTGTTATTGTTTCATTTTTGTTTCATAACACATTACATTATCAGATTATACATGTTTTGACATACATTTTATCTTTCTAACATGTTAATGGGTACTTCATGTGTAACATTTTTTTTGCATGTCTATTTGCTTCCATGGTTATTTATTACATTGTTTGTCATTGCTTGTTCTTTGTATGCTCTTGTTTGCAGGATTTGACCTTTGTTTTATGTGTACACTTATCATTTGTAGCCACAATGGCCTTGATTGTATTTGACATCATGAGTGATGTCCCATGTCTACAACCTACTTTTCACAGTCTACATTGTCTTCTTGCATGTTTATTTGCGTCTTAGCTTACACATTGTCTACTTAGGTTACATTTCATCTTATACATGCGTGTTTTTCTTTGTTTGTATTAAAACTTATCTTATAACCACTTTGTTTGCATGTGTTTTGGTTTCTACCAAGAAAATTCCCTTTCCCCTTGTAGGGCACAATTTCAACACAAGACAATCCTCTTGTGGGCCACATGCTCCTTCAAATGGACGTCACATGCACCCCAAATGAGGGGGCATCATTTGGGTGAATCAGTCACCCCATACAATGTTATACACACCATAATACCGATACAAAACATTTTTTAGTTTCAGATAAGGCTTAGAATCAGACTTGGGTCCTTAACACAGTTGATGTCTTTCCTGGATGCCAATAACTAGGGGTAGTTACACAATGATTGGTAGTTCAACACAGTCTACAAAACTCCACACAATGACTTTTACAGGGAATACAATCATTAGCACTTTTAACTATTTTTGTACACCATATGTAGTGGTGTCCTACATTGTAGGAAGTCGTTAAAGGTTAGGGATGATACTAGACTTTTCTCCCTACACTTCTTCCATGAATTAGCGTGAGATCACCCTAAAAACTCATAGATGACATAATTGGCATGAGATCACCCAAAAACTCGGTCTTCTACATTTTCAAGATCCTTTTTACATCCTTTTTCTCATCACGGATCAGGTGCACATGTTCCTTTTTCATATTTTCGGCATTTTACATATTTTTACACATACACGTGTATTTTACTACTTGTTCATTCTTCTCTTTTGTAAGTTATTCGGTATGGGAAGCAGGTAGTCAACATCATTTCACAACATCAACAACAACGCCGACACCAACAATAAGTACATCATGACATCTACACATGCGTTTCCACCCTAGGTTCATTTTCATCACCACTTTTTGCACTTTCTCCTCCTTAGCATCCACGCTTCACATTTTTATCACTCCATGATTTTTCTAGTCCTTTGACATGCTTTCGTCATCAATCTACATGGTTATCAGGTACGCATCTCTTATCTACTTTATGTTATTGAGATTTTCACTCACCAACATAAAGTGGGGGAAAATGTAGACACAAAATCACACACTTTGGGTAATTATCTAGTCCTGATTACATACTACTATTCATATGATTCCTAAGTAAGAAAAATACTAATCAACCCATGTCTTTAGCCTTGCTTCTTTCAATCTTGCACCCTTACTTGTTGGTCTAACTTGTTAGACTTCATATTTTATCATCCTAGACATTAGCACCTAGCTAGGATGCCGAGCGTCAGTGCCCTTGTCCCCTATGGGTGCCCTGTCCCCTTTATACTTTACTCACACTTTTTGGGTCCTTTCTAACCGTATGAACATCTTATCTTTTTGGAAGTCGATATTTTCGGGGTTAATTATGAAATTCAACCAAAGGAATCATATAAATATAAATTTATGTGATCATAATAAGGGACCAAGCACTAAGCATTAGTCATCACCACCTAAGGTTGCATCCATCAAACATCTAAGAGCTCCATTGCATCCATTTAGTGCCATCACAAGGGACACATGGTCTGGTTATTCTACATACACTTCATAGGAGGGAAGTTCATTCTAGTCCATGCACACATCTATTACATTTCTTTACATCTAGCTTACTTTCTCGTTATCAAGTGTGACATGCACAAGATCCACCTAGGGCACGATTCCACACACACACATAGAACTACATTGGGTATGAGATGTAGTGTAATGATCAGTCATAAGTTCACCATTGTGACAACTGAGGATAGTCGACCCCTCATTTTACATTTTTTTATTTTTGGGATTTGATGTTTATTTGAGGGGTTTACTGAGTTCATATTTCATTGCAAGTTTCTAGTGCCCCGACGATCATTGTGTGACCTTAGAGTGACCAAAGGTGACTAATAACGAACACCTTGCGACCACACAAAATAGGTTTCTGAGAATTTCAGTAGACCCTTGCACCAGTAAACAGGTCTAGGGTGCCCCCTTGTCCCTCTTTAGGCGCCCAGTCTAGTTTATTTCTCCCATATCGTATTTTCTCGGGTCTTTGTGCAATGCTCATGCTGCTCTGTTCACTTGTTCAACACTTTGGTACACTCTAGATTTAGTGCGAATAAACTAAGTACCTCTTTCTCCTCCTTGGAATTAGGGTTTCATAATTTATTTCTTAGTTGTTTGGGTGTAAATTTTGTACTTAATTGCATATTTATTTTACTGCTATAATAACATCATATTAGGCATAAATATCCACATTTAGCTTAATTAGTATGGCAAATGGGACATTATAAATTCCCTTGTTTGGTGATTGCCATTTCTCCTCGCCACCAATCTCAACGTGAAACTAAAGAAGAAGAGCAATAACATGATGGATGGGATTTCATCCGGACACAACCCACCACTCTAACACTAGTGGATGGGGGACACACCGATAGTCCTCCACCTTTGCCTCCTCTTACTACCATATTATTTTGTTTTCTTACACCTTTTCTTATTAAATCACACTTTATTATGTATTCCATCCCTTTTGAGGTTATTTGGCCTCCTTCTCAAGGCCTTCTTGGCTTGATTTGATCCACATTCATGGGTGTGAATTTTCCTTTTTTTTTATAAGATTACGATTTTCTTATTAATAAAATTGTGTTTTTCAATCAAAAAATTAGAGAGATATAATTTTATTGTGAAATGAATTGCATTTCCTAATTTTCCTCCAAAGTTGTATAGCTAAATGTTATAACTCTTCCCAAGACAATTTTTACAATTTTCATAGTTTTCCTATATTTGTGTGTATAATTTATCTCCTACATTAAAAAATGTGTACTATTTTATGGACTTTGATCCAACCGCATCCATGTATTTTTTGAATTTCTCCATCTTTCATCAATATTATTATTTTTGAAGTACACTCCACCTACCCAATATTGCATAAATGTATAACAAAATTCTCATATCCCTATATTTTTATGTGATCTACAAGCTCCCAAAAAATATTTGCACACCATCATATAAGGTTTTATTGGTATGTTTTATGCTACGCCCTTAGTCCTAGGTTATAAAATGGGATAGGTAAAGCCGACATGTGGTTAACATTATCTCGAACATGTCATATCATATTTATTTATGCTTTTATATGCTTAGTAGGTCGGCTTTGGTGCTTTACATATCATAGTAGGGTATATGTAGGAGTTAATAAGTGGTAGATGATCATCATATTGAGCACTTGAGTCTTATTGTATGGTTTGGAGGTTGCCCCCTCAAAGTGGCTAAGTCATTTTACTTTCATATTGTGATCGTTTATCTCTATTTTGGTGTTCTATTTATGTTAATATTGAAATCTATCTAAATAATTTCATTCTAAAATGGATCAATATAAGACTATATTTAGTCATATAAACATAAAAGGGTGCCTCACTTCTTGTGGATGGATGAATAATAATTAAAACTCAATTAAGTGCACATCCACCGAACTACATTTTAAGCGACACTTCAATCTAAAACTAGAATTGTAAAAATAGAGTTTTTTGGTGTTATATTTTTGTTGATATTCAAATCTATCTAAGTAATTTCATTATAAGTGGTAAAGAGAGCTTCGATTTGGGC
The DNA here is from genome assembly GCA_018340775.1 of Taxus wallichiana var. yunnanensis. Taxonomy (NCBI): domain Eukaryota; kingdom Viridiplantae; phylum Streptophyta; class Pinopsida; order Cupressales; family Taxaceae; genus Taxus; species Taxus wallichiana. Next base: position 188,553,120 of record CM031235.1, read on the forward strand.
ACGAATCAAGTAGAAACCCTAATTTTAAGGGCTAACCATATCTTACAATAATATATGATTTTCTACCAATTTTTGGTGGAGTTACAAAATACTAATGTCAAAATATCCACAAAAATCAGTTGATTTGATCCATTTTGTAAAAGTTATTGCAATATTGGTGTTTTTCATAAATTCATTCCACATGTTGCAATTTTTTGGAAATTTTTAAAGGTATTTACATTTTTGGAAATATCTAAAAAATAAAAGGGGTCTATTCTTTATAATTTTTGGTTTTAGGCCAAAAGAATTATGAAGCTTGACCCTTAAATCTTGGTTAAAGGAGTTTGTTCTTGAAACTCTAATTGTGTGCACCATGGGGATGTGATCTTTCTATGTAAATGGAGAGATTGACGTTAAAGAATGGTGGGTCGGATTTAAGAAGAATTATTTTTCATCTAAATGGAAATGGTTGTGGTTTTAATTTTGGATTGATGGTCTAACACAAATTTAATCTATCAATTGAATCAAGATGGTTCATATTGGTTTTGGGAGGAAATGGAACAAGTTTTCTTGGCCAAGTGGAAAAAGAAAAAAGATAAGAAAGAAAATAATGATGTTGTGGAAAAAGTAGAAAAAGAACAAGGAGTAAGAGAATGAGAAAAAGAAGAGGAAGGAGGAGGACAAAGAAGAATATAAAGGAGTGATTTAACCTAATTTGAATTAAATCTTAATTCATAATAACTTCTTTGTAACAAATGATATTTAGATGATTAAGTACTATAATAATATGTAAACAATAAGCATTCAAGGATGTATAACCCTAAGCAAATGAGAGAGAGAGATGATGACTTAGTTGACTTTGTATAATGGGAGTAATTGGGATTTGTGTATCTACTGGAATAGGCTAGAAATAGTGTCGAAATGGCTTGATTAGGTTTTAGAACCCCAAGAATGTACAAGGTAGAAGCACCCACAAGAGGGCAGGAGTGCCCTGAGTGCTAACAACTGGCCCGATCTAGGCACTGTGTATGCTAAAATGCTCGAGGTTTTGATATTTTTTGGGTTGGAAGACCTTCGTGGTTAGTCACTCTTTATCGTTTTAGTTTCATTATTAGATTTCGAATCGTGCACTGTAACCTGTAAAACAAATGACTACCTGCATATGCCCATAAACCACATCAAATCTAATAAAAAGATGCAGAATAGGGATTTGAGATGACCACGATGGTCATCCAAAGAGTGAACTTAAGATTGAATAATGCACTACATCTCAAACTCCATGTAGTTCTTTATGTGTGTGTGTGTGTGTATCGTGTCTCGTGCCTAGGTTACCATTGTGCCGGTTGCATGATGATAACGAACTAGATCTAGATTATCTCGAATATGCAAAATGTGTGTGATGGAATAGAATAAACTCCCCTCCTATATAGTGTATGCAAACCAATGCAACCCTTGACCCTTGTATAGATGTGCTAGATATGTACTTTGTAGTGCTCTTGTGCCTTTGTGCAAGCTTATGCGTGATAGATAATGCTTACATTGTTTGGACCTCTATTTAAAAGAAGTAACTAAGTATATATATGATTCCCTTATTTAAATTTCATAATTGACAACTGAAAGGCTAACCCAAATTATTAAAAGGTGACCAAGAAGTGAAAGGGACCCAAAAGAGTAAGAAGAAGAAAGAGAGGGACAAGTGCACTCAAGGGGGACAAGAGTGCACGAGCGCTTCTATCCTAATTGGGTGTTAGTGTTTGAGGCCATCAAAAGGTAAATTAGTCAAGTGTCAACAGAACTGTAAGATGTGTAAAGCCAAAAGGATGCTCAGTCAAGCTCAGAAATAGTAAAGTGCAAGAGATAAAAACCAAAAGGCAAAAGGAGTTGTCAACCACTAATTTTCTTTCTTAGGAATCATGTATACATTAGTATGTTTTAGGACCTAGAAATGTACCCAAGTGCATATATTTTATGTCTACATTTGCCCCCACTTTATGTTGTTGAGTGAATACTCGATAGCATAAAGTAGATAGAAGATGCATACCTTGTAATCCTGGAGAGGAGTGTAGCCGATAGCATGCCAAGTGGACAAGTAGCCATGTGAAGCGTGAAGTGATCGCAATGTGAAGCATGACAACTAGGAAAGGAGGTAGACCCTAGGGTGAATCATATGTGTAGTAGCATGTTGTTGGAGCTTGTACTTGTTGATGTGAGCTACTTCTTATTGCTTGTAAGGACAACCTTACAAAAGAAGAGCAAGAGAGTAGTCAAAGTCCCATATGTGAAAGATAAGAGAAATGTATGTATAAGTAAGTAAAAGTGTGTACTTTGTAGTATTTAAGGAAATAGTGCACTTGATGTATGAGAGAGTATATGATAGAAAATTGTCTTGTTTGTCTTGGAGATGTTTTCGGATGGGGTTGGGAGTGATCAATTCCCAACCAAGAAAGTGTCGAGCCACATATTTGAGCGTCTGGTGCCAAGGATGAGGTTTTGGACGATCTCATGTCAAGGATGAGGTTTTTGGGCGATCTCACACCAAGGATGAGTTTTTGGGCGATCTCACGCCAAGGATGAGTTTTTGGTGATCTCATGCCAATGATGAGTTTTTTTGGGCGATCTCACGCAAAGGATGAGTTTTTGGGTGATCTCATGCCAAGGGAAGAGTGTTGTGGAGAGAGGTCTATTTTTCTCTCCTTCCATGATGTTTCTCAAATAATAAGTGCCATGCAATTGGCATGTCCCGATTTGGCAGAATTGATTGAATTAAATGAATCGAAGACAATTATATGATACTATAGATCGATATTGTGACTTCTACTGGAAAATGTGTTGAACTAAAAAACTGTCTATTTTTCCCTAAAACACAAATGCCCATGTGGGACACAAACACCCACCATTCATATCTCGGTAGTGGGCACTAGTCTGCTCTATTGTTTTGGTCCAGTGTGATTTGGACCAATATGTCATTGTGTTCTTTGGCCAATTTTGTATTGTGTTGTTTTGTTATGGAGCTTTGAACTGTTGGAAGGGTGATTTGTTCACCCAATAATTTCCCCATCATTTGGGGTGTGTGTGATGAATGTAGGAGGATGTGGCCCAAATGAGAGGACCAGAGAGTGATATGTATATTTAGATTGGATACTTGTAGGGGGTAGGGGATGTTTAAGGTAGAAACCAAGGCACATGTAAACAATATAGGCTATAAACAAATGTTAGTGTAAAAGAGCCAATGTGTAATAAAATACAATGTATCAAGTAACTATGAAGACAAGAGGGACCGCAAAAATTGGGTTACATACATGGACATCACCACAATGTCACAAAAATCACAAGAAGACACTAAGAAAACAATGGCTGAAATAGGGCATGACCCTAAAAAAAAAAACAATGATCAAGAAGTAAAAATATGGGACATAGCCTGCAAGGAAAATAAATATTGATGTTAGAAAATAGCAAACATGTATAGAAGTAATAGATAATCATGATTAGTAAATACAAGATCAATGATGTGTAGAGAGAGAGTGACAAAGTTAGATGCCCCAAGAGCCTTAGTGGGCCCCTGGTAAAGAATGGTGTTAAACATCATGCATTGTGTAAGAATCATTAAAGTCTTGCATTCACCTCAAGATACCATGTGAATGTGCATGTGTGTATAGAAAAAGATAATGACATATTAAGTATCCAACTAGTATAGGAAACAAAGTGCAATATGTAAATAGTATAAGCTAACAAGAGTAAAGACAACCAAGATGTGAAAATGTTGTGTGAAAGTGATGGGGTGCTGCGATATACAAGATATGTAGATAAGGGGAGCCACGTTGCTCGGATGTGTGTGATGTGAGGTTCATTTAGGAATTGTGACACCCTCAACAATCAAGTATGAACCGTAAAACAAGAGTGTGTCATTGGGTAGTGAGGTAGAGTATGTAGTAGCAACATTATGTTATATAGATAGGAAGAAGTAATGGTATAAGAAGTGAGGAGGGGGAGTCGATGCCCCCAAGTGTGTATATCGGGAGTTCTTGGAAAATAGATGTGATCTTGTGAGCAATAATAGCTAGAGTATATATAGTGAACGAAAGGATGTATACCATATATATAAATTAGTATGTGTATCATGAATAGAAGGATCCATAAGTAAGCATGAGGAGAAAAGCATGTATGGAGTGGCATAGGAGTGGAAAGGAAATCCATAAGCATAGATAGATGTAGCAAGGTGTGCTCATAATGTAGATAAGAGAAAGTGTTGCTAGAAATATTGACTTGAATTACAAAAAAAGTAAGGTATAGGTGTGTATGTGAGTAGTATGGATAGAACTGCTGATTAAAACATGTGACTATGGGGGGGAAAGTTTGATGCCCCAAGTGTGTGAGTGATGGAGATATATCCGATGATGGGAGAGAGACCATGCCATGGTGGCGTAGATGTTGAAATGTGTCATGAGAAAATTTATGGTCGTCACAATGGTAGGTAGAATCAAGGGTATGACCAACATCAGAATCGAGTCAACAACATTACTAGGATTGAAATCTAATGTGTGCAAATGCTCATCTGACATATCAAATGGTTCATCGACATTGTAAGCTTTATCTAGGTCCCAGTCATCGACATAGGCATTATCTGGATCAAAAGGAGGAATTATAAGTTTAATTTTAGGAGGTTAGTGAGGGATCTCAACTTGTGGTGAGGGAATTGGTTGTTCTTCCTTTGATGGTTTGACCTTAGATGGGGCTTGTGGTGACTCTTGCATTACTAGAGAAGGAACAAGAGTGACTATTACATGATGCTCACTAGACATAGAGGGATTAGATTTGGGAACCCATTGGGGTTTGGTAATTGGAGATGAACATGTAGCAGAATGTTGTGTGAATGAAAGAAATCCTTGATGCTCAAGTTGTTGGATTCTTCATTCTAAAACATAGAAATCATTGTCACGATGTCCATTAATTCTATGATAATTACAAAATGGGTGACCTTTGTATTTTGTAAGCCGATAAGGAGGGTAGTAATGAGTAGGTGACAAGGTGATTAACTAGTGATTGAGGATCTCAAAGAGAATATCATGTTGCTTAACATTTGATCAAACTTGAGAGGTGCTTGTTGTGGTAAGACCTTGACCTCGCTTGTATGAGCACATGTAGTAAACATGGGACCAGGATGAGGTGTAGAAGAAGAACTAACATGGGCATGAGAAGCATCCTTGAGATGTTGGATTTTAGCTGTGAGGGATGTAATTGTGGTTTCCATAACTTGAAATTTATCTTGAAAAAAATAGTGTAAAGTTTGAATTGACTCGAAGATGGATTGATTGGTTGTGTTATCAGGACTAATAGGGGGTCGAAGATACGATTGAAAATTACACTTACTTGTGAAGGTGGCATATTACGAGGGAGGTACATTATGTGTACAACTTTTGTGAGAGCATCTTTGTAAATTGGGTGCTTTTGAAGTAATTGATACAAGGAGACTTGAGGAACTTTAGGGGCCATGATATGAAAGAAAAGGTAATTTGTGAAATAAGAGCCCTAGAAAGTGACCCAGAGGATAGGACCAAGGATGAAACCCTAGGAAGAACTATGTAGATCAGATGTATGATAGACAATAGATGGAAATATGAACCCTAATGCAACTAGGGTTTGGGGTTAGGGAAAGAAAATATGATAGAATAGGCAAAATAAGGATCTAAGTGGTCGATCACGAGTTGGGGTTCACCAAATGATTTAATCTAATTTATATTAAATATTAATTTAGAGTAACTTACTATAACAAATGATATTCAAATGATTAAAGTACAATAATATGTAAGAAATAAGCATTCAAGGATGTAAAACCCTAATCAAATGAGAGAGGGATGATGACTTAGCTAATTAGTATAACTTGGGAATGATCGAGGCTATGTATCTCTTTGGAACATGTTGGAAACAATGTCAAAATGGCTTGATGAGGGTTCAAAACCATAGGAAGATACAGGTAGAAGCACTCGTAGGAGGAAGGAGTGCCCAAGCGCTAACAATTGATATAGGTGCACGTGTGTCTGCTAAAATGCTCAAGTTCTTATCTTTTCTAGGTTAAAAAGACCTTAGTTATTAGTCACTCTTTGTCACTCCAGTTTCAATGTTAGATCATTGATCACACTTGTAACCTGTAAAAAAAATGACTACATGCACATGCCCATAAACCACATCAAATCTAATAAAAAGATGTAGAATGGGGAGTCAGATTGACCCCGACGGTCACCGAAGAGTGAACTTATGACCGAGTGTTGCATTACATCTCGAGACTTCATGGATTTCTCTGTGTGTGTGTGTATTGTGCGTCTCGTGGCCTAGGTTGCCCTTGTGCAAGTTGCATGATGATAGCAAGCTAGATCTAGATTGTCCCAAATATGCAAAAATGTGTGTGATGGAATAGAATAAACTCCCCTCCTATGCAATGTATGCAAACCAATGCATCCCTTGACCCTTGTATGGATGTGTTAGATATGTATTTTTTAGTGCTCTTGTGCCTTTGTGCAAGCTTAGGTGGTGATAGATAATGTTTATAGCACTTGGCCCTCTATTTGAAAGAAGTAACTAAGTATATATATGATTCCCTTGTTTGAATATCATAATGACAACCTGAAAGGTTGATCTAAAGTATTAAAAGGTGTCCAAGAAGTGAAAGGTACCCAAAAGAGTAAGAAGAAGAAAGAGAAGGAAAAGAGTGCCCATGAGGGACAGGAGCACCTAGGCACTTTTGTCTTAACTAGGCACTAGTGTCCAAGGCCATCAAAAGGTAAATCAGTCAAGTGTTGGCAGAAATGTAAGATGTGTAAAGCCAAAAGGATGCTCAGTCAAGCTCAAAAATAGTAAAGTGCAAGAGATAAAACAACCAAAAGGCCAAAAGGAGTTGTCAACCACTAGTTTTCTTGCTTAGGAATCACGTACACATTAGTATTATTTAAGATAGAGAAATGTACCAAAGTGAATAGATTTTGTATCAAGGAGAATAAAGAGAAGGAGGAGAAGGAGAAGGAGAAGAATAAGAAGAAGAGGTAAAGTAGAAGAAGAAGGAAAAGGAGAAGGATAAAGATAAAGAGGAGGAGGAGGATGAGGAGGAAGAGGAGAAGAAGAACAATCTATGGGTGATACAAAGAAGAGAGGAAGAGGATCAAGTTGAAGAACAAATAGAGGATAAGAGTTTATATAGTGTAGCTCCAAATATGGAAGCTTCAATATTTTAGTTTGAAGAGTGCATCCATAAGAAAAATAATATATAGGAAGTTTAAGAGGATGGTAAGAAGATTCAATTTTTTGAAGATTTGAAGCTCTCTAGTCTCAAAGAGATTTTTCCACTTTTGCATACCTAGAACATTTATGTCTTGGAGAATGTCATTGCACAAAATGTTTCAGCCTAAATAGAGTTACTTGAGTTGGATAAAGAAGGTCAAATCAGTTTGGAACATGAGGAAATTCTTCAGATGCACATTAAGAGGGTGAAGAAGAGAGTAATTATTGAGTATCTAATCAAGTGGAAGAATCAAGACAATGAAGCTGCAACATGGGAGGAGGAAGATTTCTTATACTTGTTTGAAGAATCCTCTTGAAATGGTCAACATTGGGGACAATGTTGCTTTAAAGGGAGGGGCATGTTATGCCCTTAGTCCTAGGTCATATATCATGATATGTATAGCTGACATGTGGCTAACATTATCTCTTAACATGTCATATCATATTTATTTATGCTTTCATATGCTTAGTATATTAGCCTCGGTGTTTTACATAGCACAATAGGGTATGTGTAGGAGTTAGTAAGTGATAAATGATCATCATATAAAGCACTTGAGTCTTATTGTATGGTTTGGAGGCTGTCTCTTGAAGTGACTAAGTTATTCTACTTGCATATTATGATTATATTGGTGTTATATTCATTTTGATATTCAAATCTATCTAAGTAATTTCATTACATTTTAATGATAATGTTTAGAGCTTCATCAAGATAGCTCAACATAGTCAAGAAGATCGATCATACATGTATAATGATCCATTATATCCATATTGCAATAAGAATTGCTCTTGTGATTGAAATATTTATAGCCCTTATCCACTAGGCCCACCAATAAATTATGAGCCTTTTTATATGCTTCACCATTTTGCATGTATATTTGTTGTAGTATATACAAATAAAAATGTTATGAAAATACACTTTCAATTACTTTGTTAAGGATCTCCATAACCTTTTCCAAAGCTCCATGTTTGACATAAGTTGGGAGGATGCTAGAAAAGGTTGTCGGGATTGGCTTTATGCCTTATAATTACTTTTTATTAAAAACTCCAAGGCCTTTTCAGAAAGCCCATTTGTGCACATTTGGAAATGAGTGGAGTCCACAAGACAACAACTTATTAAGGAATTTATTTGAAAATAGTTCAAGCCTCATTAAAAACATTTTGTGGATATCATACAAGACATTGCATTCCATGAGAATTTATTTAATTGATGCATTTTTCAAACAATTTTCATGTTTTTTTGACGCTTCCACATTTTGAATGCATGTCTATAAAGGGAGTCACAACTATGAAATTTTACAAAAAAATGTTTTCAATTATTTTGAGATGGATCTCCATACCTTATTCTAAATCTCTCATTTTGGAATAAGCTACTATGATAGTATAAAGGTAAACTCATCATATTGGACGGTTGTTTGTTATTTTTGCTTGAAAATTTGGAAGACTTTTTCAATAAGCCCACTTTATATATATCCAAAATAATTTCATTCCATGAGACTACATTTTATCTAGGCATTTTATCCATGGCACTACATTTTGTTGAGGCATTTTTTTGTAAAAAGCCTCAAAACCTCATCGAGGATAGCAATTTGTATATATGCTACAATCATCACATTCAAGGGACCATGTTTTGTTGAGGCATTTCTTTGGAAATCCTTTAAGCCTCATCATGAACACAATTTTAAGTATTAAATAATCATCATGGTCCATAATAGTGAATTTGAATTACATAGTTTTCAAACAATTGGTATGATTTCGTGGGCTTCCACAATTTCCATACATTTTTTTACAACACTAAGAATTATGACATTCAAATAAAAAAGGATTTCATTAGTTTTTGATGGATTTCAATGCTCCCAGGTTTGGAACAATCTGAAAGAATAATGGCAAGGGTGAAGTGATTGAGTTGGAGTTTGGTTGTTATATTCAATAATCGGTGTTGATGTCTCTCTTAAGGAAGTCAAAGTATTCCTTAAGATATTATTATCATATTCCATGAGAAGACATTTAGGCATAGTCATTTTGTCAAACACTTTGTAAGTGTACATAAAACTACCACATTTGTTGAATACATGTTGATAAGTATGTTTTGTAGAAGATTGTGTTAAATGTAAAAGCTAAGAGAGGATTAATGTAGCTATAATAATGAAACAAGGAAATTTTCCTCACTATCGAGCATTCCCTTTAAAAGGGAATTTTAGTTAATATTATTCTTTCCACAAACATCCATAACCATAACCCATTTGAGATGCTAAGAGATCTTGCCAAAAGAGACTAACCATAGGCATAATAGGCTCCACACATAGCATTTAACATGCAATATAGATGAGCACACCCTAAAGAATGACCCAAGGCATTTTCTAAAGTTGTATTTTGGAGCGGTTGGGAGGATACAAGTAGAACTACAACCCCATTTTAATTTTCTCATAATTTGAAAGAATAATGGATTTCAATGCTCCTACCCTTCAAAGGGAATTTTGGTTAATGTTATTCTTTCCACAAACATCCACAACCATAGCCATAACCCATTTGGGATGCTAAGGAGCTCGCCATAAGAGACTAACCATAAGCATAATAGGCTCCACACATAACATTTAACATGAAATATAGATGAGTGCACCCTAAAGAATCGCACAAGGCATTCTTTGAACTCCCATTTTGGAGCGATTGGAAGGATGTGAGTAAAATCGCTACCCCTTTTTGATGGATTTTAATGCTCCCGGTTTGGCACAATCTGAAAGAATAATGGCAAGGGTGAAGTGATTATGTGGGATTTTTGTTGTTACATTTGGTAAATCGGTGTCAATTTCTCTTGAGGAAGCTAATGTCTTCCTTAAGATACTATTATCATATTCCATGAGAAGACATTTAGGAATAGTCATTTTGTCAAACACTTTGCAAGTGTATAGAAAATTGTCGCATTTATCGAATACATGTTGATAGTATGTTGAAAACCGCTACCCCCTTCACAACATGGTTTCAAACCTCTAAATCTAGCATAAGTTGGGAGTACGTTAGAAGCGAAATTGATTAGATTGGAAACATGCTAACTACATTTGGTGAAACCATTATAATGCTTCGTGAGGATGCCCGTGTGTTTTGTTAGTTATGATTATGATATTCCGTGATAAACACATGGCATAAAATGTTGCTATCGGAAATCCTCTGTTGGAATATGTAATTTTTCCAAAGTAAATATCTCTTTAAAGTCAAATGTCTCTCGACATAATAAGAGTTTTATAGAAAATTGGTTTTATGCAAAAATACATTACATTTACCTAAAAATATGCAATTAAAATCTATTTGGACCTAAAAGATTAAAAATTATATTTACCTATTAAACTATTTCTTCCTTAATAATTGATAAGAGCATGTTAAAGAAAAATATTTGATTTCATATAATTTTTTTAGGAATATAGTAAAATGAAGATTTTTAGGTAAGATAATGAGAACCTAGAAAATTTATAACCAATTGATCACACAGTTATAACTTGTCAAGTACTTGTACAAACCCAAAATTTACACAATGTTAAATGTGATAAAACATGTCTTTTATGATGACAAGGTTCCATTCAAATTAAAGAACAAATTCTAGATCCATCTTATCTATCCTCAAAAAAATCCCAAATCCCTCCAAATTGGCCTAAAATCCATGTTCTATACCTTTTTGGTGCTTAGCTTTCATTTGTTTTCACCTATAGTGAAACTATAACCTAATCAAACCGACAACTTGTGCAACTATATGTTTTTCTAGATTGGCAGTTTCATCACCATTAAATGCAAAATAAAACCATGTGTTTTCAATGTGAAATTTAGCTATAATTTTATTTTATGGTTGTGTTTACTTGGCCATCCTTGCTAAAATAATTTCATTAATTTCCCCACTCTTAAAGCATTACAAATAAATCTCTTTCAGGTTAATTCACGGGTTGGTTGTGATTTTTGAAAAGTTATGCTACCATTTCGAGATATATTTTCCAATAGATAGTTAGCACTATGTCCAAACTATTTTTCCAAACATATTTGAGTCATATATCTATCTAAAGTCAATCAAATTTCTCTAAATATTTCACGGCTACTTATTGCTTTAGTCATTTTGTGTATACGGATCATATGGACTCGCATTTGGAAAGAGCATGAGTTGAGAATACAACCAAAACATCACCATCAAGTTTGGGACAACGCTGTCATGAGACTATAGTAGTAGCGAGTTGGACTTTTTTAGTTTTCTTACTGACTTATTTACTAGTTTGTTGAAAAGTTCTCGAAAATTTTCTATTTTTATTTTAAAATTACAAAAATGAATATGCTTGCTATATAGAAGTTGTATTGAAATAATTAGATGTCTCCACTTGATCTTCCTAGATATTTAGTTTGCTTACACACACGATAGATTTAGGAGATGATTCTTGTCATAATCTTCCTCTTTTTTTCTTTGAAAGGTCACGCGATAAAAGAGTTAGGAAAGCTTCTTCTCACAAGCTTTTCCCATTACTTCTTGTAAGAATTTCTATGTTATATCGTTGATTTTTTTACTTGAAAGCTCATGCTATTGATAACAAATCCCTATCTCACTCCATGTGGATTAAATTAGGGAAAGGTTGGAAATGGGATATAAGGTTGTGTTGTTTTATTTTTGTTTCAAAGGAAAAATTTAGATGGGAAAGTTTGTTCGGGCTGATAGAAAATATTTTGAGAAGATTTTCCTCCCAACAAGATAGAGGTGAATAGTCTTCTTGTAAGAAGGTTCCATTATTAAAAATGATTCATATCATATTACTAAAAGCTTATGTGTGTTTTATTTATTTTAATAGCCTACAACATAAGAATAACTACATCTAACTATTTTTTTAGTTTATTTTATTTGAAAAGCGAGAAGCTTAGTTTTTACTTGTTTATTTACTTTCATTATTTATCATTATAGTTATTCCTAGATATCAAAAAATCCAAAAATAGTAGAGATCTTGTTCATTTAAAAGGAATTTCCAAAAAGTACAAAATAATGTGGATTAAAATCATTCAGGTTTCTCAATGAATAGTTTAAAGTGATTTAAATAGATTAAAAGTACATTTCATAGTCTTTTGGTTTAAATAAATATGTTTTTAATTGTTTATTTGTTTGTAAAATTTAACACAAAGTAAGGCGAAACACAAACATAGCTATTAGGAGCTCACACTACATGTACTTATCCCATGAATCTCCTCTAGTTCGGACTTCATTCTTTCCTTGTGATTGTGATGCTTGTACATAACCATTCTTGATTTGAATCAACCTCAAATTAGAGTTTTCAAACCCATAATTAATCAACCCAATATTGATTTATGTCGAGGATACATAGACTTAGGAATGGACATGTCAATATTTTCTCTCCACTCACATACCACCTTTATCATTGATTAGCTCAACACTTTAAACAAACACCTTTCGGTTGTTAAACAATTTTGGTTTGATAAAGTGCACCCTCTTAGACATACAAACCCATAGTTTTATCATCTTCCCCATCTACGTTTTCCTTCATTCTTCATCCCCTACATAGCCCTTTGAGGTCAAGACCATCATGAAAGGAACATATATTTCCCAAGGGTTTTGAAATATGATCATAGCTCATTTCATTTAAATAATATAGACTAAGAGTTGTGTTACACAACTATCCTCAACTTTGACCTTTCCGGGAAGAAGTATCTAAAGGGTTTGTTGTTCTAAACAAACAAGTTATGGTTGCACAAGTGTATTAGCAAAGGTTCACCTATCCACCTCATCCAAATCAATAACCATTCACATCTCTATTATCCCAACCATCCTTCATTGATACTTTTTCATCCAAATTCCCTACTCATCGAATCATCTACTTTCAACTATCTCGACTCAAACTCATGAGGTCAAGTACACGGAGTTAAACACATTTTTTTCCTTGTGTGAAAATTCTAGTTAACCCGATGTGAAAGACTTATTCCTTCTCATTTTCCATTTCATTTATTTCCTTTCATTCCACCTTCCCCTCTCTCATCATTTTGCAAGTATTTATATACCCCCAAAATATGTCAAGAAGAGAATTTGATAGGCCATTAGGCCTTGAAGATTAATACAATTATACCAGTCTTAGACACTCAAATTTGGTAACTTATCCTTTGGAAATGTCAAGTTTGAATTCATTTATATGCTAAGACAAATGCTCACATTATAAGTCCAACTAGTATATTTCTTATGACTTGCCCACCTTTTCACACTACTTTATCATTTGTCTACATAATAATAATGAATTAAAGTAGTAACTCAAGCCCATGCACCATTCACAAAATTCAACTTTTGCATCATTGTATGCTTGGGAAAACCGTACAATGTAGGGCCATAATGGAGTATGATCATGGCCAAAATTTGTGGTCTTGCATCCTTCCATATAATGGCTCAATTTCTAGTTTGAATATCTTATGTGTGGTGTTTCTTCTTACTAGGTCGGTCTTAACATGACGAATGTTTAACCTATGGAAGTATATATAAGAAAGTTAATTTCACTCCATAACTTAATTCTCTTGAGATCCTATTACAAATATCAACACTAAAGTACTCAAGGCTCTCTAAAATCTCCCTATAGAAATTGCACATTAGTTAGAGTAGTCAACACATAGATTTGAAGCACTTAAACTAGGTTCAAGAGTCTAGCTTCCTCTATTTCTAACCATTAAAAGGTCCTAAAGATGTGTCTTAGTAAGAAAAAGTCGCTCCAAGCATTGTCAAATCTCTTCAAGGGATAAAAGGGATAATCTAAGCCTTTGAATCACACCACATCACACTACTAACATGTTAATTACATTCTCTACTTTATAGTTAGTCTATTATATTTATGTCAAAATACACAATGGCACCCCACATGGGGTTAGCTTCGATATGCATGCACACTTTCACCCACACTAGGAGAACTACACGAGTCTTGATCCCACTCGAGGGGATGTAGTGCAATGCTTGGATTGGTTCAACAAGGTTTGACCACTAAGAGTAGTCTATCCTCACTCACCGATTTATCCTTTTGGTTATCTAATGTTTTCATGAAGTTTGTTGTAGGTATCTAGGATTTTTATTTGTTTCAAGTTGTTATAGGTGATGTTAAAGTTGCGAGAATGCTAGTGACATGTAACAACTCTCAATTTTAGGACATCAAAGGTAGGTACATATTTAAAAATATGATGTGCACAAGTCAAGACTTTATAGAAGAAGTCAATACTATACAAAACTAGTCAAGACCGTATAATAGTTGTGACCTTGCGCATGAAAGCAATTTCCAGTTCTAATTTCAAAGATGAAGCATTTCTAGATTCAAAATAGTTATTCCATATAGTCTACACACCCATATCAACTCGGTACCACCCCGCACAACTAAGTTCTTATCCCTTTGCATGATTCAAGCATTAATGTTTTATTCTAGAATGTGTGTGGTTAATGTTCATTAATTAATTCAAAATAATCATGTCCTATAACATTTTTAACTTGTTCTTAATTCACTACTTCCCCTAATTGATTAGGAAACTATCAAAACATTTGGTGAACCCAACTTTTAATCAAATATGCAACGTTCTTTCAAAGCCCTAATTTTCCTAGGTTTTTTTTTTTTCACTTTGTGGCTTAAAATTTAATCCTAATTTTTATTCGTGATATATTTTTTCACTCGCATGACTTCTTCCAATTATTCCACCTTGTCTTTCTAAGAGTACTTCTTCTTAATCCCACATGTAAGGATATTATTTTTAGGGAATTTTGGTTTACCCCAATACATTTGTTGCATACATATAATCCATTCTCACAAATATCATATGTTTAAATGAGGAAATTATATCCGTTGGTCCCACAAATATTCCTTCAAAAGAAGTATGCAGACGATGAGCTTCCTTTACATGCTCAATCTACTTTCCTTATGGATTCTCCTTATATTGGAGACTTGGGATGCAAATCATGATACTATAATTTTTAATACTCATGCAAACATCTTTGCTCACATTTTCTTTACTATCATCACATAACATTCTCAAGGTGAGGGCTTCCATCCCGACTTTAATGCTCAAACACAAGGCCTTCCAGGAAGATAAGGAATTTCATTTCACACATTTCTTATAATATAATCCGCATCATATTAATTAATTTTGTATATTACTCGAGACCAACTCAAGCATGATCCAACATCCTCGGTTCCTAATATTTTTCATACATCTTACATTATTGATACATTTATTATTCACAAATTAGAAATGTCCATACCTTTGGGGGAAATTAGTGCCCTACCTCACAATATTAATGCATATGCCTATGTCTAATTATATTCCTACATTTCCTCCATAAACCAATAGTGCTTTACATGCTTCTTCATCTAGCACACAAGCTCTTGAAGACCTTGTTCATAGTTTACAAGCTCATTTTTTTCAATTACAACAAGGTTCCTCTATATCATTTATAGCATTGATTCTACTCAATTGCTTCATAACCCACTTGCACTTGATGTGGCTTCTTATCCCTTACCTATAAGTTATAATTGTTTTATTAGGTAAATTTTTAGGGATTTTAAAGGGTCCCAAGACCTTATACACCACAATTTTATATAATAATAAATCCCACAACCATCCAACAAAACATAAAATCAAAACAACTTGATCCAATACCCAAGAGTTTTTTTTTACAATGGTCCACTAGTTAGCAAAAAGTGCACAAAAAGTCATCAAAAAGGCAACATTTATCCCCCTAGTACCATAACATAAAGATCAACATAAACCAAATAACTCTTTGGTTCTCCTTCTCATCACTCTTTATAGAATATTTGTCCCCAACTTCTCCATTTTCCTCCTTTGATTTCCTCTAGTGTGTGTGATGGAGCATGCATCCTTGTGTTATTTTTTTTGCTTCTTAGTCTTATTATTCACCATACTTTTAACCTCCTCCTCATAACCGATCATGTCATCCTTCCTCCGAGTAAATATTAGAACAACATTCTCTGCATGTAGATTCTCCACAATTATCACTCATTTCTCCAAGATGACATTAACCACTTTAAGCTTTGATTTCCAACTCTAGATATTTTATCTCCTCATTGTTTCTCTTCACCTTAAACACCAACCCTTTACTTATCCCTAGCTAAATGTCACTTGTTTTTTCCATGATACAAATCCTATTTTGGAGGTAGTTGTTATCCAATTTTTCCTCTCGGGTAAAATTGGACAAACATGACATTACACACTAAGAAATTGAGGGAATCATTCTGCCATGGGAACTCACTTTTCAATTCTAAAGATCAGGTTGCAGGTGGGCTCGAAATGGAAGTGATGTTGGAGGCAAGAAATTGATGGAAGGGTGGCTCATCGATCGAGCCTACATAATGGGATCGCATGAGTTTGTGGAAGCTGAGCTTCGGGTCGACATGGAGATCACATAATGAACCGAAAGCTGGATGAAGTTGGCAAAAGGCTAATTCAACTCGGCCATGACAAGATCGACGAAGGAAGAACCTAGGCTTGAAGTCGAGATAAAAAAATGGGGACCCTAAAAGTTTGAAATCCCAAAAGGAAAAGTCTAAAAGGTTTGAGTTTAAAGATCTAAAAAAAGGAGGAAAAGTTTGAAATCCCGAAAGGAAAAAGTCGAAAGGAGGAAAAGTTTGAAATCCCAAAAGGAAAAAGTCGAAAAGGAAAAATTCTAAAAAGGATTTTTTTGAAAGGTTTTAGAGTATTTGGCGTAAAAAAGGAAAATATCTCGAAAGGAAAAAGTCAGAAAGGAGGAAAAGTTTAAAATCCGAAAGGAAAAAGTACGAAAGGAGGAAAAAGTCTAAAAAAGGAAAAGTTCAAAAGTAAAAGTTTCAAAATTCAGAAAGTCGAAATTTGAGTTTGGTTTGAGTTTCGAGAGATTCGGGTTTCGGAACTCTCGAGGCAATTTGAAGGATGAACAATGACAAAAACTCGAAATGGAATGTTTTGAAGTTTGAGACTTTCGAGTTTGAGTTTTAGAACTCTCAAAGCTGTTTTGAGTGGTGAATAGTATCTCAACCTCCGAAGTGAAAATGTTTGAAAGTTTGAATTTTAGGATTTTGTAAGTTGCATGCATTTCGGAACTTTGGAGAAATAGAGCCAACCACTCACCATTAATGCAATATGGCACCCCGATCTTCAGATGGCCATAACTTTTGACTGGGAGATCGGATTTGCACAAGAAATGAATTTTTGGAAATCTTACAGTCTCCTCTACATAATAGGTGAGACTAAGTTATTCAAAATGGAGAAATACAATCCACCATTTTAGAGGGTTTCCCAGGTTTTCTCACCCACCTAAATGATGAAGTATGGACTTCCTTTCTTTCCCAACAAGAAAGAGTGAAGGCATGGGTTTTGTAGTGGAACCCATCATTGTTGTGAGGTGAATTTAATGCATTATAGAATGATAGGAGTAGGATTTTGAAATTCTTCTATCTCCTTCTCTCATTCTTCCTATATATTATAAGGAGGGGCATTTTTCTAATGTTGGATAATTTTTCTTTGCACCCTCCCTTCTTCTCTTGTCTGTAAGTGGATTTGTGGAGTTCAAACCTCCCATCAAAACTGTAATGCAAGTTTGTGCCTCTTGGCCATTGTAATGCACTGTATCAATTTGTGGAGCAATAATAAAAGTCTGTGGATGAATTTCAACCCTCTCTTGTATTCATTGCATCTTCTTGATCTCTCATTACAATCCTAGTTATCTATGCATGGTGGTTGTGTTACATTTTTAATGTTTTATGTTTAATGGAAAAGCAGGTGTTCAACATTCCTTTTGGTGCATCACCTCTGTTAGTTTAGATTTAGTTTCTTGTAATATTCTTAACCCTATCTCCTTTACAAGTTAAAGTATGTTTTAGAGTAGATCCTCTGCTGATTTGTATGTGTGCATCGGAATAGAGAAATAGGAACCGACCTTCATCCAGGAGATCTTTCCCAATTACAAAGTCCTACACTTTGGGAAAAGCTCTATGTTATGCAATCACACTGATAGTTTTAACCCATTGAGTTGCAAACATTCGGAAGTGTTGTGATTCAACATCAACAATAGCCTTCTACATCAAATATTCCTTGAAAGAGAGTATTAACATCCATTTTCTTTCACCCTCATATAACCACCCACCATGGTTATTTTTTCCAATACCTCGCCACTTCTTCACTCACATTCCAACCTCATCCTTAGCTACCTTGCTCGAACCTTACCTTTACCAATAACCTTTTTATCATCCAAAAACAACTCTTTTTATAATCCTCAACCCCCCCTCGCACTAGATTCATTGTGTTCCAACTTTTTCTTTTCTCATGTTTCCTACCTAGGTTCCTTGAGATAAAAATCTTACCTAATTCTAAAAAAAGAAAAATCAAGGCACGGTGTATTGGTTCCTCAAAATTTTCAATCTACTAATCTTTCATAGTGGCCTCCAAATACATGTAAAGAAATAATTGAATACTCAAAGTTTTTACATGTATGAAATGGTGTAATACTGAGATAAATGATGTATATCCATTTTTCTAAACTTACTCCCCATAGTCATGTATTTCATGATGTGAAGACAAACCTCTACTTAGGGAATAGGGAGATATGTACACATAACACCATCCTCCATTTTATGGATTTTTTCAAAGGGATTGAAGAAGGTTTTTAATTCCTCTTGCTTCACCATTTATCTTTGTAAATCTTCACCCCCTCCATTTCCATACTAGTGACCTCGAAGAGGGTTTGAAAACCCGGAAGCAAGGATCACGAGGGACGACATGAACATCAATGGATGTGCGAATGGCGGTGTGAAGAGATCTCGGGAGGAGCGAGCATCAATCGATTGAATTTGCATGCAAAGATTCGAAAATGGGCAGAACCTAGTTAAGCCATAAAACTCTCCTCTATCTCATAGATCAAATGGGGTGTACATATAGGAGGTGCTGAGTAACCCCCAGTGCTACAATCATGACAACTCGAGTAGAGAGGGGGAGTTACATTCCCAGAATAGAAGTGTAACTCCCAATGATGCATATGTGACGTACGCACTGACGTGCTGACACATTGATGCGTAAGAGAATCTCATAATGACCCCTAAATGACACATGGACCTACGATCTCACCTAAGTGAGATGACTCACCTAATGATGTGGAAAATAACACACACCAACACCCCCTTCATCGTAACTTAGGATGAGGCGGAAAGTCAGAAATGAGAAATGGGTCCGCACAAAGCCTAATGAGGTACCCATGTACAAGAAGAAGTCCCAAGCAGTGAAGGAAAACCCAGTGGGAAAAACATCCACCATAAGAGAAAAAAACACTCTCTAATCTAAGAAAGATGCCAAATATGGGTCTTGGCCATAGACGAGCCTAAAAGGGTACCCATGTACAAAGAGGCAATCTCTCGGAAAGAAGAAGAAGAGAGAAGAAGAGGGAGATGAGAGGAATGCAGAAGATTCCATGGACGGATATGAACTCTGCAGACTCTAGGAGGTCTCCCATAAGAATGTCGATGACGAGATCCTCTACCTCTGGACCGAAGAAGAGCCTCTCACAACAAACTATGTGCTTGCCCTTAGGAAGGACATAAATGACGTGCTAGAAGTCCGCCCACTCCACAAAGGAAATCGAAGAAAGCAACACGAAGAACTCTAAGTCTGGTGCATTGAAGTGTGACATAGGTCTAGTGAGTGAGTGCCAAGGAACCGAAGGTAATGCCACGTGTGTAGAACTGTCAGAGTGTGAAGAGTGAACACCTGTAGAAAGGATGTCCACGTGATGTGAAGGCAACAAAACATCCCCCACAACAGAAAAGGGATCCACAACCGAGGGTGGATCAATGAAGGTCTCTAGAAATGTGGAAGTGACATGATTCCCGGAAGGGGCACTCCCAACAATAGAGATGATGAACTCCTCTGAAACACCTGTAGATGGATGAGGGACTGTAGTGCATCACAAGTAGACTCTGCAAAAAGATGACCAAGGTCAGGCTAGATACTCGTCCCAATGAGGGGGCTCAACAAACAGAAGAGTGATGTATGATAGGTATGAGTCATCCAATGAAGGTAGAGGAGTGAAAGGGGCCTCACACCTTTGGCGGTGGAAAGGAGGCGAGTGTGATGACTATGTGAGATGAGTAGGAGATTGCTTGATATCGATGAGATGTGGGGGTGACAACAATGTATGCGGAATAGTGAGAGAAAGAGGAGAAGAGTCCTCTGTAGTACTCTCTACATCGTAACGGGAGCGCAATCCTCGTCTTCGAAGTAGAATCACGTGAGTGTATGTCAATGGAACTGTCATCACATGATGAAGAGGAGACAATGAATCATCAGCAACAACAACGGTGGCATATGTGAAGGGTCTCCATAGAAGGATGAAGAATGCTCAGGACATGATGAGGTGGATCTCGAGTCGCCACGTGAAACCATAGAGAACGAGAGACATGCATCATCATGTGACCAAAGACATGGTCACAAGTGTTGAGGAAGTCCTCTAGGTGACAATGATTAGTGGGTGCAGGAATTGGCCCAAGAAAGAAGGGTAAAAGACCCTCGTGGGTGAAGTAACGTTCCATGGAAGCACGCCACGCTGAATAGGTCTCTCTCCCGGTGAGAAGTGGCGAAGGCTGTAAGGTGATCCTATGATGCTCACATCTGGAAAGAGTACTCTCCATGATGAAAAATGCAAGATGCAAGGTGCAAGACGTCGGACTCGGCCGATAATGCGTCTGCGTGTGTAAGCCCAAGAGTACAAGCAACCCCCTAGAATGTGGCACTTTATAAAAGTAGTGTGTTTACAAAATTGGAAATTCCATCATGTAAAGTGTGAAAAATCATGTAACTTTGACTAAAGAATCACTCAGAAATGAGTAGCGAGTCAAAAGTTATGGCATTAAAATGATTCCCGCAACTGATGGAAAAATACACTAGATGCTGCAAACACATTAAAAAAATGCCTAAAATGGGTACAAAGGGTGTCGTGTGACTACTCGTTGGAAATGGCACAAAATTTTAGATAGGGTTTGTTTTGACTACGAGGGGGGGTTAGCCACCGCGACCCCGGACCTCACCCTCCGTCTTTGACAAGCATAGGAAGGGTAAGTAATACAAGTCAAAATAGCCTTACAATAAAATTATTACATGCCAAATGAAATGTTTTGTTTTTTTAACCACCCTAAAACATTAAAAAAGTAGGTGGAGGAGAGGAGGGGCCCACGTTGGAAGTGGCCAATGCCACATGGAGGAGCTGGACAACAAGAAGATGCCACGACCCACTTCTACTTGGTGTAAGCGCTGTTTTGCTGTGTTGACCAGAATGCAGGTAGGAGGTGCTTGCCACGTGCCCAGGAGTTGTTGTTTGGAGCCGTTGGAGTCAAAAATGCCAGGGTTCAAAATGTTTTCCAACGTATTTGCAGAAAAAATATTTTTTTTGTTTTGTAGAAGCTGTTGGAAGGAAAAACATGCCAGGCAAGAAGGGCAGCGTGCAGGCTCGAGCAGAGGGCTGGAGATCCACGTGGGAGGTTCTTTGCTTTGTCCCGAGGAGATCCTCTTTGCCATAAAAATGCCAAAAGAGCCCAAAAAATGGCCAAATAAAAAACAAAAATGTTTTCCAATAAAAAATGTAGTTTGTTGGATTCCAAACGCAGGTCTGCAACGTCCCGAGAGCACAAAAAATGTTGAGAGGGATTCAACAACAGTTTGTTTGATCAGGAGCCAAAACAACAGTCCCAATAAAAGGCCGAGCCACTGCCAAAGAGTTCAATCCGAGCCTGTTGCAAAAAATGAGCTGTCAAGCAATGCACGAAAAGAATAGAAACACAAGTTGGGCAGACCAAAGCATGAGCTGGTGCAACAATGCAGGTCGAGGTAAGAGCATGGGAATCTAATTAAACAGATCGAGCACCAAACCAGAAGGCCGAGCCAAATGGTGGATTCAAGAGCCTTGTGAGACGTGCAAAGAACACATTTCAAACTCGCAGGTCAAGGATCCATAAAGAACCCCCATGATGAGCCACGAACCGCCTGAGAACATCCACAAAGTGCAAAGAGCCGAAGTACCCACGATGAGACAAAGAAAATGGTCGTGAGTAAACATAGAGGCACGAGAAAACTATAGATTGGATTAGCACGTAACCACAAAAGCCAATGGTGAATCTAAGCATGCGGGAACACGTAGCGAGTTGAGCCCGCATACATGTGAAACCAGCACCAAGAGTGCTAAAAACAAGCATAGAGATTCGATGCGAGAGGTAACGCATGCAAAAGTAATGCACGAGAAAACCAAAAAGAGCCTTGAATCCAAAAACGTGCCCGAGTAGCGAGTTCACCAATGCAAACGAGTCAAATAGGCATAAAAACCAAGCACAAGTAACCTCGAGCCAACCCATGAACAACAGAGGTATAAAACACCGAATCAGTGCAAGTAGAGCACGGTCGGAATTGCCATTACGACACACGCACGAAATCTGAATATCACACCCGGAATCGGAAAACACGCACAAAATGCCGATGAGTGCACAGATCCACAAGATCTGCTCTGATACCATGAAAGAGGGTTTGAAAACTTGGAAGCGAGGATCACGAGGGACGACGTGCACATCAACGGACGTGTGAACGATAGTGTGAAGAGATCTCGGGAGGAGAGCATCAACCGAATGTGCATGCAAAGATTCAACAAATGGGCAGAACTTGGTTAAGCCATAAAACTCTCCTCTATCTCATAGATCAAATGGGGTGTACATATATGAGGTGTTGAGTAACCCCCAGTGCTACAATCATGACAACTCGAGTAGAGAGGGGGAGTTACATTCCCAAAATAGAAGTGTAACTCCCAATGATGCATATGATGCATGCGATGCGCATTGACGTCTTGATGCGCGACACACCGACGACACACGCGCGCGTAAGAGAATCTCATAATGACCCCTAAATGACACATGGACCTATGATCTCACCTAAGTGAGATGACTCACCTAATGATGTGGAAAATAACACACACCAACAACCTCCCTAATTATTTCTTCTATCACCTCAATGGAAATTCCTCTAATAGTAATCGACCATTTTTTCCAGGCATTAATAATCTCCATCACTAGATTGGGTTCTCCCTTTTACTCTCTCAATGAAGTTAGTGATTTAATCTAAATTGAATTAAACCTTATTTTAGAGTAACTACTGTAACTAATGATATTCTGGTGATAAACTATAGTAAGACATAAACAATAAGCATGTAACAATGTGAAACCCTAAGAAAATGAGAGAGGGAAGGTGACTTAGCTAATTTTGTGCAAGTTGGGAGTGATATGGATTGAAAAACTACTAGAACATGCGAGAAACAATGTCATCAAGGCTCACCGAGGGTTCTGGAACTCAAAGTTGCACATGATAGAAGCACTCATGAGACGATAGGAGTACCAGGCACTAGTGAGTGATTGGGAGCTAGTGTTCACCCAAATGCTTAGGTTTTGCAATTTTACGGGTTGGAGAAGCTTCATTATTGATCTTCGTTTATCACTCTAGTTTTGCTCCAATGTCACTAGTTGTACACACTGTAACCTACAAAATAGATAACTAGCTACACATGCTACAAACCACATCAACCCTAATAAATAGGGTGTAGAATAGGGAGTCGACTAACATCGACGGTCACCTAAAGAGTGATCTTATAACTGAGCATTACACCACATCTTAGACTCCATGTAGTTCTTTGTGTATGTGCATGTAATGATGCCCTAGGTTGCCCTTGTGCAAGTTGCACTATGATAGTGGGCTAAATCTAGATTGATCCAAGTTTGTAAATGTGTGTGATGGAATAGAAGAAATTTCCACTCCTATGTTGTGTATGCAAATAAATGTAGCCCCTTGTCCCTTGTATGAGTTTGCTATATGTATGCTTTGTAATGCTCTTGTTCCTTTGATGCAAGCTTAGGTGATGATAAATAATGCTTATTAT
Organism: Taxus wallichiana var. yunnanensis; assembly: GCA_018340775.1. NCBI lineage: Eukaryota > Viridiplantae > Streptophyta > Pinopsida > Cupressales > Taxaceae > Taxus > Taxus wallichiana. Next base: position 188,577,301 of record CM031235.1, read on the forward strand.
GTTTGGCCCCTTATTTGAGAGCAATAATTAAGTATATATATGACTCCCTTGTTTAAATTTCATAATTGATAACTGAGCAGTGACCTAAAGTACTAAAAGGTGCCCAATAAATAAAAAAGAGACCCAAAAGGGTAAGAAAAGGATAAAGAGGGCCAGGAGCACCCAAGAGGGACAAGAGCGCTTGAGTGCTTCTATCCTAATTGGGTGCTAGTGTTTGAGGCCATAAAAGATAAATTAGTCAAGTACCGACAAGGTTGTAAGATGTGTAAGACTAGTAAGAATGCAAAAGATAAAGCAAAAGGCCAAAAGGAGTTGTCACCACTAGTTTTCTTTCTCAGGAATCATATATACAATAACATGCTTTAGGACCTAGAAATGTACCCAAGTTCATAGATTTTGTGTGTAAAATTAGGTATCCTACCCCTTTTAAGGATAAACCGAGAATGTGACATTTTTCTTGAGGTTATAGAATGCTGTAGGCTTGATGGAAAGACTATCTCCCCTTATAGTTGTATTATTCCATCTATACTAGTGCACATTATCTCTAACTCTCCCAACCTTGATCTATTCATCCCGATGTAAAACTTGACCAATAATAATTTCCACCATGAGGTTGAAAACTACACACATGCCTCTATTCCATTCCCACCTCATCCAATACCTAGTCACATGAGTGAGGATTGTTGTCATGCTAAATGTTTAGCATGCAAAATTGAAAATTTTGGCCATGACAACCAAGCCCCACTTTTGAAAATTCCTTTACTAGTGCGTAAACCCTTCATCTACCCAACCTACCCATAAAATCATCCTCATTTTAGATAACGGGAACATACTAACATGATTTTTAATTGTGTTTTATGTGTAGAGATGTATGCCTAAGGATATTTAATAAGTTCCCTAGATTTGAAGTGGAACAACTATCCTCAGAAGCCTAGAAAAAGCCATTTTGGGCCATTTTACAACTGGTGTATACCCTCTGGAAGATGACATGGAAGACTCCAGCCATTTGGGAATTATACAAGATAGAGATGAATTTTTCATAGGAATCTTAGTGAAAATATGTGGAAGAAATTGATGTCAGGAATCAAGCAAACAAGACATGGTAAGTTTAGGTGAAGAGAATGCTATACTCTAACAATGAAAGTTGACTCATCCGAATGATTTGGAAGTTTTGGGAGGAATTGGGAGGAAAAAAATATTAATTAGAAATATGTTATAATCCTCTATATGATGGACTCGTTAATTTTATTCCAAGACTTAAAAATATTATGTGATAACCCAAGACTCTACTGTTGCCTCTTCGAGTCAAAAGTGAAATAGTCCCTTGAAATAAATTTTCGGGAAGAATTGGTTCCTTATCATTGTGGGGATGATATCGACAAGTGATTTAGATTCAAAATCATATAAGGTTTGACCTCAAAACATCATTCTATGCTCTTGGGAACAAAAAGCACTCTCGATGTCCTAAAATGGAGTTAGCGAGATGACATCAACATTCCAAAAATTATTGAGCACACTTTTTCACCCTTAATGTCCCCTTGGATTTTCCTTAAGGTGAAAAGGGGACATGGGGGACACAAAATGTGCTCTCCCATCATTTCATAATGTTTCATCACTTAAAACACAACTTGGTGTGTTAGGCAGAGCATGTGAAAAGTTAAGTGCCCAAGTCCCCTTCCCATGATGAGCAGACCCCTTGGCACATTTTTAAGCACATGATGTACCCTTGGATTTTATCCAAGGTTAAAATGGGACAAGGAGGACACCAAAGTGTACTCCCATGTTGGATCACTCCCCCTAACTTGAGACTTTGCAACTTTTGCACCTAGGGCGGCTCTAACTTGCATTTCACTTGTCCTCTTCTCATGAGATGAGACCCCCATGGTACATTTTTAGCTGGTGGTGTCCCCTTGTATTGAACAAACAACAAAAGGGACATTAGGGACACAAAAGTGTGTTCCCCATCCTTCCACTCAACATCATGACACATGTAGAACCAACTTATAGCCCTTAGAAGCCTATTTCAACCCCTTGATCTCTCTCACACTTTGCATCACAAGTTGACACTTGGCATCATCTAGTTTAAAGTGAACTTCTCTTTCGTATTGTACCATTACACCTTTTCACCCTAATTTTTATGGTGCAACCACATTTAAACCCATCTCCTAACCCCCATTTAGCTCTATGGTTAAAGATGAGTCCAAATTTGCAAGATTGAATGACTTAACTCCTCACCTCATTCACTTAATCATTTTTGAACAAAAAGATTATGTGTTTTTACCTACAAAATCCATTATTTTACAAAGATACTACTATAATTCTTTAAAACCATCAAGCTCGAAAAAGGAATTTTGCTCATATCTCCAAAACGGTGCACTCAATTTCTACCAAAATTTGCCAATGCACTCCTTCCAAAAACGCCTTCAAGTTGACTATAAGAGCACTTCCATTGATGATATATATAATTTATAATATATAGAATAATTTTTCAGCCTTTGGAGTTACCTTTTTGGATATACGAGAGGTTTGGCGAATAAAAACCCTCAAAACATTGGGTATAAGGTCCCGAGACGAAACCAAACTTTTGAGACTGTTTCATTTCAATTCAACACCTATAAGAACTTTATCTAAAAATATTAAGTTGTGAAAGGCCTCTTATGTCTAAATATAATAAGTTTCCAAAATAGTAAACTCTCAGTACCCTTATTACTCCAAACAAGCAAAAACCACCAAAAAGTGAAAATTGTGAAAACTTACTAAAAATGGCCATCCTAGTCAGGGACTCGCTAAAAATAGAAAGTATTGTAATCAAGCTCAAATAACTTGTATCAACACACATTCCACATATCCCATTACCTTTTTCCATAATTAAAAGGATAATAAATTGTCTTATGTTTCAAATAAGAAAGAAATCCTTTGCAGACTCTCAAAACTTAGTCTTGAGGTGAATTCCAAGACTGTGTGTTTCAATTCATCCTAGCAATCACAAAACTAGGTCATCAAGTTTAAATGATGCAGATCATGAAAGGAAAGTGATATAAAATATGGTCTATAAAGGTAATCCCCAATTCTCAATCATAGTCTCTCGGATCGACATGTGAATGTGTTTGATAATTATGGTGGTGAATGTAGAATTTATTCTTTCCTCATTTGTAGCAAAAGGAATTTTCAACAAGGAACAGTGAACAAGAAGGTATTTGGGTCTCTTGAGGTTTATTCCATCTAAGAAGGAGATATATTTTTGTTAAGGTGAATTATGAAGCTCCAGGAAGTCACGAGGAGGAAGGTGATGATCTCCACATTCCAACTCTGACCTTGTGTTCAAATATCTTTCCAAGAGGAGGGACATCATGTGAATCACACCATGGAAAGGAACATGTCGGAATGAAATAGTGCATGTAAAATATTGTCACTTGAACTATAAGCTATTGAGGTACCCAAGACCATCATATTTGTAGGATCAAGAAATCATCACATGTCCACTTAGTGCAGATCTCATAATAATGTTTTTGAACAATTATTCAATACTTTGGAGTGTGCCCACATCTCACAGAAGAAGGAGATTATAACCAAAATGTTTGGTCCAAAAATAGGTCGGAAGAAAATAACTTCATTTAGGGAACAATACTTCTATCTAGAGGAGAAGACCTTTTCAATGAGGAACATATTAACAAGAAAGTGTCCTAGGGCATCCTAAAGTTGATTCCATTAAAAAAGGAGACATCTTTGTTATAGAGGTGAATTTTGAAGCCAAGGGGAGTAAGGTGATGATCTCCATGTTTTGAATTCGACCTTATGTTCAAAAGTATCATCATGTTTCCATGATTGGGAAACCATCTCAAGTTCACATGGTGCAATTCACTTAGTAGTGTTTTTGAACACTCATTCAATGTCTTAGAGTGTTCCAACATCCCACCAAAGAAGGACATTATAACCACAAAGTTTCATTCCAAAAGAGGTCAAAAGTAAATAATTTCATTTAGGGAGCAATCCTTCTATTTGGAGGAGAAGAACTTTTGAGCAAGGAAGTATGGGCATCCTGAAGTTGATTCCATTAAAAAAGGAGATATCTTTGTCACAAAGGTGAATTTTGAAGCCAAGGGGAGTAAGGTGATGATCTCCATGTTCTAACTCCAACCTTGTGTTAAAGAGGATCATCATGTTTCCATATCATTGCAAGTCTCGTAGAAGTGTTTCTAAACACTCATTCAATGCCTTTGAGTGTATTTCCGCATCTCACCAGAAGGAGGAAGTTACAATCTTAATACTTCAAGTCAATAGGATGTTAAAAGAAAAAGAATCTCATTCATGAAGCATTTCCTCAAAATCCATCAAAAGTAGGTTCTTCATCAATAGGAGCTTTCACGTCTCTAGTTTTCACCTCTCTCTCCTCCCTCCCTCTCTCTAACATTATATTTCTTCATTGGGAATGTACTTTTTCACTCTTTCGTCTTATTCACTTAAGTGACTTAATGTTGCATTGTAAAAGTCCCTTTTCAAAAATAAGAAAAGGACTTAGTTTCATTCCTAGGGAATTTGAAAATTCATATGGTGGTGAGATGAAAAGTCACATGGGGGAGTGGAAGAGATAATTTGTAAGCTATCAATTGGGATGGATTCTCCATTCCAAAGGGGTTGACATTTGCTGATTATTGATAGTTGTTGGGCTTTGTATCACTAGTAATGCAAGCAATATGTTAGTGTATGATTTATCTTCCTCGATTTATTTATATTACCCTACTCAAGATATTCCACCTCACTTAGAGTTTCCCTACACTTATGGGATATGCTTTCTTAGGTGTATACTTGACTACACTATTCTAGGTGTTGGTTACCACTTGACTACACTATTCTAGGTGTTGGTTACCACTTGACTACACCATTCTAGGTGTTGGTTACCACTATTCTAGGTGGATATTGTCATGATTCTAGGAGGAGGTTACACATTCACCTCCTATATGTACATCTCTTGCATTATTTTATTTGATTGTATTGAGTTGGAGCTATTTTTGTGTTATTATAATTATCTCTCTTGTTTTTTCATATTTTAAAGTCTTGTATGCTTGCTTCTATTTTGTCTTATAATAATTCATGTCTCACTCATTCACCTATGCATTCTTCAAACCAACGGATCCATGGTGCTTCTTCGATATGGTATTAGAGTCGAGATGTGTTAGGAAATGAGGGATAAAATATATGGAACAATCCCACACATAATCACAATAATAGAAACTAATATGCATAAAGATATTACAGATATGAAATAAAAGTGCAGAAAATAAAAGAACACAACACAGAGACAAGATTTAACATGGTTCACCCAATTTGGGCTACGTCCACTAAGAATCACTTGCTCATATTTTATTACAAATCACCTCTTTCTCTCAATACAATACCCAAATTTGTTTGGATTTATGCTCAAAAAAATCTCCTGAATTCACACTTGAACTCACACACATCTACAATGATATGTCTCACCTATCAAAAGTACATCAATAGGAAACTACTTAAGCAATTTTACAATACTTGTGGGTACCAAAACCATGGGCCAAAACCACCCCATAAACCTATGGGTCAAAAATCCCACCCATATGAGAAGATCATATTTCATGAGAAAATTATGGAGAGTGTACAATACTTTTAGTGTATAGTCTTCAACACTTCCACACATGAAAACAAGCTCCACAACATAACAATCTCCCACTTGGAGATTATTTTTCCTCTGAGCAATCTTCTCAACCCTTCACTGTCATCCATGAAGACCAAAAAGACGAACACAACTTCAGTTTCTCCCTTGTGACCACCTTGGTCATCATGTTTGTAGGATTCTGATTGGTATGAATCTTTTCCAACTTCAACTTCTCTTCCTCCAAAGTTTACCTAATGAAATGGTACCTTAACTATATATTCTTTATCCTAGAATGGAAATAAAAGTTCTTAGCTAGGTGTATAACACTCTAGCTATCACCTATGCAACTTACCTTCCCTCCTACTTATGCCCCAAATCCTCAAGCAATTGTTATAACCAAATCATATCTTTGCTTGCCTTTGTGGTAACAACATACTCAACCTCTGTGGTTGAAAAAGCCACAAGATTTTGTAGTCATGAAATCCACCTCACGCTATCCCATTTATAGTGAAAATATAATATGTTGTGCTCCTCTTGATGTCTACATCTCCAGCCATAACTAAATATACATAATGACGCAAAGTAGTGTCGATCCATCAGTAGCACTAAAATGTCCCCATGGTCCCTCTAAAGTACCAAAGGATCCACTTTTCTGCTCTGCTAGTGATCTTTACCAAGATCACTCATAAATCTAGTCATTGCTCCCACCGCATGGGAAATATAAGGCCTAGTGCACACTATGGCATACATCAAACTTCCAATCATTGATGAGTAAGGTGCCTTGGACATCTGGTTTCTTTCCTACTCTATCTTGGGACATAAATCCTTTGATAACTTGAAATGACATGCCAAAGGAGTCCCAACCGGTTTAACATCCCGTATATAAAACCTTTCCAAGACATTATTAATGTACTCTTCCGAGATAAATTCAACTTCCATTCCTTCGTATCCCTAGATATCCTCATACCAAGGATTTGTTTGGCTACCCCCAAATTCTTCATATCAAAGGAGTCCTTAGTGCGCATCTTGAGTACTTTTATTTTCTCGCATGTTTTTTTTCTCTGCAACCAACATGTCATCCACATACGACACAAGATAATATAACTTCCATCATGATATTTCTTCGTATAGACGTAATGGTCGAATGACATATAATATAACCTTGATCCATCATAAAGCTATCAAATTTATTATACCATTGACATGGAGCTTGTTTAGGCCATACAAGCTCTTCTTCTTGTTTGCACACCATCTCCTCTTTACCTTTGACCTCATAGCCTCTCTGGCTTTGCATATGTAGATCCTCCTCCAAATCACCATGGAGGAATGTAGTCTTTACATCTAAGCATTGTTCTCGAGTGTAAGTATTTTGCTGCCACTATTCCAAGAACAATTCTAATAGAAGTCATTTTTACTACATGAGAAAAAATCCCATCAAAATCTATACCTTTTTTCATGCAAACTCCTTGACCACTGCCTAGGGCCTTGTGTCTTTTCTCACCTCCTCCTTCCTCTTTAACTATGAACACCCACTTGTTTCTACAATGCTATTTTTCCTTAGGTAGCTTCACTAAATCCCAATTTTAGTTCTCCATGAGAGATTGATGCTCCTCATTCATGGCTTGCTCCCACTTCTTCCTGGCATCTACCTATAATGCTTCATTAAATCTCTCGGTTCTCTAGCGTGGTGAGTAATAAATAATAAAGAGAAGGAGAAAAATATTCAGTTCTATTCTTACCATAAAAGACCTCCTCAATATAGGACTTTGGGGTTCATGTTGAGTAAGTTCCTAAACTGATTCATGTGTCACTTTCCCATCCGGAAAATCTTCTACCACTACATATTCTTTCTTGGATTCTTCCCTATTTTCCTATAACTATTTCTATACATAACTTTCTCATTAAAGATCACATCCCTAGATCGAATGATTTTCTTGTCCTTAAAGCTCCAACATTTATATCCAAAGTCATCACCACCATAACCAATGAAAGTACATTTTTTCGATTTATCCTCTAGCTTGGTCCTATCATCCTTGTCTTAATGAACAAACACCCCACATCCAAAGACTCTAAGAAATGAGTAATTAACTTTCTTACTGGACCAATTCTCCTTAGGTATGCCTCCATCCAAGGCACTTGAGGTTCCTCTATTTATCAAGTACACATTTGTGCTCACCACTTTCGCCTAAAAAGAAAGAGGTAGTTCCGCATGTAACCTCATGCTCCTAAGCACATTCCATTATTGTCTTATTCATCCTTTCGACACCCCATTCTCTTTGTGGAGTTCTTGAACTGTATTTTCCTAAGGATTCCATTCTTAGAACAATAATAATCAAAATCATTGTTGTAATACTCCCCTCCATTATCCGACCCGAGACATTTTAGCTTAAGACTGTTTCATTCTCTACCAAGGCTTTCCATTTAACAAAAGTGTTAAATACATCAAATTTGTTTCTAATACAATATACCAAAACTTTCTTTGTTGCATCATCAATAAAAGTAACATAATAAATTAAACCCCAAGGAATGACATCTAAATTGCCCCACACATCAGAATGTACCAGCTCTAACTTACTCTCTTTCTTCGTAGGTCTAACCTTGAGAAAATTTACGCGCTTCTATTTCCCATATACACAGTTCTCACATAAATCCAAAGTCTGCTTTTCAGTAAATATGAGAAAATTCTTCTTTATGAGTTCGCATGCTCTTATGGCTCATATGATTGAGCCTATAGTGCCACAATGTTGTATCTGCATCTAAAGCCACAATATTACAAGCATTAGTGCTATTAATGGTTAAATACAAGGTTCCAACCTTCTTACCTCTTTCCACCACAAGATCACCCTTAGTAACCTTCCAAGAGTTTATTGTAAATATCATAGTACAACCACCATTTCCCCTACCCCACCGATACCAAGTTTCATCTTAATATAGGCACATGTATGACATCCTTCAATAACCATGTATTCCCATTATGCATTTTAGCTTGATTTTTTTCCAACTATGTTGCAAGGCTCATCATCACCAAGAAAAACATGCCTAAAATCCCCTTAAACATAATCAACAAAATAATGCCTATGTGGAGTAGCATGGAAAGAAGCCCCCAAATCTAAAACCCAAGATTCAATAATATTGTACAAAGAAAGAATCAAATCATCTTGATAGACATTACTGTTGCCACATTCACCACCTTGTTTTCTTCCTGTTGTTTCTTCTTGTCCTAAAGCTCCCAACAATCCTTCTTTGCATGCCCATACTTTCCACAATGCCCCGTATACCATCTTGCTTTTGGATTTTGACATTGCCGATCTTTCAATTTTCCATGACTTCCTCTATTCTTTTGTCTCCTCTATTTTCCACTATCAAAGTATTCCTGAAGTAGAAGATTCCCAAGTGATTTTTCTTCACCCCTACAATGTCTTCAAAATTCAAACTTGAGTTATTTGGGAGTGAGTTGCTTACTTCGCCACTACAAAGCTATTCCAACTCTCAAGTAAAGAGCACAAAATTAATAAAGCCCTAACTTCTTCATCAAATTCTATTGTAACTAAAGCTAGCATATTCACAACCGTATTAAAATCATTTAAATTTTTGCTATTGAACCATTCTAAGACATCCTCATATTAAACAAAATTTTCATTAAAAATATCTTGTTAGAGGCAGAGGGTTTTTCATATAACTTCCCTAATGCATCCATAAGTTATTTTATAGTCTTTTCCTTTGAAACATTAAATAATATCAAGATGCAAGACATAGCTAGATTGTTCCAAGTGCCTTCCTATCCAAAGTAAATCCCATTCCACATCCATCATGCTCGAGGGTTTTTTTTTTCAGAAAACATAATATAAAGATCCTTTTGATAAAGGTAATATTCCATTTGCATCTTCCAAAGACTAAAATTATGCATGTTGAATTTATCAACCTTTTATCTTCCATCATTTGCCATAGCTCCCACTCACACTAAAAATTTCCCTGTGATTTAACACTTCAACAAACCAAACCAAGGCTCGATACCAATTGTTAGGAAATAAGGGATAAAATATGCAAAACAATCCCACACATAATCACAATAGTAGAAACTAATATGTAGAAAAATATTATAGATTTGAAATAAAAGTGTAGAAAATAAAAGAACACAACACAAAGACAATATTTAACATGGTTCACCCAATTTGGGTTATGTCCACCAAGAATCACTTGCTTAGATTTTATTACAAGCCACCTCTTTCTCTCAATACAATACCCAAATCTATTTAGAGCTATGCTAAAAAAACTCTCCTGAATTCACACTTGAACTCACACACATCTACAATGATATGTCTCCCCTATCAAAAGTACATCAATAGGAAACTACTTAAGCAATTTTACAATACCGTGGGTAAAAACCGCCCATAAACCTATGGATCAAAAATCCCACCCATATGAGAAGAACATATTTCCTGAGAAAATTGTGGAGAGTGTACAATACTTTTAGCGTACGGTCTTCAATACTTCCACACATGCAAACATGCTCCATAACATAACAAGTTGGTATTGAGATTATCTCGGTTATTTTGCAAGTATTTGGGTGTTTTTTGGTGCTTGGTTTTGCCTAGTTTGTGGGTATATAGCCTATTTATAGGATTACGAGGTTTACATACCTACATAATACATATACAGTTCTAGAAATTGGTATTTTGTAGGCCCTAAATCATTGTTGTAGGCTCCCACTATAAGATTTATCTAGATCTAGAACTTAGTTGCAGACTCGTGAAGGGTGTTTTCATCTGTGGTAGTTATTTACATGCATGTTTAGAATTATAAAGGAATTTTTCTATTTAAGAGGCATTTTAGACTTGCAACAAAGTTTCCAACAACCCATACATTTATTAAAGATTCAACTCGAGTTCTTGTTTTTAAGTCATGTGATAAAGTTTTTCACTATGTGTAGATCTATGGAAATTTAAGGCCTATAGTTTAGATCTCCTTGATCCAACATGGCCACATACCTATGTACGGATGTAGAAAAATTATTTGTATCGGCTCAACGGCCTCGCCGTAACAACCTTTGGCCGTGGCAAGGGGGCTACGCATACCCCCTACAACCCCACGGCATTTTTCCTTTGGCCATGCCTGAAGGTTCTTATCTTGGATTCATTAAAACCCACCTCCTTCTTTTGCTAAAACTAGATTTTAGTAAAAAGTGCATTTCAAGTTTAGTGTAAATTCATTTAAGACATGGCTTATTTATGGGAAATTATTATTGTAAAATTTTTGATTGGTAGCTCGATATCGAGTGCCAATTTTTTAAAAGTTAAATATTTTTCATTTCCCAAAGCATTGGACCTATTTATTTTGTAAAACACACTAAGTTATAAAGTTCCAAAACTGTGGGGCTACCTAATATAGTTTTGGGGGTGTATAGTGTGTTTCCTCTTTTGTTTGGAACTTCTTTCTTTCCACACATTTCTTTGTTTTTTGCAACAACTACCACAACTTTACTTTTTGCAATAATGGATCTAAGTACAATTAACCCACTTACACCTTTTAACTACCATGAATGGAAATAAAAAATGACCATTGCACTTAGGAGTAAAGGGTTGTACCGTATCACAATGGGGTTAGAACCTAAGCCTAGTGAAGTTGCAGATAAAATTAAGTGGTTTAATAAGTGTGATGAAGCTTTTGGTATTTTGTGTCTTTCAGTGTCTCTCGAACTCCTCTTTCACATAGAGTTATCCAAATCTCCCAACTTGGTGTACCTTAGAAACCTTATTTGGAAAATTTGACACTATGAGGGGTCATGAGCTAGAAATAGAACTTATCAGCTTAAGTCCTAGAAAATTTGACACTTTGGAATATTTATTTACCAAGATCAAGTCCTTACGATTAGTTAAAGGAATGTGGAACAGAAAAGAAGGATGAACAACTAGTTCTTTTAGTGCTTGCCAAACTAGGTCCTGCCTACTCTATCTTCGTCTCTATATTTTATGCTACCAAGAGGGATCTTGGAGCCACATGGTCTATGCCATCTTTAGATGACTTTATTTCCAATTTGACTAAGGGGAAATACAAGTTAATCCAAATGGGCACCTTGATGTCATCCAAACCTCAAGCCCCATTGCGGAATGGGAAACAAAAATCGTCAGCAATTAAGAGAAGAAGCAAAAGAGCAAAGAAGAAAGAAAATAAATCCACTACCTCTTCCAAGTCTACCACTTTGAAACCTCCGGTTCAAATACGAAACTTAAGAAGGAAAAGGTTAAGCGTGCAAGATAACAAGAAACTAGGACACGATGAGAACAAATGTATGAAGAAGCAGATTGACCACCTCAATCATCTCCTTGAGAAGAATAACATAGGGGTCCCTGAATCTATCAAACAGTCTTCATCAACCCAAGAATCTACTAAGGAAAAGGAAAAGATAAAGAGAAATATAAGGGAAAGGCACTAGTTGTAGTTGCATCATCATCTACTCCTTCTTAGGTTATGGGTAAGTGCACCAAGTTGGGGGGCCAAAAAGTGGACAAAAACCTAAAAATGAATGAAATGCGATCGCATTTTGCAATAACGCGATTGCGTTATGTTTTCCTAGGCTCAAGAATTCACAAACCTAAAATGCATACGTGTTATAATGCGCTCGTGTTATAATGCGTACGTGTTTTATGAACACAAAATGCGTACACGTTTTGTTCTATATGAAGTTTGTAGGGGCTGGAAGGAGCCATATTTAGTAAAATAAATGTTAAGTATAAGATTTATTTAAATTTATTTTACTAAATATAAGAAATTAGGGTCACTCTGTACCTGATGGAAGTGGTCTCGTAGTTCTGACAATGATAATCTAGAAGATAGTTTTTCAAAATCTAATCTGGTCAGTACTTACTCATTTTCAAAATTTTAGCAATGACCTAAAACTTTCAAGCCATATATATTATAGTCGGTCTTTGTTTTGTGAAAACATATAGCCATTTTGTAGGTTTTGATGCAGCCTATAATTTACCGAAATAACCTAGGTGCACTTTGGCACATCTCTCAACCTAGGCGAGCGCTCACCCAAAGCATGCAAAGGTACTAGATCCCTCTTTAGGGCTTGTGCAAGATGTTGACAAGATGAAGAGTTGATGCATTTAGATCCATAAGTAGTATAAACATTCTACATAACATATTCAGGATCTAGATCTAAAGAGTAATGGATTTAATCAATAACCATAATGAATTCAACCATGCAAGAACTAGTTATAATCATGTTTAACACCTTGAATCAATCAATACACTCCATTATATTAAACACAGTAAATACACAAAAGCTTCTTACAATAAATAGTACCATAGCTCATGTGTGTATCAGCTCTAGCAGCAGAGCTACATAATAGCTCACTACTCAACACTCTCTCTAATTTACGCAGATTACTACATATTTATAAGGGTGGGGACTTGCCCTTCACCACTTACATAATTCCCAAAATAGGTCACATGCTAAAAATAGCCACACGCCTTTACAATAATAGACACACATGCAAGTGCACTAATAATAGATCTCTTCTGGTTAACTGGCGTAGTAATTCTATTATTAACTCAAACCCATGCAAAGTGCTTAGTAGACACTCTTCTAAAAATAGCCTATGCATGTCGCGTAAGTCTTTATCCGATTTTTGTGCTCTGCATGCTATCTCCAAAAATAGCCCGTAATCATGAAAATGGCTAAGTCCTAAATCTGTCCTTGTCTTTTGCGCGTGTTTCCTTCCCTATCCTTTTACACCTTTGAATGCACCCTATTCCCATGTGTGAACCTTCTATGTGCCTTCTGCTAAGTGTCATACTTTGTTTGCTCAACATTACCCCACACTAAACTACATTGCCACCCTGAAAATGGTTTCCTCTTGATACTTTAAAGAATAAAGAATGGGAATGAAAGGAAATTAAAGAATTACTGTACAAAGAATGAACTTTCACCCTACAATGTTCTCTATTTCAACTGAAAGAATTAACTCGGATATTCTTCTTTGATTTCAGCCTCTAAGGTTTCCCAATCACTTAGCACAACTTTTGCCTTTTCTAGAATATCTCGATGCAATTAAATCTTACTCCTCTTGTCAGGCAATCTCTTCCTTCTCATTCGTAATACTATAAGAATGTTGGACATTACAGTTACCCTTCTATCTAGAAGATCCATCTTCTACGCTATAATCTTCCCAATTTCATCCAACCTTTCCTTATGGGGGTCTTGGGCTGCTGCAAGTGCCTCGCACTTTTGCTTTACTAGTGCAAATCATTTTGCATGCCCCAATGTCTCATATTTCATCACCTTCAGGACTTCATTGTCTTCTACCATTGTCCTAATTCAAATAACTACTTCTGGAGCTGCATAAATATTTAATGCCTAGTTTGCTTTCTTTATCTCTTCCTGCAAATTTTGGAGCAAGGATTCATATGATGAAATATTTCTAACCACTGAAGCCTTTGCTCTCTCTGCTTCCTGTTTAGGGTACTTTGGCGACATCTGAATCGGTCCATCCTCAAGCACCAAATCAACTAAAGTACACACATAATGCATAGCCAAAGGGAACCTTTTGGGTACCTTGGACTCCAAGTGTGGTCTTGCCTTCAGGACATGATTGCCGATCTCCTCTACCATGATAATGAGGACCCCATTCTTATTTTGCTCTAGGTCCTTCTCTCCCTTTAGACGTGCTATTTCAGAATATTTGGCCTTGTTTTATTCTCCTAACACTCTAATAGTGACAACATTATCCACGTTCCTCCTTTTCCTCTCAGTTGTCTCTTTTTGAGGGGAGAGTTATGACAACCTCTAACCGAGGAGTTCCCATGCCTTGTGTCCTTGTTCTTCTGAACACCCTCTTGAAACGACACTCTCCTTGGACTGCTTCCAAGTCCTCTTCTTCTTCTTATACCTGAGGTGGGGTACTTGCACACTCAACCTCTACTCTATTCATGGGTTGCCTCGACCCTTATATTCTAAGCCACCACTATCTTCATGCTCTTCTTCCTTGTCATCTACCTCTATAGGTTACGTGGGATTTGGAGCTAGTACGTTCTCCACTGTATGCTTTCCCTTAGGTGGCCCTGGGAGTATGAACTCATTCTCCACATATTTGTTATTCTCCAGCTTGGGATTAAGCTGAAGGTATACAAGTGCTACTCCAATGTCCCAAATTACCAAGATTATAGGCTTCATGATTATAACATCTAAAATGAGCCTCTCAACATAGGTAGTCCGACCTAGAAATACATATGTCTTCCTCAGAATGTGGTAGTCATAGTCTACCTTGTCTCGAGATAAAATTCAAAGTGTGCATCAATAAAACAATGGATTGATGCCTTGAAGTAGCACGCCGTGAAGGCATACGTAAGTTTGCACCATAAGCTCCAAGTCCCATCCCTTATAGCAAAACGTGCAATGTAGAAGTCTTCAGTACACCATGAATTGTACTACCTTACCCACCACTGATGGTAACTCCTTAGGAATGTGCCACTCCTCTTCAAATTTCAGCAGAGCCTATCATACCACATCTCCACCCTTTGTTTGAATGGCCCACTCATCAAACCTTCACATAAATATTTGTCAAACCTTTTCGCGAGAGATTTATTCTCCATGGGATACTCCCGGATCTTGTCTTTTGGCCCATCGGGCACTCCAATTTCCATAAATACCAAAGAAAGTAAAATAGCGCTAAAAATGATTTTATCACCCATGCGTACTTCCTCAATAATGTTCTTTGTAATATACCCTGCTATGTTATAGATCACTCCTACGACATTCTCCGGCGATATGTAGCCACATTTTATTCACTTGTGACCACTTCTCTTGGTCATTCAACTTTGTTACTAGATGCACAAGTGCTTGTACCTTTGGGTACTTCTTTAATTTGTCAATGTCCATTTTGAACGGACCCTTTGTGTACCCTAACTCCTTCCATGTCTCCATGATTCTTTGCTTTATCATTCAAGTCACTAGCCATGTCTACCCCTGTGCCTTTTAATCATGTTAATGTTATAATAAGGCGGTATGATTTCGACCTCCGTCGGTGAAATAGATGTAGTCCTCATGGAATCTACTCATTAACCATTGGTATAATGGTTCATACTTGCCAAAATAAGGGAGATCGTATAACTGATAGACTCCAACCTGCTTTAACAACTTCTCCCCAATGTCATCATATACCGACATGTCCTCATTTGTGGGCTTGTTAGTCTTCATACTCAACAACGCATCTAACTCCTTCTTGTTATATGATGTGTGGTGGTTGTAATCACTTATTTTACACTTATGGATGTGGGAATCCCATTCTTTCCCAACTATAACACCTCTCGGGTAATGCATCTCCAAAAAAATTATTCTCGGGCACAAATTCAAATTCTGCCTCCACTTTTTTTCTTTCCTTTAGCTCATGGAGTAGGTACTTTCTTTCATGCCATCTAAAAATCTCACCTTCTTTTCCTTTGTAATGTGAAAATGCTTAGCTTTTTATTTTCTATAGAAAGTAGGTCCAAACCCTAGCTCAAATCTATGTGCCCTAGTTTAAAATCACGTGCCCTAGCTCTTTCTCAACGCGTCTACTTCACTCAAACCCTTCACCAATGGGGATGAAAGCTTCTTCACATCGGTTTTATAATCTTTGCACCCACTCTCCACATCTCGATTTCATACTCTTCACACCTCAATACTCTTCACTTGGCTTGGTTGTATTTATCTCTTTCAAATTCTTGTGATTACCACAATAAAAATGAAATCGCATCACGTCCTTATATAGATTTTCATAAAGTTGGTGCATTTATTGCTCCTTCACCTACCAACAATCCTCTCATTAATTAATCATTTTCATACTTTCCATGTGGTACATCTTTGTGCCCAAGCTATAACCTTCTAGCATGCCTTCCTACCCTCTCGCCTGCAAACTTCTCTTCAGCGTGATTTTAGGCACCCGAGTACCACACCACTGCACCTTCCCTTGGTAGTCTCCATGGCCTCTGCTTACCTTGCGTTATACTTGTTCCTTTGTTTATCTCCATCTATGGTCCTTGTTTGGAAGTAATCTTCTTTCCAACAACTCTCCAAACTTGAATAACACCTGTATAGTTTGTTTCTTTATGTGTACCCATTTTTTAGTAGCCATTCCACACAAATGGTATGTGCAGTCCTTTGCGCATAAAAATTCTATAAATGGTAATTAGCTTCTAGTGCACAAACGTGCTTATTACACAAAACACCAACTAAAATGACAAAGCATAGTGACGAAGAAGGAAATACATTAAGGGAATACATAAATGAAAACCTAATCTAAATGGCAACATTGCCTTATTACAAACACCAAGAAGTCTTATTTATAGTAGGGCTTCAGCCTACTCCCATTGAAATAACGGGTAACCATATTCCATCAAGTGCCTCTAACTGACAAGTGTCTGTTTCAAGTATGTGAGTGATAACATATGGTCCTAACCAATGTACTTTAAGTTTTCCTGGATGGTGTAGAAACTTAGAATCATAAAGAAGCACCATCTGTCCAATCTCAAACTTTTTGTCCCTGATGTGCCGGTCATGCCATGCTTTTTACCTGGCCTTTTCTTGCTTCTGACTCCAATGTGCTATTGCTCATCACTCATCTAGTTTGGTCAACTTTTCAATTTGTTCTTCTAATGCTTGCTCATCAGCTAGACCTCCAGCGCGTGTAATACACAAAGAAGGTAACATGAATTCCATAGAAGAACTAGCTTCTGTGCCAAACACTAACTGAAATGGTATGGCTTTGTTCAACCTCTTATATGTTGTTCTATATGCCCAAAGCATGATAGAAACTTTATCATCCCAATATTTCCTTCCAACATCACATATTTTTGTCAATGTCTGGCTCAAAATTTTATTGAAGGCCTCAACAATCCCATTTTCCGAGGATGATAAGGGGTAGTCTTATGATGTGCAATCATAAATTCATCCAATAATATCCTGATTGTCTCATTCAAAAAGTGTGTGCCCCTATCACTTATCAAACTTAGTGGGCATCCATACCTTGTAATAATATTTTCCCATAAAAACTTGGTAGCTGCAATCCAGAGTAGGTGCTTTCGCCCACCTTGTCAGATAATTTGTGCAAGTGATGATGTAGTGATCCAGTCCTATGGCTGGTGAAATAGGACCCACAAAGTCTATAGCCCATTTTTCAAATGGTTCTGCACTTGGAATAGGTTGTAAAGGCATTTCATCTCTTTGCCTGGTTTGCCAAGGCACTGAAAATGATCACACACCTTGCAATATGCCTTAAAATCCTTAAATAGTGTCTCCCACCATAATCAAGAGTAGAATCTTGCACGCAGTGGCGTCACCTACATAGTTCCCACCTGCAATACCACCATGAGCCTCTTCCATGATATCTGTGTGCTCATGTTCTAGTACACATCGGCGCAATACTTCATCTCGGCCTAACTTGTATAGGTCACCGCTAATCAACATAAACGGTGCCACGCGAATGGCAAGTTGTTTCTTCTCTAAGGATTTCATTCCTTCTAGTGCCATACTTGTATGTAGAAAGACAACAATGTCCTCTAATTCTAATGGCATGCATTGTAACATGTATAACTGTGCATCTGGAATTGTATCTTCAATTGTCTCGCTCTTCCCCTGAATGTATTCTTGATAAATGGTCTAGGCCATAATTACTTTTCCCTGGTTTTACCACAACTGTAAACTCAAACTCTTGGAATAAAAGCACTCATCGACAAATGTGCCCCTCGTAAGACTAGCTTATTTACCAAATACTTCAATGCCATGTGATTAGTATAAAACACAAAAGGTGTTGCTAGTAAGTACTGTGAATTTATGTAGCGCATAGATCATTGACAAGGCTTCACACTCTGTTGTTGTATAATTCTATTCTACAGGGGTCAAATTTCTACTAGCAAAATAGATAGGATGATCTATAATACCATCTCCAGGATGAGCTAACACCGCACCAATGGCCATGCCAGAAGCATCCACATGTACATGAAACGATTGGTCCCATGAGGGAAAGCACAAAATAGGCATTGTAGTAAGTTTCTCCTTTAATGTCTTGAATGTGCGCTGCCACGGTTCCCCCAATAGATTGTCCTTTTTCCTTTTAGTAACTCCTCCAAGGGTGTGACAACCTAGCATACCCTTTGATAAATTTTCTATAATACCTAGTGTTACCAAAAAATCCATGCACCTCACTTTGACTGGTAGGCTCTTTTAGGCCAATAATGACTACAACCTTAGTTGATCAACCAACAAACCTTCCTTGTAGATGATGTGCCCTAATAATGTGCCAAATGGTGTAGAAAATATGCATTTCTTGATGTTCAAAGAGATGCTTAACTGTCGACATATTTCAAACATTAAGCACAAATTGTCACAATGATCCTTAACAAGTCCATACATTGTCCAGTCATCTAAATAAACTTACAAGAAGTTGTGAATAAAATATTTGAATGCTTGAAAACTATGCGCAAAAATACAATAGGTGTATTTTTTTCAGACCAAAAGGCATCACAGTATAGGCAAAACTTCCCCATTCAGTGGTAAAAGTCATTTTCTCTTGATCCTCCTGTGTAATTCGAACCTGATGATACCCAAAGAATCCATCTGTAAACGAATAGATTTCATGCCCTGCAATGCCTTCTAGTATCTCCTCTGTGAAGGGCGTAGGAAAGGGATCAGTTACACATGCAACATTTAGTTCTCTATAATCCACACAAATCCTAATCCGACCATCTTTCTTTATACTGATAACCATGGGACTAACCCACTCCGATTCTTCTAGGGGCTTGATGATGCCAGACTTCAACATCTTGTCGATTTCTTCCTTAACCTTTACGCGTAGGTTAGGATTCATTTTATAGGGTCTCTTCTTGACCAGGTGCACACCTTCCTTAAGCTTTATTTTCATCTCCCCTAATGATTCATGCACGCATTTTAATTCATGGTATCCCCTAGGAAATAAGTCTTAAAATCTCATAGTAACTCAATGATTTTTGCCACTTTAGAGTCAGACCAATAATCCCCAATTATGGCCTCCTTAGGTTTAGCATCTCGAGCCAATATTCACTTTCTTTGTTTTCATAGGTTCATGATAGGCACGCGTGGTCTTATCTGCACTGTCCAAAACCTCACGCCTACCTGTTGAATGATCTACATCTAGATTTTCTACTTCTTCATCATCCACTAAGTAGACCATCTTTCCTTTTTCTTTCTCAAAGTAAGCACACTTAAGTAGTGTTCCATATGTCCCTTCTTTTTCATCAAAGTGCACTTCTAAGTTTGTCCCACCAAATATCTCTTGGATGAGTTCTTCCTCCTTGGCACTATCTCCCATAGTTAAGCACTTTATAACCTTTAATGCCTCTTCTTATGGAGGTTTAGTAGAGAAGTAGTCAAAATTCTAGATCATTCCTGTAATCAAATCCTTCCAATTTCTAGTCTCTCTATGGAGTTTCGCATATACATACCAAGCATGCGCACAACCTTATAAAGTGGAATAAAATTTGTGCACCTAGAGTGAAGGTGGTAAAACTTCCCACCCTCTGTCCGTAGAGTCTCTCACATTGTTGAACATGGTGTTGACATATTGATTACCATGATAAGTGCATATTTGAGTAGGTGCATTGCTCCTAAAAAACCAAGTAGAAAGAGAAATCCTGATTTCATCCCATTCTGTAAGATTATCTCTGTGAACCACCCACCAACACGCGCTTTGTCCCGCGCGTAGGTATATGTCAACATATTTTTTCTCTCCACTTGGTCTATCCACTATTCCTTCATGGCATGTAGAAATACCGTAGGATCTCCTTCTCCAGTGTACCAAGGTACCGAGTTGTTACCTATCCTCCTGATACAATGAGGTCTTCTCCTCTATGTAAATGTGATCCTTACTTCACGCCCAACTAGTTCATAAGTACCATGGGCCCAATTATCGCAAGAAATACTTGTTGTGTCACTAATAGACTATGCATATTCCCACTAAAGGATACCCTCCTTAGATGGCTCAAGGACCTCTAGGTCCCGGATGGTGTGTACATAGATCCGGTTCAAATCTTCTTCACTCAAAGGCTCAACATAGGGCATAGATTTCCCATCGGTTAAAGGGATAATAACCCTTTCCTCCTTGTTCTCAAAACTGATATATCCCTTATTGAACCAAAGATCAACATTATTTACATAACACCAAGGGCATCTAAGTAGAGCTGGGAAACTATCTGCTTCTGCAAGTGCTAAAACCTCAAAATCCCCAGTGAACTTGGCCCCATGATAGTAATGGATGCATCTTTTAAAAATCTGATAGGAGTGGTCTTAGTTCGATTAGCCATAAATAATACATTAGAAGATGAATGCAATATAGGTCTCCCCATATGTAGCCATGCATCTAAAGTAAGCACATTGACTTCTGCACCTGTATTAATCAATATATTGCTCAAAAGCCATCCATCCATAACAACATTCAGAGTGATTTCCTTGTTGTAGTCTAAGCTATGGGGAGGAAGATTTACATGCGGGATATGTCACCATTTCTTAGTATTAGTGCGTGGAGTGTTTCTCTTTAGCCAAATCCCTAGTAATGGAATAATATTCTTTGGCACAACATTTTACATACCTCCTTCAAGTCATCAATATCGACTAGACCATCTCTTCCTCCTTCTTTAGTTCTATCTTCCATGATTATTCCTTTAAACATTATATTTCACCTGAAGATTTTTGAGTACCTCCATGGTTTCTCGATAAACCTCTTCTTATGGTTAGGATTTGGGTACCTGTGCATATAAACCTCCTCCTTTGTGATGGTAGGCTTACTATAACACTTCTTTTAAAGCACGTGTCGCTTTAGCTTGTGTAGTAATATTTACATGTAATTCTTCAAATTCGGTGTCAAATTTGAAACCACTAATTTTCCACAAAACGTTTTATCCTAACCATCCATACACCTTTATTTTCTTGTTTATGTTGCTTACTAAGATGCTCATATAAGTATGAGAATTCATCATAGCTATGATTCTTTCCACAGAAAGAACATGTAATATTCTTAGGACATTCACGCATGTAGTGGTTAGATGATTCACATGTAAAGCATGTCTCACAAGGGAATTCACCTCATCCCCACCATGACATCGTCCTTGAATCTACCATGGTATCTCAACCTTTGCCACATCCTCCACCAAACGCCCTCATTCGATCATAGCACGTTTGATTGTGATCCCGATCTTGGTGCTCATTCTTTCCTTTAGAGTTATCTGATACTCTTGTTAGTCGCACACCAATATCTATAGAATCATGGATCGACCAATCAATCTATAGTCGTGGACCTCGTATACATTCTTCCTTATCGCGTGTTGTAATAATGGGCAATGGCTAACATCATGGTTTAAATGACATATCTCACGTCTATCTAGTAGCAATGAACGCACTGATTTGTGGGGATGACTATCCTTGGTGTGACCTTCCACTTCATAATCTATATACCAAATCCCCTGTGCATGTCTCATGTGCTAAATTTACCGATAGTTTCTCCAACTGCTTCACCATAGCTGCAATCTGGGCCTCTAAGAATGGAGTGACTCAGTGTCTATCCTCCCAACCTGCCTCGGTGTGTAAAGTTGCTTCAAATGCTTCACATGGATCAATGTATGTCTTATGTGACAGAGCCCTTCTAAAAGGTGTGATCAGACCTCCAACAAACCATTATGTATCTTTGTTTTGCATGAATATCATAAGAAAGCTTAGATAAAAGTGTTTTAAAATGGGCATCATACTCCTAGACACTTTCAGTAGTACCTTATTTAATATCCTTGAGCGCGCTTATACTCTTCTGCTCAAATTTAGGGATATAGAACTCTTTAAGGAATGCATCTTTGAATGCTGCATAATCTACGCAAGTTTGATCAAGGTCAAACTTCCTATACCAACTGTGTGCACGTCCCTACAATGTAGTTGTAAATTGACTTGCCTTTCACTCAGAATCCATGATCCCTTTTGCACGCCACAGTATTTCACACATGTGCACATGCTCAATAACATCTTCTATGCCCCTATACTCTGGAAGATGAAGATACATCTCCATGTAAATATTTGGGGTTGGTGCGGACCTTGCCCACATGATCCATAACCCCCTGTGTTGGCTCTATGCCTCCAGAACACCAGATCCACTAAAACTAGAACCACCTACACCCCCTAATCCTCCACCCATAGTCGAAAGGGACTAGAAGATGTACTTCCATGTGTCCCAACAATAGTATTGTATTAAACTCTTAAGTCTCGCATGGTGGTACTATCCCTAAGTGAGCCCCAAATTCTACGCGCTCACATTTTGCGTAGATGATACACCGAAAAGGTACCTCCAAAAAACAACAAAGATATTTTCCCTACCATCTATGTACTTGCTATGTGACTTACTCCTGCTTCCCTATTGCCCAATTTAGCTTGTTGACTATTAGATGTACTAAGTACTGGAAAACCAAGTGCAAGGGCTAGGTTGCAAGTAGATTCATATGCATGCATGAGGCCAGGTCATCTCTCTACTGGGCATGGTTCATGTGAGGCTGAAGAGGGTTCCCTTTCACACTTTCCCAATTGGGGAGTTCATGATGCTCGGGTCCATGCCTTCGTGTGAGCTTCAAATCCTTCATGAGCCATCTCTCTCCATAACACCATCTCACTCTCGCAATGTCACATTGCTTCTCTATCTTCCTCTCATGTGCCTCATTGTACTTAAGCTATTTTTCTTCTCTCTACCTCTGCCGCTAGGTCCGCCATCTTTCACCAATCCTGCTCCTGCTCCCGCATGCGTGGTGGGGTTTAGTTAGCCATCGGTTTACTTTCCAAGTTCAGGGTCACCATCAAGATTTTAATCGATAGTGGAATGCCTTGCAAGTAAGTTCCCATGGGATACTATAAAAAAATGGAATTCACTACCTACTCGGGCAAGAATAAGTGGAAATTAAGTACTCCAGAATATAATTGTTCAAAACACCACAAAACCTAGTACCCATAACACGTGTCCAAATCATATTAGCATCATAGAGGGCTTGAAATTATTCATGTCATCCAGACAAGTGTGTGATACCTCCAGTTCCATTTAGATGCATAAGAAGCCACTCATAACTCTCGAATAGAAAAGATAGCAAATAAGCTCTCATACAAACAATCGTAAAAATTCTATTCCACCCATGCGCGTGCGTTAAACTGCAGATCCAGTGCTTTGAACCTCCATGCGTACTCTTCTTCTAGATAATTTATCCACTCCTCAACACTTCTAGGGTCAACCGACATGTCTTCATCATGAACCATCCAAAAAAACAATGAAAAGAGGTCTCGACAACAGAACCAATGATGTAGCCTAGAATTTACCAAAAATAACCTAGGCGTGCTGACACATCACTTAGCCTAGACTGAGCGCTCACTAAAGCGTGCAAAGGTACCAGGCCCCTCTTTAGGGTTGTTTGTGTAGGGTGTTAGCAAGATGAAGAGTTGATGCATTCATATCCATAAGTAGTATAAACATTCTACAGAGCATATTCCAGATCTAGATCTAAAGAGTAATGGATTCAAACAATAGCCATAATGAATTCAACCATGCAAGAACTAGTTATGATCATGTTTAACACCTTGAATCAATTAATACACTCCATTATGTTAAACACAGTAAATACATAGAAGCTTCTTACAATAACTAGTACCATAGCTCATGTGCATATTAATTCCAGCAACATAGCTCCATAATAGCTCACTACTCAGCACTCTATCTAATCTATGCAAATTAATACATATTTATAAGGGTGGGGACTTGCCCTTCACCGCTTACATAATTCACAAAATAGGTCACATGTTAAAAATAGCCACATGCCTTTACAATAATAGACACACATGTAAGTGTGCTAATAATAGATCCTTAAGTTAACTAGAAGTAGTAGTTCTATTATTAACTCAAACCCATGCAAAGTGATTAGTAGACGCTCTTCAAAAATAGCCTATGCGTGTCACGTGAGTCTTTATCCGGTTTGTGTGTTGTCGCACACTGTCTCAAAAATAACACGTAATCATGAAAATGGCTAAGTCTCAAATTTGTCCTTGTCTTTCGCACATTTCCTTCCCTATCCTTTCGCACCTTTGAATGCGCCCTATTCCCATGCGTGAACCTTCTATGTGCCTTCGCTAAGTGTCATACTTTGTTTGCTCAATAGGTTTTTGACCTTATGGATTAGATTTTGGCCCTACCACTGCTTGAATTGGTACTAATTTTGAAATTTGGTCCATAATTCACTTTAGTGACCATGAATCAGCTCTATGATGCTTGTTTACTTCTTACTAAAATGAGATCCTTACTAAAATGATGTTTAGGTTTAGGGTTTAGTTTTTAAAATTTAAGGTTTAGGTTTTAGGGATTTGATGTTTAGGGTTTAAGGTTTAGGTTTTAGGGCTCAATATTTAGGGTTTGGGTTTTAGGGTTTAGGGTTTAGGGCTAAGGGTTTAGGGTTTAGGATTTAGTTTTTAGGGTTTAGGGTTTATGTTTTTAGCTCGAGTTATGGTTTATGGTTTATGGTTTATGGGGTTTAAAGCTCATGGTTTAGGGTTTAGGGTTTATGGTTTAGGGCTCAGGGTTTAAGGTTTAGGGTTTAGGGCTTAGGGTTGAGGGTTTAGGGGTTAGGGTTTAAGGTTTAGGGCTCAGGGTTTAGGGTTTAGTGTTTAGGGTTTAGGATTTAGGGTTTTGGGTTTTGGGCTCAGGGTTTAGGGTTCAAGGTTTAGGTTTCATAGTTTAGGGTTTAGGGTTTAGTGTTTAGAATTTAAGGTTTAGGGTTTAAGGTTTAGGGTTTAGGGATTTTGTTTAGGGTTTAGGTTTAAGGTTTAGGTTTTAGGGCTCAATATTTAGGGTTTGGGTTTTAGGGTTTAGGGTTTAGGGCTCAAGGCTCAGGGTTTAGGGTTTAAGGTTTAGGGCTAAGGGTTTAGGGTTTAGGATTTAGTGTGTATGGTTTAGGGTTTAGGTTTTTGGCTTAGGGTTTAGGGTTTAGAGCTCATGGTTTAGGGTTTAGGGTTTAGGGCTCAGGGTTAAGGGTTTAGGTGTCGGGGTTAAGGGTTAAGAGTTTAGGGCTCAAATTTTAGGGGTGTTTAGTGTTTAGGGTTTAGGATTTAGGGTTTAGGGTTTCAGGCTTAAGGTTCGGGGTTTAGGTTTCATAGTTTAGAGTTTAGGGTTTAGGTTTAGGGAAATTAAGGTTTAGGGTTTCGGGTTTAAGGTTTAGGGCTCATTATTTGGGGTTTGGGTTTTAGGGTTTAGGGTTTTTCACCCTACTAATATTAATTTAATTAAATTAATGCTTTATCCTCACTATATTTATTATTTAAATATCTTATTTAAATAATATCTACACAAATAGTTCACTTAGACACCTCACCAAGCTAACTCAACCTAAGACCTATTCTTAGCAAGTTACCATAACTAACTAAGACTTACCCAAACCCTAAAAATCAATGCCTACACTCCCTCTAACCACATTCCCGCATGCTCACAAGAAGCTCCTAGTCTAATCCATGGGATAACGACACAAGATCCGAGGAAATCAGGAGGATCTCCCTAAGTTTAGTAAACCTAGAAAATCCCACCTTGACCGACGTCGGTTTCCCTAACCATCACCCGGTTAAGCCGGACCACCACCGCTTGCTACCCCTTTTAACCCAAAAAACTTACCTTATTCTCAAGGGAAGTTTTCTCAATTTGGAAAACATTGGGAGAAAAGTGGATGAGCAAGAATGAAATCTCAAAGAGATAACACATCTTCAGAGAGCCAATTCCAAGCAAGAACTGACATCCAAGGAAGGAGATTGAGGATCTTCTCCTGCACAACCTTCCCAACCACATTCTGATCTATCCAAGCAAAAGAGGAGTGTGCATGCAGCCCATGCAGAATATTTTCTTTAGTTGGTGATCACTTGCAGCCTTCAAACCCATCATCAACACCTCCATCCTTCACACATAGACTTTCAGAATGAAATCCAAGTAAGTACAACATCATACTTTCCTGGTTATTTCATTTTATCATTATTTTATCATCCATTGTTTATCTTGCTCCCTATTGACCATCTCCAACATTTTTTACCTCCATAGACCCATCAAAACCTCAAAAACCTATTCCAGTCACCCAATACCTCATCCCGACCAACCAAATCCTTTGTGTAATCACAAAGGAGACCAAAACCCATTTCGTGACATTTCAGATCTCACAATAATCGGCGCCGTTATTATACCTAACCATGGTCGGTCACCCCTGACCGATGCCGGTCTCTGTGTTTTCCCACATAGCCTTAAACAGAGACCTATCCACCTAATTTTACCTCACCCTCACTCACTTGTGACCTACCCGAGACCTTTATCAGACCTGCAGAACCCAGAACCAACCATTTGACCCGTGGATTCTATTCTAGCTTAGCATGTTAGATTAGATCTATTTTCTTATTGTGTTTTTAAGTGAGATACCTAAATCATTTCAAAATAACAATAGGATTTACCTTGTTTTCAGCATTAATTTGTTTAAAATAGTGGATTGATAGCCATCTAGGAAGTATCACACTTCCGGATCTAGCTCACGCTAGGTAGTTCACTACCCATATTGTTTAATTCTTTTTGGTGGTCTTGCTTTCATTATAGGTAGTTCCTCCTAGCCAAAAGGAAGCTCTCATGGTCAGCTATGGATTCGAAGTCATACGCATGCAACAACCCATCAACCAACATTTGAACAGGTATTCCTCCTACGCCCATTACCCTATTTGTTTCATCAACAATTCAAAGAAACAATCTAAGAAAAAGGTGAAACATTTTGGCATGCCCGGTGGGACCCATCCGGGGTTCCTTGCATTTCATTCATTCCTAGGAAAAAAATTGTGTGTTTTTTCCCTTCTAAAAGTGTACACACTAATTTTCTTCCTGGTAATCCACTCCTTCTTTCTATTTTCTCTAAAGGAAACTTTTCTTTTGGTGTATTTAAAAAGAATCATTTCTTCATGTTTTTTGCATTTTAGTGAAAGAGCATCCCTCTTCCTCTTCATCTTATTGTGTCATCCAATTTCATATTTTTGATTTGGGTTTAAAAACAATCGCATTTCATTCTGATTTTCTGCATTAGCTCACATTAAATGAGGGCAACCTATATGCTGGAGGTCATGACCAGCTGATGGTTGACAAATGAATCATAGAAAAGCACTTCTATCCTTTTCTCTTTCTCTGAGTCTTACCAAACCACACAAAAATTCAAATACATACATTCTTAAACAACATCTTACTTGGAAGAAGCTTGTAGGTGATCACATGATCATGACATAGTGGGCACCCAGCTCACTGCTCTATCGAGTCATACTTCAGAGTGAAGCCCCCCCCACCATAACAAACTGAAACCTCACCCTTTAGATCTCCTTCTTTGTAGGAAGCCATCCTCACCAAAAACTCTATTTCACAATTCATGTGTCAGTCCCTAAATAGCATAAGCTAAACAAACATAATAGAAAAGGGCACTCTTAGGATCACATTTTCTTAGTGTTTTTGCTTGGTTTGCATTTTGAGGTGAAAGATCACGTTCATCACTTTTTTTTGTTCATCCTTGCATGCTCCTCATCATAGCTGGTGTATTTCGGCTTCACCTGAGTGTGCCTGGGCCATATCACCATCATTCCTAGAATTCTGGGTCTGATTCCACATCAAATTCTAATTCACAACCACTTTTTCTCATCACTATTTCAATCTCACAGTAATCATCGGTTACCTCTGACCGCCATCGGTTAAACTCAACCGACATCGGTTCTAGGTCCTTTTGCTAACCTACTCAAAAGGACATTCTCACTTCACTTTTTTCCACTTTCCACAGTCTCTGTCACTATCATTTTTTTCCCATTAACATTTTACACATCCCCAGATTTGGCATACTTGTAGATTTTTCCTTCTGCCTCACTGATTACTCACTACCTATTTTCTATAGTGACCGGCAGTGGTTACCCCTGACCGACGTTGGTTTTCCCTAACCGGCATCAGTTAGCCTATTTCACATTCCACCCACCATTTGTTACTTCATCCATTTTTTTTTTTGTTGTTCTTTGTACCATTTACAGAGAAGCAGCCCCACCTGATCAATACTGGTTCACATGGTACTGACCAAGACAAGTGATGCCCTCATGTTCCACGCCAGTTGCCAACCACTCCCACCTAGTCCTTCACCACCTTCTATTTTATCACCAGCCATGGATCCTATCCAGCCTACTAATATCACTACTGAGAGATGAGGAGTTCACATGACTCCTTGACCAAAACCCTGTTGCCTTGCAGTTTTACCTCTCCCATTCATCCACTCGAGATGCCTCGGGTCAGTTGATATATGACATGCCCGTATCTATCCCCCCGACTCTCACACCCACTTTCACATCAGCCCCATCTTGGCTCTGTGCTACCTGCATCCACCTTACCCCAGTCATTTTCGCAGAGTTAGGTTTCATACCCCCCATGACTGCCACATCTGTTACCTCTGTGGCACCCATTACATCCACCATACCCTCGATGATTACCCCAAACACAACCTCATCCATCCCCTCATGTCTCACACATACCTGTAGCTACGTTCCCACCTCCAGTGTCGGTGACCCCTACCCCATTTTAGAATGTAGTTCTTTCCATTCCACAATCATTAGCCCCTATTGCCACTAGGGTTACCATGACCCTTCCTCCCCCATATACATACTACCAACAACACCTGTTTCATCTATCATTCATTCGGGTACGTACTATTTCTATTTCATTCCTTCTTCTCCACCACCTTACATGGCAGCCCCATACACTGGAATGCCACACCCATTATATGTCCAAAACCAACCTCCTCACGCTATAGGAGGCATCCAATCATCACAACCCACCAATGACCTAATTAAATTGATGATGGACAAGATGCAAAGACACTGGAGGCATCGGTTTCTAGCTCCCGCAACACTCTCACTTATGATGAGATTTGCAATGAGCCTATTCACCCATCCATTCCCATCCGTTCATACCCTGTGCATTGGGAAATGCCTAAATTCAACCACTTCAATAGTAAGGAAGACCCACAACAACATTTGTGCTCATTTAAACATGGATGTTATTTGATTGCTCATGATGATGCCTTACTTTTGAGAACTTTTCCCATGTCCCTCACTAGACCTGCATTAGACTGGTATAGTGGGTTACCCAAACACTCCATATTTTCATTCAATCAGGTAGCCCAAGCTTTTTTGGATCATTTTTCTATCAATATCACCAAGAAAGTTACCATGACCGATCTATATTCCACACGTCAGTACGAGGATGAATCTATCATAGATTTTTTGCTCACTGCTGCATGGCGCAACCTGATCAATCAACTTACCTTTCAACTGCCACAAACTGAACTCATCGAGCTCTTTACCCGAGCTTGCACCAGACATATCTCCCCGACCTTGCAGGTCCAAACTTTCAAACATTCGATGAGGCATTCACTATGGCACGAAAGTTAGAGATTCGGGCCATCGAAGAGAAGAAAATCCAATTATGAAATAAGAATTGGCATTCAAGTCGAATGAAACCTCTTCTTCTTCCAAACCACCAACCAATTATTCAAAGGCTAAAGGTACCACTAATGCAAGTGGTACTCAAGGCGGCCCAACTCATCCATCTAATCAAGGCTACACCCTCATCTAATCTATCACCCATTCAGGCTTTTTGATTCAGACAAGAGCAAAGTGAAAATATACCCCAATTGGGGAACCTTACTCTTTATGTCTTAGAAAAGCTTATCAAAGCTGGTGCCATCACCCTTCCACCCATAAAACCACACACTGGTTTTGACCCTACTCACCCCATGCCCGCATGGTATAAGGAACAAGATTTCTGTAACTATCACCGAGTGAAGGGTCATAGTGATGGAACTGCATCACTTTTAAGAATATTGTCCAAGAAATGCTCGAGAAAGGTGAGTTGACTATGGATAATCCCAATGCCACCCCCAACCAAAATCTACAAATCTTTAAAAAACCATTTCCCAATCATGCCCCTTCATCCAATCAAACAGGTGAGACATCCACTCATGATACCCATACTCGTGAGGTTCATGCGATCTTTAATGAGGTACTGTCACCTCTCAATTACCTCACATCCCTTCCATAGAGGAAATCCTAGCCCGAAATCCTCCTTCCACATCGAACCAACCATCATTGTTCCTTCACCAATAGAAGAACACCCTTCATCTCCTACATCACCTACGGAGGAGTCTTTTACTGACATTGAGACCATCTCACCCCTAGCTTCTCCACTTAGTGAACCTTTACCTACCATACCTCCTCCACCCATAGAGGAGCACCCATTACCTCCTCCACCCACAAAGGAGCACCCATTACCTCCTCCACCCATAGAGGAGCACCTATCCATTCCTCCACTCATAGAGGAACTCCCATCATCCCTTCCACCCATCATAGACCCGGTGGGGATACCTTTTCCTCTTGGTGAGCATTCTCCATCCACTACCCGACATCCAACAGACCTACTTTCAGCTCTCTTACCCATGGAAGTTGAAGCCGGCTGATTCCCCATCTCTAAGATGCATTTTATGGGAATTCCCATTAGGTCTTCACCAACTCCACCCACAAATGTGCCATTCTCATGTTTGGTCGATCACTTGGATTATGTGGATAGGGCTTTATTATGGGGGCACCTCTTACTCCCTATCTCAACACAAATGTAGAGATCCCTCGATGACACCTCCACTATCTACCCAAGCACATTTCCACCCATCAAACCACATACAACCACTATTGTCTGCAACCCCTTCCATGATATCTGTTAACACTCACACCACACCCTTACCCATAACCCGACCTATGCCTAAACCCAAACCCATACCCACAATATTTACCTCCACTAAACCTATTACCACTTTAGGGGTCACCCCGACCACCAACCTTACTCATCCACCTATTAAACTAGATTTAGCTACATCCTCCAATGTTAAAACCACACCTACTCGACACCCAAACTAAAGAAACAAACTCATCAACCTCATACCCCTACCACACCAATCACACCCACACTTGTCCCTCTGCCTTAAGACCTCAGCTGCCCAACATGGTCAAGCACCCCTCACCCATTCATAACCCAATAACACAACAACCCATTCCTTCCTCACAAATCTCTAACCTACCTAGGCACACAACATGACTCATACCCACACCTATAGTCTCTTTACCACCAATACCTCGATACCTTCAACCATTGCTTCACTACCTACTACACTTCAGTCATTGTCCCTCACACCCCAAGCATGACCTGCATCATCTACCTTCATAGCACCCCATTATCCCCATGGGTAACTCACCCTCTTCCTCCATCTACTTTTCCTTCTAGACCCCGTATACCCACATCACCTTTACCCAAGAAGGTGCAACCCAAAAACAAAACCCCACTACCCCACAACAAGGTAGTCAAAACAACCCCACACCCTCCTACCCATCCATCTACTATACCCCTACCTAAACGAACCCGACCGATACCTCAAACCACACCGGTGCACCTAAACCCATAGCTCGACCTATTCCTACTCTTCCAAAAATAATTCCCAGACAACCAACCACACCTACACCCAAACCCACATTCACTTCCCATTGTGATCCACTAGCAGGGTCCTATGCCAAAATTTTAACCAACCTCCTCGAGACTTCTGTTATCACATTACCACCACTCCGACCTTACGACCCCCTCAAACCCAAGCCAAAGGGGTTTGATGATACCAAAATTTGTGCATACCATCATGTGCCAGGGCATGATGTGGAGAACTGCAAGGCCTTGAAAACCATCCTTATCCAATTGTGTCCACCAAAACCAACTTTGATGATGATGACCTTGATGAGGATCCTACTTCACCAACACCCATTCCCACACTACGCACTCAACAACCACAACCTCCACCCTCACAGCTCCCAGAACCACACACAAAATTTGAAATTAACATGGTTCACATCAGAGAACTTGCCACGCCACCACCCAAATGTCACTGCGCCCAACTGACCTCACAGGGATTTTCTCCTCCAGTAGGTTTTTCCCTTCATGTCATTATACCACTTACCCTACACCCTCTCCATTTGACAATTTCCCTCAAATCAACATGGTACACGTCACTACACGTGTGTAGAAGGGTAAAGAAAAGGTAACTGACCCACCAACCAATCCTATACCCAACATACCATCTGCACCCATACCTAAGATAACTATCATGGCCCCACATACCCCATTTCTAATGGCATCACACATCACACCATGCTCAAACAATTACACCAATCTCCACTCAAAATGTCCTTATATGACCTCATCCAAACCTCGGAATCCCATCGTCAAGCCCTCATGGAGGTTCTTCAATCTATCGAGGTTTTACCCAATGACCCTACACCCGTAGCCTCCATTATCACACCCCATCATGTAGCCTCCCTCACCAAATTACCACCTTCATCCTCACCTCACCTTGTTCACCAAGTGGCCTCCCTCAGCTTCTCGAGAGGCAGAGATCGTGCCATACCAAAATGATGACCTGGACCAACCCTCTTCATCTCTGTACACATTGATGACATATGGGTACGTGTGTGTGATGATTGATGGAGGCGCTAGCATTAACATCATTTCATCCCATGCATTTTCTCAAATGTGCATACCTGACAATTGCATGCACAAACATCCGGTCATGTTGTGTTCATTCAACGATGCTATCACCTCCACACTAGGCATTGTCATCCTTCATGTTTGTGTGGGCCCCCGCACTATTCCAGAATTGTTTTATGTTTTGGAGGGGAATTCCAATATAACTTGTTGCTTGGTAGACCCTGGATCCATGTCATGGGTTGTGTTCCCTCCACTTTGCATCGTTGTGTAAAGTTTGAACATGAAGGACACACTTATACCATTCCAACTGACCCATCACCTTTCAAAACATGCAACATGCTTTACCGACCCATGATGTACTCATACCGGTCAAGCCATCTCTACTTTCGCAACCAATACCGCTTCACCTACACCTACACCCACACCTACCAACTACAACCATTGCTTTCACCACACATACCTCCTCCATGCCTACCACTGCTATAACCTCCATGGCTGACCCATTAGCTTCCCAATCCATTAACACCACCTCCACATCAACCTCCGACACATCATCCATACCAGCTACCCACATACCAACCACTGATCCCTTGGAAGGTGTTTTTCAATGCCTCACTCTGGGGGAATACCACCTATATAGTGTCAACACCTTCCTTACTCCACACGAGTATGGAAGCCTTCACCAACACCCTCACTATGATCACCGTATAGGAGAAATGCCTCCTTTATGGTCCTCCTCATCTTCGTACTAGTCTCACCTATGGGGACTTGATACTACCACCTACACACCTGAACCACCATCACAACCCCACCCATTTTCCACTGACTTCCAATCACTTACCAATCACCATTTCACCCACACCTTCCTGCACCACACTATGTGTGGAAGGGTTTTGGTTTTGGCTTTTACGAGCAAGGTCACCATACCATTATTCCATGTACCACCCACAAACATAATGACCGGAGTGGTATTGGCTTCCCAACCCTTCTACCAAACAGCCCACATTGAATTCATTGAGGACCCTAGCCCTTCTCCACCTTCATCACCACCCTCACCGATGGAGTCGATGGATCCTGAATCTATCCCTCCTAACTTTTTTTTTTTTTTCATAAACACCATTTCCTTGGGGCCTTTGACTTATCAATGTGAAGGCGAGGCCCCTTCCACTCTCCCATTCCTGTATCCTGAGATGATCGATGATGACACACCGACCATTAACATCATTCAATGTCAGGATGATGAATCCATACTCACCTACCTTGGTGTAGAAGACTCATATATTCATCGTCGTTACCCTCTGAGATGTAAACCATGTTGAATGAATCGACTATTGAGATCAACATTCATACTCAGATGACCCACACATCCTAAAGATCGGACAATCTTTAGATGTTGCTAAATAAGAAGCCATCACTTCCTTTCTCTCGAGATCATAACCATGCTTTCGCTTGGTCTTATACATAGACATGCCTAGTATTGACCCCACCATAGTGGTCCACAATATCGTAACCATTCCCGATGCCAAACCTATCAAACAAAAGCTGAGGAAAATGCACCCTCGCATTGCTCTTCTCATCAAAGAAGAACTTCAAGCGTCTTCTTTCCATTTCCTTCATCTTACCCATTGATTATCCTCGTTGGATTTCTAACATTGTCCCTATTACTAAAGCACAGGGGACTCCACATTTGCATGGACTTCCGAGACCTCAACCTCACCTACCCAAAAGATGACTTTCCCTTCCCGGTATTGATCAACTGGTGGACCTTACCATGGGTCACGAGATGCTCTCACTCATGGATGGTTTCTCGGGTTATAACCAAATTTTTCTTGCCCTAGAAGATCAAGCACAAGACCACATTCATTACCCCTTGGGGAACCTTTTGCTATCGAGTCATGCCTTTTGGCCTTAAAAATGTTGGTGCTACATATCAATGTGCTATGACTTACATCTTCCATGATATCATGCATCACATATTGGAAGATTACGTGGATGATCTCTTGGCTAAATCTAAATGCCGCGCCGAGCACCTCACTATCCTCAAAACCATCTTTGATCACCTCATTAAATATTACATCCGCCTTCAACCTAAAAAGTGCATCTTCGTGGTTCTCTCAGAAAACTCCTAGGATTTATTGTTTCCCTCCGTGGTATAGAAGTTGACCCTGCTAAAGTCAAGGCCATTCTGGAAATGCCTCACCCACGAACCTCAAACAACTCCGTAGCCTGCAAGGTAAATTGCAATCCATTCGCCATTTCATTTCACAATTATCGGATCGGTGTCAACCATTTCATCATCTACTTAGGAAGGATGTCTCCTTTAAATGGGATGATGACTATCACAAAGCTTTTGAGGCCCTAAAACAATACCTTCTCCAACCACCTGTACTCATTCCACCAAAAGATGATCAACCTTTTTACCTATACATATCAGCTACCGATCATTCCTTGGGAGCCATGCTCGCTCATCATGATGAACAACATAGGGAGCAGGTGGTTTATTACATAAGCCATACTCTTTTGGACTATGAAACCGATACAACCACCCTAGAAAAGCTTTTCTTAGCCTTAGTTTTTTTTGTCACCACCAAACTCCGCCATTACCTACTCAACCACAAAACCTATGTTGTGACCAACACAACCCTTTACACTTCATGTATGCCAAACCCTATCAAAATCAATGCACCGCGTGATGGCTTATGCTTTTAGCTGATCTTGACCTCAAATTCATTCACCAAAAGTCCATTAAGGGCTAGGCTATCGCTGACCAACTAGCTGATGCACCTTTCGGGGACCAACCCTCTAATTTTGACTTTCCCGATGAATCCATTGCTACCCTTTCCTGGATGAACCCCCTTACCAAATGACACATTGTTCTTCGATGGTTCCAAGTGTCAGCATGGGGGTGGAGCTGGTGTTATCCTCATCCCTGGATGGAGAACCCATGCCTTTGTCTTTCAAACTAGACTTTGAATGCACCAACAATATTTTCGAGTATGAAGTGCTCATACTAGGTCTCCAGACCGCCTATGCCCTCGATGTCAAATCAATCCACATCTTTGGTGATTCACAATTGGTCATAAACCAAGTCAATGGTATGTACCAATGTCATAACGAGATACTTCAAAAGTATAAACATCATGTAGACATACTTTTGACCACCTTTGATCGTTACACCCTTCAAACCATCCCACAGTCAACCAACAAATTTGTAGACACTATGGCCTGCTTAGCTTCCCAAATACCCGCTTCCCCTACCGATTCCAAAATATTTGTCACTATACAATGCCTCCATTCACCTTCTTATTTACCTCATGATGTTTACTCAATCAGAACCGACACCCCTGACCCGAGTGACCTTTGGTATAAACAATACTCCGACTACATTTCCCTCTCCATCTTACCTCCTGATCTCACCCGTAATGGACAAATGCACCTTCCTTAAGAAGGTCTCCCATTTCGTTATCCTAGGGGGACTCCTCTATAAGTGTGGATTTGATGGTATTCTCTTACGATGCCTCACAAGTTTTGAAATTCCTTATACCATCAAGGAGGTTCATGATGGCATATGTGGAGGTCACTTTAGTGGCCTTGTTGTTGCTAAGCGTATTCTTCACCTAGGCTATTACTGGCTGACCCTTAACCATGATTGTTGTGACTATGTCAAATGCTATGCATGAAATGTCAACAACATTCCAACCTTCATCATACACCCAATCATGCCTTATAGGTCACTCGTGACCTTTGGCCCTTCTCTCAATGGGGTTTGGATCTTGTTCAGAGAAATCAATCCTCATTCTTCCCAATGCCATCAATGGATCATAACCGCTACCGAATACTACACAAAATGGGTGGAAGCCATACCACTCATCTCCAAAAAGCAAGAAAATATGTGAGTTCATTAACCATCACATCATTTGTCACTTTGGTGTCCCTCATCACCTCATCACTGACAATGGAAAACAATTCAAAAACAAAACATTGCAAAAACTTTGTGATGCCTTCGGCATTCAGCTTAGTTTCTCCTCACCTTATTACCCACAAACCAATGGCCAAGCTGAATCCACTAACAAAACCCTCAATAAAATTCTCATGAAAGTGGTTGATGATACTGGGAAGGATTGGCATACGCACATTCCTTTTTGCTCTATGGGCATACCACACTAGTATTCACACTTGCCACTGCGGCTACACCCTTTTCACTGGTCTATGGTACCGAGGCTGTTTCTACCTCTTGAAGTCCAGATCCCCTCACTTCACATTTCTCTCCATGACATGCTTACTGATGATGAATTTCGTCAGGACCGCTTAGCACAACTAGAGTTATTAGATGAACGTCATCTTAATGCTCTGGATCACCTTCAAGTTTATCAACAACGTATCAAACGTGCTTATGAAAATGTGTTCATGAATGAACCTTCCAAGTTGGTGACCTTGTTTTGAAAGAAAATCAACACGTAACCAAAGTAGAAAAAAGTAAATGGGGAAAATTCACTCCTAATTGGCTTGGACCATACATCGTAACTCATACCTATGGATCGGGTGCCTATCGTTTGTCCTCGCTTGAGGGTAAACCCAAACCTGAGCCCCTTAACGCATTACATCTTTGACCATTCTATTGTTGACTCATTGTCCTACCTCACCCTGTGTCTCTTTACAAGCTCGTCCCTTGAGCGCTATCCACTCCATCCATCTCCCTAACGATTAAACAAGAATCATGTGATTACCCATCACCCTTTTGCCTTATCTTAAATATGTGCACCATGGCTCTGCACATGGCATGATTCTCATGGATACTTTTCATCTTCTTTTAGATGAGATCCCATGGTCATTCACCCTTTCCTTCTCAACAAGAACCAAATGCTTCGTTATAGTCTTGTCCATGACTTAAAAGCCAAAAAAAAAAAGATGAATCCCTCATAAGGACATCTTCCAAAATAAGGGATCAACTCCTTGAGTCAAACTTCCAATATAAAAGATGAATCCCTCAAAAGGACATCTTCCACCTTTAATTGTCACTATGAGTAGACTGCTCCCTCGAAGGACAGCTATAAAAAGCTCACAACTCTCTACATAGTCTTTCCAAAAAGAGGACTATTTTCTCAAAAATCAAAATTTAGAAGCTTCCCACATCGATCAGCTTCACGAAGACCTCAAGGAGACATATATTCCTCCCGTATAGACTTCCCACATGATCAGTCTATCTAAAAAGTCAAAAAAAAAGAAAAGAAAAAGAAAAATAAGCTTTTTTTCGTCATGGACTTGCCTATTGTGATCTTGGCTCTATTGCCCAAGGCATTCTACTTCCCATTTTATGACCCAATTACCTACACCTCCTTACCCGTTGTCTTTTCACTTCATACCTCAAGGGACCTGCTGAACCTATGACATTTGGTGATCATGTGACTATTCGTCACTCTTAGAATTATCAATCATGTAATGTCTTTAGGGTCTTACGTTCATTAGCCTATCTATAGATGTGTTTCATATGTTTTGATCCTTGCCAATCGGGTGGCTTTCTTGCCCCCTCTTATCTTTTTCTCTTCTTCATTACCTGATCTTCTTATATAGGACTAGAGCCTCGACACTGTATCTTTTGAGATTTTCTTCTCCCACCTCAATCAACCTAAAATCACCTTTACCTATCTACCTATTCTCAACCCCAACATCAATGCCCTCAACCTAATTATACCTATGACCTGGAATCAACACTACCTATCGACCTAAAATCACCCATACCTATCTACCTATATTCCACCTCACCTAATCGACCTTGACCTCATCATACTTATGACCTCGAATCCAACCTAACTATCAACCTCACTACCTATTCTTCTATCTTCTCATATTCTTTCCTAGCTTATGGGAGAACTACATCGGTCTGAGGTCCCTTTTCACCTGGGACTATGTAGGTAGCACTTCAGGGCATGGGGCCCTGGAAGGTTAGCTCGGCCACTCTTTACCCTAACCATTTTCCCCCTTTTTTTACCTGATTTCCTATTCATATCAAAAACCTCGACATCTATACCATATACCACATGACTTTTACCACTTATATTATTTCACATTTTCATACATAACCAACATTTTCCACATTTTACACCATCTCATGCATTTATATTGCCATTTGTTATCAAAATACCAAATGAACATCCATGCCTAACCAACCTGACTCAACCATGCCTAAACAACCTAACTCATCCGTGCTTAACAACCTGACTCAATCCATGCCTAACCAACCTAAACCATGCCTAAACAACCTAACTCATCCATGCTTAACAACCTGACTCAATCCATGCCTAAACCAACCTGACTCAATCCATGCCTATAACCCCGACTCAACCATGCCTAACCAACTCGACTCCATCCATGCTTAAACAACCGACTCATCCATGCCTCAATCCATGCCTAAACCGATCGACTCAATCCATGCCTAACCCTAACTCAATCCATGCCTAAACTCCGACTCTACCATGCCTAAACAACCCTGACTCCAACAACCTAACTCAATCCATGCCTAAACCAACTAACTCAATCCATGCCTATCCATGACTCGATCCATGCCTAAACAACTGACTCCATCATGCCTAACTCACCTAATTTCCATCCATATCACCAACCTAAAACTATCATGCCTAAATAACCCATATCTCATCTAATACAAAGTAACAAACCCATATCTCATCTAATACAAAGTAACAAATCCATATCTCATCTAACACAAGCCATAAACCAATATCTCATCAACACATTAACACATCACCAA
Source organism: Taxus wallichiana var. yunnanensis (assembly GCA_018340775.1). Taxonomy (NCBI): domain Eukaryota; kingdom Viridiplantae; phylum Streptophyta; class Pinopsida; order Cupressales; family Taxaceae; genus Taxus; species Taxus wallichiana. The sequence continues at coordinate 188,617,322 of CM031235.1, forward strand.
ATACCATGAATCTCATCATATAAATCAATAAATGTGTATCTCAAAATACATGCCTATCTCATCATGGCTATCATCTCAAAAATGTCAGCACGTAGGCCGATATACAATACAAAATGTCATCGACACAAGCCGGTCTCATATATACAAAAAGAATGAATGAATCAATACAAAAATCTTTACATGCAGGATGGTATCATGTACAACACAATAATAAATACAAAATCTCTTCAGGCACAGTAGGCCGGTCTCATATATAATACATACAAAAATGACTTGGCACGCAGGCCGGTCCACACAGTCAATCATCTCCCCATCTAATGTCAGGGAATGCTCCTGTGTGTGTGTCTCTCCCGAACCCTCTGCGCACTCTATCTCGGGGTCCAAGCACCTACCTCACCTCCTATTGATGGCCCCTCACCTGGGGCTGGCCTCTACACACTAGTGGCCTCACCATGACCCTGTCCCTAGGCTCACCGGCCCCCTGTACTCTCCACACTGTGAGTGCGGGATCTAGTCCTCTCACTGGAGGCCTGTTGTGCTCTGTACTCGGCATAGGAGGGCACATCTAGCCCGAAGCTAACAAATGATCCTAGTAATACCGTGCCTCTCCTAGGGCATCTCTGAACCTGGCCATGGGCACTGTCTGTGGAGGTGCCATGGGTCCCGCTACTACGGGTACCTATACAATGGGACCCTATCCCTCGAACTCCGCACCGAGCCCCTGGCTTGGTACTAGAACCTGAGTCGCCCTGAATCTGTGCCGTGCTATAGCTGGGCCTGCGTAGGTAGTAATCTATGCCTGTGTGCGCTATTGCGGCTGGCCCTACAGACCCATAACCTACCCTGTGCTGTGGCCAACTAGCCCTGTAAATCTCCACACTATGCTCGTAGGGTGGCTATCTCCCCTCCATCTCTACCTACCTCCTCTCCATCTCCATCTCCCCTACCTCCACCTGTGTAGGTACCTATCCCTACCCTACCTGAGCCTGCAATGTCACTATCTGGGCCTGTAATGTGGCAACATGTGCCTCTCTGTACTGTCAAGCTGCCCCGCATGATCCCCAATTTATGTCACCAAAGTAGCCACCTGCCCTTGTAGGGCATGTCTCTCTAAACTGTGATGGTGGCTAAGTCTGGCTGCCCTGGCCTCGGTGGTACGGCTCTCAGCTGTGCCACCCACCACTACCTATACCCATCTACAACCCCAACATCATCAATCTGAGTATCTACTAGGGTTGCTCCTCCTCCTGTCAGTCACATGGGTCATGGTGGAGACATAGGTCTCTCCACATCATCTCTCAGTACTATGAGGAATGGAGGTGGTACACCCTGGACTAATCCAAACTGGCATCTAACCCACTCTACGGGTATCCACTCATGCTCTCCCACTCTCCTCCCCTCTATCCACAGATGTATCTATAGCCCAACTAGCTCGTGGCCATCTGTCTGTATGAAGGGAAGCCCACATACGGCCTCCAAATGATGTCCACCCTAGATAGCCCCTCCAACAACCTCCTGTAATAAGCTACATCATGCGTAGCTCTGGCACCTCGGGCCTCTCCCATGGCTGGTACCCACCGCCTATACCCCACTCTCAAAACTCTCCATGGGAATGCATTCTCTGGGCATCCCCACTGGTCGAACACAAACAATGTGCTCGTACCCAACAATGTAGTAGTATGATGTAGTAGATGTTGAACCTCCGTAGTCACCCGTAGGCCCATAGCTCTCTATACACTGTGTCAGCAATGTAGGTGCCCATGAACCATGTTCCGATGTATCATCATGTCATGGAGGACTCCCATCAGTGACCTGGGAATCTCCCCCTCTGCATCCGGCAGTGCGAAGCAGCACACTACCTCCATCAAAGTACCACTAACCTCATCTCCTCTGGATGAGCTCTATACATCGCTCCATAGCTCATGCTAGCACTATGGAATGTCAAGTCTGCTACACCCTCACCAAAAATGGGTGCCAGTAACTCCTCAGATGCCTCTGAAGAGATGGAATAAACCTGGGCCCCCAATATGGGCAACCGCAGGATCCTGTAGACGTCCTCAGGGTGATCATCATCTCACCCATCGGTAAATGGAAGGTGTTGGTCACCGAGTCCCATCTATCGATGAGGGAAACCATAAGACTCACCTCCTGGACTACATGCCGTAGTAGCACTCACACCTATCAATCCCCTCTACCAACATGCCACTGCCACTGCTCCTATGCACTTGCTCTCATCCATACTATCAATAACAAGGGTGGCACCCGAGCCCTCATCCGTAGCTCGTCTCTGGGCCTACATCCCACAAAAGCAATGTATTAGTATACCTTTCCCAACTTACCTATTTTACCCCACATCCCAACCTAATCTCTTTCCCCAATTGGCCCCCCACCTACCCCCCACCCAAACCTATCTACACTAACCCTATCCCAAACCCATCCACCAAAACCTATCTACCCTAACCCACCCCAAAACCTATCTACCCTAACCCTACCACCCCTAACCCTACCCACCTACCCATCTATCCCTAACCTATCTACCTACCCTCAAAACCCAAACCTACCCACACCTAACCTAAGGTTTCCCTCTCACCTAACTTCTTTCATCAACCTACCCGGTTACTCTCCCTTTTTTATCCCAATGGTACACATATATTAACCGACCCGGTTATCCCGTCAACTGACCATTCTCCCTTGACTTGACCGATACATTCTGTGACTGACGTACATCGTCTACCCCACGACGTCGGCCATAAGTCGATAAGCCGACTTCGGTACTATCGTGTCACCACCCCGACTTCCCAACCCTATTTTTTCCCCTCCTACTCATTTTACCCACCAAATCCCTCCTTACACCCTCTAATTATTCCTCTTACCCTTTTACCCTACCCCTACTCTTCACTATCCCCTTTCCCCCTTTTTCCCTTATTTTCAAATTTCTTCCCCCCAAACCCCCATTTTTTCATATTTCCTATATTCTCACCAATTTAACCAAACAATCAGAAACAAAGGTTCAACTCCTACCGATCCCCACTACCCGCCCATCGTGGTGGAACCTCCGGCCTCCGTGCCACTCCTCTCGAGCCCTCTCTCGGCCTCCGCCATCCTCAAATGACCTCCAACTCTCTCCACCAATCACCTCGCTCGATCCGATCTTGTGCCCCACCTCTCACTCAATCAATCTCACCTATGTGGCTCGCCAACCAAGCTCTCTGACGCTCTCTTTTATCCTCTTCCTCTTTCTCTCTTCTTGTCCTTTTCTCCTTTTTCACAATGCACAAATGAATTTTAAAATGTGGGTTTTCCACTTTTTATACCCTACCCGACTCGACCGACGTCGGTTAACCCTTGACCACTGCCGGTCTAATGCCCTAGACTACCACCCGGTTCCCCTACACCATCATCGGTTCATACCGACCGATGTCGGTTACCCTGCGTACTCATTGCCCTCACATTCACCTAATTTTCCTTACCTCCCTTTCTTTTGCCTTCCCTACACCTACCTGGACCACTTTACCTTCACTTCTGGCCCTCCACCTTCTTCAACCTCACCGCATCATTGCTATTGAAGCCTCCTTATTTTACCCCTACCTCGGCCTTACCCATGTTGTGATCTTGATATTTGGACCTGGACCATTGTTAGTGACCTTTTAACCTCATGTGTTCACTATACCTTGTGCGGCACTGTTACTGTGTTGTTTGACCTAATGACTTTACCTAGCCTATTGTCCATGACCGTTTATCCTGACCCTACCTTTGGTGTGGAACATACCTACACATTCCTACACCTAACCTATGTTGTGTTTCCTGACCTTATCCTATACCTTGGATACCGGATTCACTTCACCCTTGTTTGGATAAACCTATCGACCTTAGATGATGTAGAGTTTGCTTCTCTTCAACCCGGTAGCATGTTGTAGTTTATACGTGTGCGTGCATTTGACTGTTGCTACCTTTGACCCTGACCCATTACCTAGATCACCCGAGTAGACCTTTCACCCTCTTCCCCTACACCCACTTACCTTTTCCTCACATTTACCTTTTATCAAACCACTCACCGCTTTCACTCGCTTGCCTCATCAATTCTGGTTTGAGGGGGATCACCTTCACCCTCACATGGGCCAACCACATCTTATTTTTGTTAGCATCGCTTACCAATACAAGCTACGCAACAAAAAGGGGAAAAATGTAGACACTAAAATTAGGTCACACTCCCCCTTCGTCCCTCGACATATAAGCCCCCCTTTATTACATCTACCTAGCCATGACCCCCTTCACCCTACTAATATTAATTTTTAATTAATTAAATTAATTAATTTATCCTCACTATATTTATTATTTAAATATCTTATTTAAATAATATCTACACAAACAATTCACTTAGACACCTCACCAAGCTAACTCAACCTAAGACCTATTCTTAGCAAGTTACCATAACTAACTAAGACTTACCCAAACCCTAAAAATCAATGCCTACACTCCCTCTAACCACATTCCCACATGCTCACAAGAAGCTCCCAGTCTAATCCATGGGATAATGACACAAGATCGAGGAAATCAGGAGGATCTCCCTAAGTTTAGTAAACCTAGAAAATCCCACCTTGACGACGCATCGGTTTCCCCTAACCATCACCGGTTAAGCTGGACCGATCTGCCATCGGTTACCCTTTTAACCCCTAAACAACCTTATTCTCAAGGTTGGAAAACATTGGGAGAAAAGTGGATGAGCAAGAATGAAATCTCAAAGAGATAACACATCTTCAGAGAGCCAATTCTAGCAAGAACTGACATCCAAGGAAGGAGATTGAGGATCTTCTCCTGCACAACCTTCCCAACCACATTCTGATCTATCCAAGCAAAAGAGGAGTGTGCATGCAGCCCATGCAGAAGATTTTCTTTAGTTGGTGATCACTTGCAGCCTTCAAACCCATCATCAGCACCTCCATCCTTCACACATAGACTTTAGGAATGAAATCCAAGTAAGTACAACATCATACTTTCTTGGTTATTTCATTTTATCATTATTTTATCATCCATTGTTTATCTTGCTCCCTATTGACCATCTCCAACATTTTGTACCTCCATAGACCCATCAAAACCTCATAAAAACCTATTCCAGTCACCCAATACCTCATCCCGACCAACCAAATCCTTTGTGTAATCACAAAGGAGACCAAAACCCCATTCTGTGACATTTCTAGATTTCACAATAATCGGCGCCGGTTATACCTAACCACGGTCGGTCACCCCGACCGACGCCGGTCTCTGTGTTTTCCCACACAACCTTAAACAGAGACCTATCCACCTAATTTTACCTCACCCTCACTCACTTGTGACCTACTCGAGACCTTTATCAAACCTACAGAACCCAGAACCAACCATTTGACCCGTGGATTCTATTCTAGCTTAGCCTGTTAGATTAGATCTATTTTCTTATTGTGTTTTTAAGTGAGATACCTAAATCATTTCAAAATAACAATAGGATTTACCTTGTTTTCAGCATTAATTTGTTTAAAATAGTGGACTGATAGCCATCTAGGAAGTATCACACTTCTCGGATCTAGCTCATGCTAGGCAGTTCACTACCCATATTGTTTAATTCTTTCTGGTGGTCTTTCTTTCATTACAGGTAGTTCCTCCTAGCCAAAAGGAAGCTCTCATGGTCATCTATGGATTCGAAGTCATACACATGCAACAACCCATCAACCGACATTTGAACAGGTATTCCTCCTATGCCCATTACCCTATTTGTTTCATCAACAATTCAAAGAAACAATTGACCTCTACATCTATATGAATTTCAAGTTGCTTGGAAATCACATCATACCCTTCACTAGGATTGATGACTACCCCTATCTTTTTTAAGGTGCTTTTGAAAACATCCATGGGTTTATCATATAAAGAATTATCAATGAATGGAAGTTCACTAAGTCATAGGCCAGGTGACTCCCATTTAGAACTAAACAAGAAAGATTTACTAGGCGATTGATAACCCCTTTGTGTTCTTAGTCATTCCCTTGTTTCTATGCTTATTTTGAACACTTCAAGAAGTTCTGTCAAATTTACTATCCATTCCAGTAGAACAAGAACTTTCTCTTTCTTCGAGGAGAGGATACTGCAGGAAATTCAATTATGATCCTACACCTCCACATTAGTATATTCTCTATGTTTATTTTGTTTCCTTAAAGATTAATTATGTGTTGTGATGGTTATTTTCCCGACTTCCAATGGGTCATCCTAGCTTCCATAATACCATACATAGAAATATGAGAAATGTGAAATTTGTTTCATAGTGTGAATAAATTTACATTCAAGAGTACAAGTATATTTGGGGAGAAACAAATTTGGAAGAGATGTCTAATATGCATTGCAAAGCACAAGGTAGATGTCATATCCATTTAATTACTTGTCCCACCTCTCATAAAAAAGGTAGTTCTATAAGTAGACTCAATGATGGTTCTAGGCATGAGACTAGGAAATATTGATGAAATATGGTTTGGGGTTTAGGGTTTAGGGCTCATGGTTCAGGGTTTAAGGTTTAGGGTTTAGGGTTCGGTGGTTTAGGGTTCGGGGTTTTAAGGTTCGGGGTTATGGTTTAGGATTTTTATCTGTTTTAGTGATTCTTTCTAAAATTGATATAACCACAGTTAAATTTTGGAAAAATCTCTTAAATTTCCCTTTGAGAGAGATTTTTAGGTTTTCGGGCTTTCATTGCATGAAAACATGTTCTTTACATGCATCATGTCTCATGTTTCCCGAAGCCCGAAACCCAAATTGACTAAGTCCTTTGTGTCGGGTTTTAGAGGTTCAAAGCATCGAGAACATGCTTTTCCTATCACATGTTTCATGTTCCATGTTCCTCGAAACCCACAACCTAAAACAAAGCCAGTGTGTTGGGTTTTAGAACTCAGAAGCATCTCAACATCTCATGCTTCATGCCTCATGTTTCTCGAAACCCAAAACCCGAAATGAACCAAATCCTTTGTGTCGAGTTTTCGGGGACTCAAGGATGAAGATAGGTCATAAATGCCCAGTTTTCTTGTAGTTGGCACATGTGTTGAGCTATGTGTAATAAATTTTAGGGTTTTATAAATAGGTGGTTTTCCACATCATTTTTACTTTGTACGATTTTGATGCGTTGGAATGTTGTGCATGCTTCTACCTCCTCCAAACCCGATTGAGCTTCTTGATCGATTTCATGATCCATCTTTGATTATTTTTCAAGTTTATTGAAGGTATTTCTCTCCTCTTTCTGCTTTTATGCTTTTTGGGTTATTTTTGAGGTGTTCATAATGGAGTTTCCTTTTCTTTTCTCTTCCTTCTTGGTTTAGGGTTTAGGGTTACTTTTCTTTGTTTTTATTATATTCCCATTGAAAATTTTGTTTGGAATTCACCCTTAGGGTATTTGTTTATTTTCCCATAGATGTTACCCTATAGTTTTCAAAAGGGTTAAAAAATTTCTAACTAGCAACATGGCGGGATTTTTCATGTCTTGATATCGTAGAAATCCGATTACATTTGTTTCGGGTTTTACAGGGTGTTCGACATCATACAAGTTCCACCTTTATTTTGGGATTCTCTAGGTGCTTGACATCCTCCAAACTCTACTAGTGTTTTAGGTCTTGACTGGTGTTTGACACTCTTTGAGTTCTCGCAGTGTGTCAGATATTATCACCTGCTCGACATCATCCAAATTCCGCTAGTCTTTAGGTTTTTCAAGGTGTTCGACACAATCTATTTCCGACACACACAATCCCATCTATTAGGTTTCGAGGCTGCTTTGCAAGTTTCAAAACCCGAATAGTAGGGTGGGTCTATTCACTTGTCCAACAAACATCTAGACCCGATTGCTCTTTTAGGAATTTTCAAGACTCCTCATGTCGGACCCTAGCCCATCTAAGGATAAGTCAGATAAGTCTAGAAAGATGAAGTACAAATATCAGAAGATAGATTCTTCTTCTTATATAAGTTGCAATTATGACATCCAGGGACACAGAGCTCGGCAATATAGACATGGAAGACTTCTGGAAAAGGATCGAGGATTCTTCTCAGAATTCATGGATGAAGTCAATAAGCGGCGGGGTCTCCCACTTACTGGTAGGTTTCCGATGATCGTGCCAATGCCTTGAATTCATTCTGGCATGTGCTTCTCACTATGACTCAGCCTCCCACTCAGTGAGAAATCAAGTAGGAGAGTCTATAGTAAAATTAGACGGAGATTACTTTATCAACTCCTAAAGTTGCCTAACTTTATGGAATATGTTGATTTAAATATTAAGTCAGCACAGAAATCTTGGGACAAAGATCAAGAAGACTGCATCAAGCACGTGAACAAGAAATTCTTGATCAAGGCTAAGCCAACTATTTCTAGGTTTCCTAAGATGGTCCCTAGAAGTGATTTTATACTTGAAGTCAGTGATATCATCACCCTACTGAGCTAGTTATTTGGGCTCCAGAGTCAAAAGAATTCCAAGGGTGGATGTATCAGTTCATGGTCGTCATAAAGAAGAATGACCAAGGGATTGATTGGGGCACCTTAATAAGTGATGAGATAGACTCTCAAATGAAAATGGTCTTGTCTACTGGCAAGTTCTACATGATGTCGTACGTCACCTATGCAGCAACAGGTATGAGAAACTACCCAGGGTTGGATGCAAAAGGGAACCGAACAACTAATCACATATATCGGTACTTCCCTCAGTTGACAATAAAAGGATCTGAAGATTAGTTTAGGAGAGTGAATGATGCCTTCTTTTATGAAAATATTTGTAGGCTAGACCCTGAGCTGAGAAAGAGAAGAGTTTCTGATGAGGCATGGGTGGAGGTGTCAAAATGGGGCTGCATCTTCTTGCAATTCAAGAAGTTTACCTATCTCTGGGTGGTAAGGTTCCATGGTACTCCTTTCCATTTTCCCAGGTTTCAGGTGACAAACTCATCCTTATGGAGTTGGTCAGACAACTGTTGGATTTCCACAAGTTCCAACAAAGTAGACACAAGGCCGCTGTCTCCTTCCCAATTTCCATTGGAAGGTACACATGTTCTACAGTGGTGAAGGCCAAGAATGTGGTGCATGAACTTCAAGACAAACTAAAGAAGCATATGAAGTTTAGAGAGGATTCAATATTCGAGGAGTCCTTAAGTCGTATGGAACCTTGTATCTGCATGTGCCCCATGTAGAGGACATCTGGGTTGATCTTCGGGATGAGGTTTCCATCCAAAGAAAAGACAATAGCAGATTGACTCTTGAAGAAATCCAAGCATTAGATCTGGTTGATATCCCAGAAGGCACCATGGATAATGAAAGTGTCTTGGAACCTAGGTATGAATAGTCAGATGGAGATCAACTTGGATTCCTAGCCATCGATTGGTCTATTGCTAAAAAGGCTTCTATCACCGAGAGATTTACTCAAACCCTTGTTTCGCACTAAGGCATGGCTCATTTCTTGGGGAATGAGTTATAAAGAAAAGAGCTTTTCAAAGATAGCTACTCTAGAAGTGGGACCCTCCAAGGGAGAAAAGGAAAAGATAAAATCCCTACCAAAAGACAAATAAAGTTTAAGTTTGTCAGAAGAGGAGAAAAGCAGGGGCTTGAATCATCTACTCCCACATAAATAGTTGAGGTATTGGATTCTCCTTCCTCAACCAGAGACATAAGGAATTCTCTCAGAAGAGATAAGAGGAATTCTCCCAGAAGTCGAGGTTGTTCAACCTCTCATTTCTCCTTTTGTTGATTGCTCGTTGGAAGTAAGTCTTTCTCTTACTTCTCAAGCTTTAGCTTTGGGATCTTTACCTTCTCTCTCCCAATCTTCATCATCACATATTTCAATGCCACTCTCATCAGCCATGGCTAGCATTTTCTCTGATCTCTCCCCTCTCTCTGTTGGACCTACGTTGGCTATAGAAATTCCTCCTCCTTCCACACCTTCATTTCCTGAGTCTATTCCCATAGTCACTACACTTGCAGTCATCACAACTCCAAGCAAATCTTCCTCCACCCATAGATACAACCATGACACCTCCAATAGGAGAAAATTCTTCTCGTTGTACCTCAATGGTTGGTCAACCAAACTCAAGGAAGAGGAAGGTGGTAGTTCCCCTACTAGCCTTCGATTTCAGTTCACTCAAGGCTTCTCCTGCCAAATCTACCAAGAAACCCAAAATAGTTTCAAGAGTTTTAGTAGATGCCTCAGGGCATAAGTTTGTAGAGATTGCCACTCCCATGGCCGACAAAACCAAGGAGGACATAACAACTTCTGATTATTAGATTACAAGGGTGGATCTGGGAAAGGTAACAACAGAAGGGGCACAACAAGATGCACAAGATGCCATGAATGTGCTATGCCAAAAGCTGAAGGAAACAAAGGTGAGCAGGGATGAGCTAAAAGAGAAAGTGGAATAGTTGATAGAAGTATTTCTTAAGCTCTCAAATCCCTCTCAGTCAACCCCATCATCTTCTACTCCCACTCCTATCAAGTTTGACTTCTCATCAGTGCTGTTATTGAGAAGATCAATGAGAAGGGGAGAATGGTGGATGAATGGATTCAGAGGTTACTCCTTAAGGAAGGAAAGTCATTGATGATATAGTAGAGGTATACAAATCCTTGGAGGAAATGAAAAAGGATGGTGACAAGATGAATGATGAATTTTCACAGGAGGCTGGAAACCTCGAACTAACTTTGGAGGCCCTCAATGCACTGAAGCAAGTTCCATCTCGGGTCTTAGTAGAAGAAGGAGTCATTCCACATGGGGATAAACACTTCTAGCTAACCAAGGCTATTAGGTTCAAGATAAAGATTCTCAGTGAAGCTTACAACAAGTTGAGAGAATCCAGGGATCAATTGATTGATGCCACCAGTGATATCGAAGAAGAGCTATTCAAGATATTTCCCAAAGTATTGGATGAAGGCGCAACCATTCATTCTACCTGCTGATGGTTTCTATAAACAAATTCAGGAATCAATTGAGCAAGAACCAACTTCCGTCTTTGATCTGAGCGTCATTGATAAATTTATAAAGATCAAGAATGTTTTGGAATCATTGAGAAAACTTAATAAGAGATTGAAGAAACTTCCTAGCAATGCAAGTGACACATAGGAAACTTGTGAGGTTCTAAGTGATTATTCTAGTGCGCTAGATGAAGCTGAAATGCAAGGCATAATCCGGAAGTTTCAAGAGTTTTGAGACAAGCAACGTCATTTGGAAGAAGACAAGGATGAGGAAATAGAATAAGTAATGATGTTACATGTCATTTCCTTCCAGAAATTAACATGTCTTTTTCATTTCCATTTTGTCACATAGGAAGCAAATTTTGACTTGTTCTCCTACGTGAGAGTCAAGCAAAATAGGATTCATATTGAATGACTATTTTCTAGGATTTAATCCTATTTTCTCTTTGCTCTTTTATATATATAAGGGATGCTTGTGCATTCCTAAAGGAGAATTTTTTTTTGGAATATTAAGAGCTATTGTGAAGAAGAAGAAAAACTTTGTATTTTCTTTTTAATCATTGAAGAATATAAACGTGTGTTATTTTACAAACCGTGTTGTGGGATTCATCTATCTTGAGAGATTGTTCTTACATCCAAAATCTTGAGCTATTCTTTGTTTAGTATTCTTGATCATTTTAATCATCTTAGGATATTACACTCATTATCTAAAACTCATATAAGTATTTCTTGATCTGTGTTTTCTTGAAAGAAAATACGTTCCTCTTATTCCCTTTCCATTTTGTTTCATCTATGATAAGTTCCCTTTCTAATCCATTCCATTCCTAAAGTTATAACATCTCCATTTCATGTTGATATGGATTTCGGGATTGTATCCCAACCCCAATGGTTAGAATAGTGTGGATATTGTATATATTATTTCTTTTGTGTTTTAGATTAGTAATAAATAGGCAGCCTCACCTATCTTTGAGGAGGGATTTAATCCCATGTACTGTGGTTGAACCTCATATTTTGGTCTAACAAAATATCCAACCAATAGTTTTGGTGACTCCATTGGGAATATGGATTGATAAGACTAAGCTTATCCTATTTGTGTCTGGCGACTCCGTATTTGCCTTATTTTCAAAAAGATCTATTTTCTAGTTCAAGCTGGCCAGAAAGATCTTCACTCGGTCAAGCCGAGGGTGAAACTGATCCATTCTTTGATTTGCTTCAGCAACATAATTTCAGACTTTCACCCCAGTGTTGCATCTAGCCAAGCGAGAAGTTCTTCACCTATCCGAAGAACTCGGGTTCTTCAAGAACAAGAAGTTTCTGCAACCTACCATGTGTTATTCTTGTCTGATACTCAGATTCTGTATGCACTTCATTTAGAAGAATGGCAGCATAACCTGTGCCTTGGGGTGTGGCTATTGGTCCTCTTTCCTAACTCCACCATTGCATGATCTACCACATGGGTCACGTAATAATATTCCTAAGTTCAACGGTGATGGGAAGTAGCCTCCGATGAACACATTGCTTCATTCTTTGTCGCATGTGGCATTCTTGGAGTTGCTCATGAAGACATCTCTATTCGACTCTTCATTGAGACATTGCATGGTGTAGTAGCTAGAATGGTTCTACCATCTTCCAAATGCATGCATTACCAACTGGACTACCATGTGGTCTGTATTCAAAGCAAGGTTCAAACTAGCTGAAGACTCTCACACCTTGTTAGCACAACTTACACACATGAAGAAGGAGTCTTACGAACCCATGCGGGATTTCATAGCCAAATTCAACAAGCTGATTCGTAAGATTCTAGAGCTAGCATTCCCACTCTTGAAAATCAAAAGTGTTTCTTCATCAACACTTAGCCCCCTGATGTGAGCTTCTTGTTGAGAAGATCTGTTATCCCCGATTTGGCCACTACTCAAGCTACAACCACTGAAATAGAAGATGATCTTATTTTGGCTGGAAAGATCAGAAGAGAATCATCTAAGCCTAAAAATTAGAGTTCTTCTTAGAGTACTATTGATCCTATGATTCAGAAGATGGCCAATGACTTGATCGCTTTAAAGAAGAAAATGTCTCAACAAGTAACCAACATTCCTTATCGGGATATTCCTAGACGAAATTTCAATAATGCCAATGGCGCTCCCGCAAGAGATAGGAATTGGTTGATCACTTTGCTCCCACCAGGCTGGCCATTGAAGCTCCTCCTGTCAACGCAGCAGTTGAAATAGTTGAGGAGGGTGAAGAACCAAAAGATCAAGATTCTCATGAAGCTTTCAAAGCTTCAGGATATGTTGATGAGTCTTTTGACGATTCAATTGGCGACTCCAGCATTGGGTACTTGGAGTACGAGGAAGACGAAGGTGAGCATGATGGCTAATCATTTGCAATCTTCACTCGATCCCAATCTCAGAACCCCAGAAATCTGTTGAAGGCTCTAAGGAGAAAAGTAAAGAAGCTCCCGTGATCATGGCTAAAATAGGCTCTCCCATCTCAGCACAAACTGAAAAGGAGACAACTAAAAAGGTAACTTCATCTTCTATCTCTTTTTCTCCTTCCCTCAAGGCTAATACCTCGGCTTAGAATAGTGCAACAAGAACTGAGCCCACCATCATTACCTCATATATCGCTTTCGACATTATCGATCATGCAAAGAAAACCAAAATCCAAATGTCGGAAAGTGAGTACTTGCGGTCTAACCACGAGAAATTTGAGAAACTTACCAAATTCAATAGAAGCAAGGTGTTATTCCTTCATCTTCAAAAGGAATTTTCCTAGCCCCACTCAGCCTTTACCTCGAGTAATATGACCTCTCTTACTTCTTAAGAAAGATTGAACCTTTTATTTGTCTCTACTTATAAACGATTTTAAACTCAGCAATTGCATAATTGATTTAGGAGCCTCTGATAACATAATGCCCACAAAATTAGCTCATGCCCTTGGACTCACCTTGACAAAATCTTATGGGCGGTGTTATTCCATGGAAACTAAACAAGTCCCCTTGATTGGCCAAATCAAGGATGCACAATTTACATTTGTTGCCTTCCCTGAAAAGAGAGTGAAAATGACTATCACGGTTCTTTGATATCTCATTGCTTATGGTATTCTCTTAGGAAGAGGTTTTTACAAAGATGTTGGAGGAGAAATCAACATGGATTGGACCAAAGCTAAAATTCCAGTAAATGGAGTTCCTCGTGTCCTTCACCCGAAACATAGGCAAAGTACCTTGTCACTAAGTTAGACGATCCCAAGGCTCAAATTCTCTTTGAAGATGCAGGCTTGGGTAATTATTTCATGACATCTGAGGTGCCCTCTGTAGAAGTCAAAGAAGAAGATCCTAACACTATTTGGACCCTTGAGTTTGATGGGAGCTGTTCAACTATTGGTTCAAGTCTGTGGCGTGGTTCTTATATCTCCAGATTTCAAGATTTTTCCCTTTGCTTTCAAGTTGCAGTTTGATAATACTAATAACATAGCTGAATACAAAGCTTTGTTATTAGGATTAGAAATGGCAAGACAAAAAGGAATCTAAAATCTTAAAGTACAGGGAGATGCCGAGTTGATTGTGAATCAAGTAAGGGGGACCTATCAGGTAAAAAATGATCACCTAAGACATTACAGGAACAAGGTTTGGGACAACATAGAATGCTTTGATGCTTTTTCCATTAAGGCTAGTCTTAAGAGATTACAATGATAAAGCTGATTCTTTAGCTGTATCTGCATCTCTTCTCCTTCCTCACCCAAAGTTCAAACAAGACACATATACCATTGAGATTGTGTATCGTCCAAGTGTTCCAGATAATTCAACACATTGGCAAGTGTTTAATGATGATCAACAGGTATTGTCTTTTCTTGAGAAAGCTAATAATTTTAGTGAGCTTTATTTTGAAGGATCAGAATCAGCTTTCCATGAGTCCATCTCAAATTCATATCAAGAAATTGATGGTGAATTCATCCAACTTAAAGGCAATAATATTCCAAAGGGATTAGTTTCTCTGGAAGGTTTGTTTGACAAGCATGACCGTTTCATTCAAGATAAAAGGCAAGTTGAAGGTGCTTCCTCATCAGAGGTAGATCAAGTTAATCTGGGCTCTTCTGACCAACCATGAATGGTAAACATTGGGAAATTTTGTTCTCCGGAGGAGAAAGAAAGATTCACTTCACTCCTGAAGAGATATATGGACGTCCTAGCATGGTCATATGTGGATCTGAAGTCTTTCAAGCCCAAGGATGTGCAACATAGCATCCCTTTAAAGCCTGAGGTTAAACCCTACAGGAAAAAGCAAAGGCATTACAATCCAAAGATCTCAGGGACTATCCTTGTAGAAATTCAAAAGATGTTAGACATAAGGATTATCTTTCTAATCCATCATTCCACTTGGGTTGCTAACATTGTTCCTGTCAGAAAGAAGAATGGTGAGATTCAGATTTGTGTTGACTTCCAAAACCTTAATCAATCTTCGTTGAAAGACAATTATCCATTGCCCATCATGAACCAAGTATTACAGACCATCACTAGATCAGAAATGTTATCCATGCTTGAAAAATTTTTGGGTATAATTAGGTTGAGGTAGCTGCTGAAGATCAACATAAGCGACATTCACCACCCCATGGGAACCTTTGATTACGGGAGGATTCCTTTTGGTTTGATTAATGCGAGCCACGTTTCAAAGAGCTATGGACTTAGATTTCAGAGATTTGATGGGTAAGGTCATAGTTGTGTATTTGGATGACTTGACGGTCTTCTCTAAAAGTGAAGTGATCATTATGATCATGTGGAGCAGGTACTCTTAAGATGCAGGTGTCATGGGATTTCATTAAATCCTAAAAATTCCATGTTCAAGTAATGAAGGAAAGTTCTTGGGTCATATCGTGACTAAAAAAGGAACCAAGATCGACCCGAGAGAAGGTAAAGGCCATCCAAGCCTTACCCTACCCAAAAGCAAAAGCAGGGTGCACTCCTTTTTGGAAAGGTCAATTTCTAAGAATATTTGTACTTGACTTTCTTCGATAAAACCAAGGATATCCTTGGGATGATGAAAGGTAAGACTCCATTTCAATGGAGCACTGAAGGGAAGCTTTCTTTCAAAGAATTCAAATGGGAAATTACTCATGCTCCTATTCTGGTATGCCCAGACTTCAAGAAGGATTTCATCATGTACAGCTATCGCTTCCGCACATACAATATCGGCCATCATGATGCAGGAGAACAAAGAAGGAATCAAAGCTCCCATTGCTTTCATGAGCTCCCCCCTAAAGGAACATGAATTGAAGATGTCACAAATTGAAAATCATGCTTATGCAGTGGTGAGAGCAGTGAAACATTTCAGGTATTATGTGTTGAGTTCCCACACTCTCGTTCTTGTTCCTGATACTGTAGTTAAGTCTATTTTGACTCAACAAGAGTTGGGTAGTCAACGGGGTAACTGGATAGCCAAAGTCTAGGAATATGACTTGGACATTAGACCTACCAAGTTGGTATGAGGAAGAGGCTTGTGTCAATTGATTGCAGAAAATAAGTCTGAGACAAAATGTGAAGAAACTAAAGATACTTCTTCAGAATTTCCCATGGTGCTTTTTGTAAGCACAACTGATGAATGGTATGTAGACATCACTTTCTTTTTAACTTATGGTGAATGTCCCCCGCATTTGAGCCAAAAAGAAAAGAGAACAATTAAATTAAGGTCTGCAAGATACATTCTTTGGGATAATGGTATATACAAGAAGGGTATTGATGGTGTATTCCTGCGTTGTGTTGATAAGTCTCAGCAAATAAGGTTGCTAGAATACTTCCACAATCTAGCATGTGGAGGGAATTTCTCTTCTTTGTGACAGCTTACAAGATCTTACGGGCCAGGTACTATTGGCCTACTCTCTTTCGAGATTCAGTTGAATGGGTGGTTAAGTGTGAAGCTTGTCAACATTTCGTTGGCCCCTAAGCTGACTACTCTTCCCTTGAAGCCTGTAGTAATTGAAGAACCTTTTCACCAATGGGGAATTGATTTCATTGGAGTACTAAACCCTACCTCCAGTCTTAGGCCATAATTATGTGCTCACAACCACTGACTATTTCACCAAGTGGGTGGAAGCCGCTCCAATCAAATAGGCTACCTCGAAGCTGTTTGCCATTTTCTCAAAGAGAATATAATTGTTAGATTCAACATTCCTCACAAGATTGTTGCTGACAATGCTTCCAATTTCTCATCACATGAGTTGACTGAATTTTGTTATGGGTTTGGAATCACATTGGCTCACTCATCCGACTATTACCCCCAAGGCAATGGTCAGGCTAAATCCAAAATAAGAACCTGGTGACCATAATAAGAAAGATGGTTGATGAGAATCAGAGGACATGGCACAAAGCATTGTATGATGCATTATGGGTAGATTGGATTACTCCTAAGCGAGCTATTGGAATGTCTCCATTCCAAGTGTTGTATGGAATTGATGTTGAGATTCCTATCTTTGTAGAATTTCCAACCTTATGGTTGGCTAAAGCAATTGAGGATGAAACTTTTCAAAGTTCTATTGAAAAAGGATAGTGTACCTAGCTAGGCTAGAAGAAGAATGGAGCAAGGTGGTGGATCATATTGCAGACCATCAGAGCAAAGTCAAAAGGATATTTGACAAGAAATCAAAGCAACGTGATTTCTAGATTGGAGATCTAGTACTTCTCTGGGATAAGAGAAGGGAATAGAAAGGGATGCATGGAAAGTTTGACTCTTTATGGAAAGGTCCTTTCAAAATCCATCAGCTGAATGGTGAAAATAGCTTTTGTCTATCATACCTTGATGGAGATTTGCTTCCTCTACCTTTTAGTGGCCAACATTTGAAGTTGTTCCACCAGTAATGCAAGATGCTCTCTTGCACTGTATTATAATTTATTTTCTATTGTGTGTTTTCTTTCTTTCTTTCTTTCTTTGTTTTCTCTTCTTCCGACTCCGTAGCCCAATGGATAAAAGCTTCTTGATTCTAAGTTCTCTTCCTTTGATGTCTCAAAGAAAGTCCCCAACTGGAGCCAATTGTTATCTCATTTTAGTGATTCTAGCTAAAATTGATATAACCATAGTTAAATTTTGGAAAAATCTCTTAAATTTCCCTTTGAGAGAGATTTTCGGGTTTTGAGCTTTCACTACATGAAAACATGTTCTTTACATGCATCATGTCTCATGTTTCCTGAAGCCCAAAACCTGAATTGACTAAGTCCTTTGTGTCGGGTTTTCGGAGGTTCAAAGCATCGGAACATGCTTTGCCTATCGCATGTTTCATGTTCCATGTTCCCCGAAACCCGCAACCCAAAACAAAGCCAGTGTGTTGGGTTTCAAAACTTGGAAGCATCTCAACATCTCATGCTTCATGCCTCATGTTTCCCGAAACCTGAAACCCAAAATGAACCAAATCCTTTGTGTCAGGTTTTTGGGGACTCCAAGCATGATGACATGTCATAAATGCCCAGTTGTTTGGTAGTTGGCACACATGTCAAGCTATGTGTAATAAATTTTAGGGTTTTATAAATAGGTGGTTTTCCATGTCATTTTTACTTTGTATGATTTTGATGCGTTGGAATTCTGTGCATGCTTCTACCTCCTCCAAACCTGATTGAGCTTCTTGATCGATTTCGTGATCCGTCTTCGATTATTTTTCAAGTTTATTGAAGGTATTTCTCTCCTCTTTCTGCTTTTATGCTTTTTGGGTTATTTTTGAGGTGTTCATAATGGAGTTTCCTTTTCTTTTCTCTTCCTTCTTGGTTTAGGGTTTTGGGTTAATTTTCTTTGTTTTTATTACATTCCCATTGAACCTTTTGTTTGGAATTCACCCTTAGGGTATTTGTTTATTTTCCCATAGATGTTACCCTATAGTTTTCAAAAGGGTTAAAAAATTCCTAACTAGTAACATGGCGGGGATTTTTCATGTCTTGACATCGTAGAAATCGATTGCATCTATTTCAGGTTTTATAGGGTGTCCGACATCATACAAGTTCCACCTTTGTTTTGGGATTCTCTAGGTGCTTGACATCCTCTCATTTCTCCTTTTGTTGATTACTCATCGAAAGTAAGTCTTTCTCTTTCTTCTCAAGCTTTAGCTTTGGGATCTTTACCTTCTCTCTCCCAATCTTCATCATCACATATTTCAACGCCACTCTCATCAGCCATGGCTAGCATTTTCTCCGATCTCTCCCCTCTCTTTGGACCTACGTTGGCTATAGAAATGCCTCCTCCTTCCGCACCTTCATTTCCTGAGTCTATTCCCATAATCACTACACTTGCAATCATCACGACTCACAAGAAAATCTTCCTCCACCCACAGATATAACCATGACACCTCCAATAGGAGCAACTTCTTCCATTGTACCTCAATGGTTGGTTGACCAAACTCAAGGAAGAGGAAGGTGGTAGTTCCCCTACCAGCCTTTGATTTCAGTTCACTCAAGGCTTCTCCTACCAAATCTGCCAATAAACCCAAAACAATTTCAAGAGTTTGGTAGATGCCTTGGGGCATAAGTTTGTGGAGATTACGACTCCGCATGGCCGAAAAAACCAAGGAGCACATAACATCTTATGATTATCAGATTATAAGGGTGGATCTGGGAAAGGTAACAACAGAAGGGGCACAACAAGATGCACAAGATGTCATGAATGTGCTATGCTAAAAGTTGAAGGAAATAAAGGTGAGCAGGGATGAGCTAAAAGAGAAAGTGGAACAATTGACAAAAGTATTGCTTAAGCTCTCAAAGCCCTCTCAATCAACCCCATCATCTTCTACTCCTACTCCTATCAGGTTCGACTTCTCATCAGTTCCTGTTATTGAGAATATCAATGAGAAGGGGAGAATGGTGGATGAATGGATTTAGAGGTTACTCCTTCAGGGAAGGAAATTCATTGATGATACAATAGAGGTATACAAATCCTTGGAGGAAATGAAAAAGGATGGTGACAAGATGAATGATGAATTTTCACAGGAGGCTAGAAACCTTGAACTAACTTTGGAGGCCCTCAATGCACTGAAGCAAGTTCCATCTCGGGTCTTAGTAGAAGGAGTCATTCCACATGGGGATAAACACTTCCAGCTAACCAAGGCTATTAGGTTCAAGATAAAGATTCTCAGTGAAGCTTGCAACAAGTTGAGAGAATCCAGGGATCAGTTGATTGACGCCACCAATGATATCAAAGAAGAGCTATTCAAGATCTTTCCCAAAGTATTGGATGAAGGCGTAACCATTCTACCTACTGATGGTTTCTATAAACAAATTTAGGAATCAATCAAGCAAGAACCAACTTCCATCTTTGATCTGAGCATCATTGATAAATTTATAAAGATCGAGAATGTTTTGGAATCACTGAGAAAACTTAATAAGAGATTGAAGAAACTTCTTGGCAATGCAAGTGACACATCAGGAAACTTGCAAGGTTCTAAGTGATTATTCTAGTGCACCAGATGAAGCTAAAATGCAAGGCATAATCTAGAAGTTTCAAGAGTTTCGAGACAAGCAGGCATCACTGGAAGAAGACAAGGATGAGGAAACAAAATAAGCAATGATGTTACATGTCATTTCCTTCCAGAAATTGACATGTCTTTTTCATTTCCATTTTTTCACATAGGAAGAAAATTTTGACTTGTTCTCCTGCATGAGAGTCAAGCAAAATAGGACTCTTATTGAATGACTATTTTCTAGGATTTAATCCTATTTTCTCTCTGCTCTTTTTATTATAAATAAGGGATGCTTGTGCATTCCTAAAGGAGACTTTTTTGGAATATTAAGAGCTATTGTGAAGAAGAAGAAAAACTTTGTATTTTATTTTTAATCATTGAAGAATAGAAACAGGTGTTATTTTACAAACTTTGTGTTGTGGGATTCATCTATCTTGAGAGATTGTTCTTACGTCCAAAATCTTGAGCTATTCTTTGTTTAGTATTCTTGATCATTTTAATCATCTTAGGATATTACACTCATTATCTAAAAATCGTATAAGTATTTCTTGATCTATGTTTGCTTGAAAGAAAATACATTCCTCTTATTCCCTTTCCATTTTGTTTCATCTATGATAAGTTCCCTTTCTAATCCATTACATTCCTAAAGTCATAACATCTCCATTTTGTGTTGATATGGATTTCAGGATTATATCCCAACCCCAATGGTTAGAATAGTGTGGATATTGTATATATTATTTCTTCTGTGTTTTAGATTAGTAATAAACAAGTAGCCTCATTTGTCTTTGAGGAGTGATTTAATCCCATGTATCTTTGCGGTTGAACCTCATATCTTGGTCGACAAAATATCCAACAACAAGATTTAGGGTTTAGGTTTATGATTTAGGGTTTAGGTTTATGATTTAGGGTTTAGGGTTTATGTTTTAGTGTTTATGGTTAGGGTTTATAGATCAAAGTTAAGGATTTAGGGTTTAAGTTTTATGGTTTAGGGTTAAGGATTTAGTGTTTAGGGATTAGGGTTTAGGATTTAATGTTTAAGGCTTAAGGTTTAGGGTTTATGGTTTAGGGCTGGGGTTTAGGGTTTAGGGCTTAGGGTATATGGTCTAGGGTTTAGGGTTTAGATTTTAGGGCTCAGGGATAAGGGTGTAGGGTTTAAGGTTTAGGGTTTAGGGTTTAGGGTTTAGGGTTTGATTTTTAAGGTTTAGGGTTTATGGGTCGGTGTTTAGGGTTTAGTTTTTATGGTTCAAGGTTTAGGGTTTAGCATTTAGGGCTCATGGTTCATGGTTTAGGGTTTAGGGCTTAGGGCTTAGGGCTCAGGGTTTAGGGCTCACATGTAAGGGTTGAATGTTTAAGGTTTAAGGTTTAGGGCTTAGGGTTTAGGGTTTAGGTTTTATGGTCTAGGGATCATGGTTCAAGGTTTAGGGTTTAGGGCTCAAGGTTTATAGTTTAGGGTTTACGTTTATGGCCTAGGGTTTTGATTGTAGAAGTTAAACACTAAAAGCTTTAGGTTGAATGCTGAAATCCTAAAAATTACCTATGTACTGACCAAATTATACTATAAAAAACTATCTCTTAAACCGTTACTCATGGAGTTGTGAGATTAATTCCATAAGTGTGAGTGACCTTAATTTCTTATATTTACAAAAATAAATTTATTAAAGATTTATTTGTGTAAATAGAAGCATCCCAAAAGCATGTACAATGTTTATACTATAAAGAATGCATACGCGTTATAACACATACACATTATAGTGCATACGCATTTTACGTTTTCACTTTTTCCAAGCCATGCCTCAAGGCTTGGGATCTGGTTTGGATCCCCAAGCTTGAGGCATGGACTTGCACAAACACAACAAACAACATGTTTTTGCAAGAAAATGTAAAAATGCCACTTCCTCCATGATAAATCAATATAAAATAATTGATTCGTTTAAAAAAATTATACCACGATGTAGAGAAAAGTTTCTTCTTTCTAAAAATATAATTTTTCAATTTTTTTGACTAATATAAAGTTTCCATATTATTTATTTTCTAACTATGCCTTTTTATAGCTATTTTTTGAAGTTTAAATATGTCTATCTTTTTTGGTCATTAAAATTGAAAACAAATTATACTAGCACAAACTAGGCCTAATTCTATACATTAAAAAAATCTAATTTTCAATATTTTTGAGGTAGTTGGGGAGGCACGGTCGGAGCTCCATTATTTTTCAAAACATAAAATTTATATACTAGAAAAATCATGCCAAATGATTATCCCCGCATGGTAATGCTCCTCATGATCCCCGCATCCTTGGAATTTTAAGTCTCGGAACCCCAAGACTATCTTTCCATCATGGCATGACTTCCTTATCATGAAAATCGCAGGAGCTCGAGATGGGGACTCAGGGCTTCTATAGCCATTTTACCAATCTTCTAACCTGGCATGATGGCTCACAGTCTCCACTTTTCCACCAGATCGTCGTGCTTTTGTGAATTCACCACCAAGTTCCCTCGAGCTATCTATTGAGCCGCTCTTGACCGATCAACTCACGTGCTTTCCTAACTAAACCGACCCAAAGCAAGCTCCTCACAAAGTCAGAAAATGACCCAACATCAAGTTGTCTAACATCGAGTTTTGAGCTTATACTGAAACACATTCACCGTTTAATCCAACCAGGCCCACGTTGGTGTATCAAGCTGAACCATCAATCCCGAGCCACTTGAAGAGCTTCGTCTTTACAAAATAGTTTCGATGTCTTGCGAACTTGTTAAGATCTTTGCCTTTCGGCCTTCTTAATCACCATGACACGTTCCCAAGAGCTCTCTATGAATCGAGCCAATTGGCTTCATTGAACCGATGTATCCTTCCTCGTTTAGGTGATTTAGATGATTCGAGCTACAAGAAAGCCCCACATTACTCGATCTCCTTTTCATCTCTAGGGTCCGTGTCTCATTTGCTTCGCCATTGTTGTCCCAAGATTTTGGTCAAGATCACTATTTATTTCGTGAGTCCCATGTTTTATTCCCATTGGCCAGGTCAAACTCTTTCATACTACTGCATTTGTGCACAGTTCGAGTTACCTTGACTATGTTTCACTATTTTCTTTAGGGATTTAGATGAAACAAATAGAGTTATGGTCGAGGAGGAATTCTCGTTGTGTTGGTTGGTTGGAGGTTGATGCACGCATTCGACTTCTCGGCCGATCTTTGCCGACTGTGAGAGATTCCTTTTGGTGGGAGGAACTACATGAAATACAAAACAAGACCACAAAAGAAGAGTTAAACAATATATGCCAGTGGATTTCCTAGCGTGTGCTAGATCCAAGAAGTGTGATACTCCCTAGATGGCTATTAATCCACTGTTTAAAAAAACTTAATGCAAGAAATAAATAAAGTCCTACTGAAATTGATATGATTTAGGTATCTCATTCAAATACAATAAGTAAATCTAATCATAATGAAGCTAGCTATAATCGATCTAAATGGAGGGGTAATTGTCAAGGTACTGGGACTAGTCGTGGTCGGGTTCTAGGTTACTTAGGTCACTTGGATGGATGTTCTTAGGTTTTATTATTAACAAAGGTATTAAACAAAAATACCGACGCGTCGGTATTAAGTAATGATGGTTTAAAAGGGACCAACATCGGTCATGGGTAATCGGCATCGATAGGGTCGGGGTGAAAGAAACTTAATGAGATCTGGTTGTGGAGGTTGATATGAGGTTAAATAGAGACAAAAGGGGGGGTAGAGAGGTCTGTGGGAATCTTAGGTATACTCGGGAGACGTGTAACAATTGAATACAAGTGATTTAATGGTGTGAGTGGAGGAATGGTTGAGTTTACAAGTAGGTAAATGGTAGGGGAATGAGAGTGCAAGTGGAAACTAATAACAATAGTAGAAGAACTTAATAGAATGAAGTAGAAATAGATGATGCTAGTTAAAAGTATACTTACTATGATGCGGGGTTTAAATGGTGGATGGTGATGACGATCGATAAGAGGAATGATGTTTGGTATCATGGCAATGCTTCTTGGAATGTTCTTTATTAGTGTAGAATCACAACACCCCTAAATGCTTATAACTGGATGGGTTGAGACTCTCAGTGTGATTGCACAACATGGAGCATCTCTCAAAGTGTGGGACCTTGCGAGTTGAGAGAGCTCTCGGATTAAGGCCGGTTCCTATTCCTCTGTTCAGGTGCATACAAATATATTGCAGAGGGTCTATTCTAAATCTACTCTATTCTACCAAGGAGACATGGTTGAGGAGATGTAAGAAAATAAACTAAGCTAATAAGGTGATGCACCAAAGGAATGTTAGACCCTCGTTTTGCAGTTTAACACAGACCATGAAATGTAATACAAACACTATGCACAGATGACCAAATTGCAATAAGAGATCAGAGAGACAACAATGAATACATGAGAGGGTCAAGAAACATCCATAGACATATATATTATTGTTCGGGAGCTGATACAAGGTAAATTAGGTGGCCAAGAAGAAAAAATTGCATTACAACTCAAAGGAGAGGTTAGAAAAGCTCCACAAATCCTTCTATGAACAAAAGAAGAAGGGAGGGTGCAAAACAAAAACGTCCAACCTTTTACAATGAGCCCCGACCCTGCCTTTATAGATTCAACACAGAGGAGAAGGAGAGAGAAGCAAGAAAACTAGTTCGAAGTTCAACTACTATCATCAATGCCTCCTACAAATCCACCCCAAATCTATCGTGTCTGTAGCAATTACTCATTCGGTACCTTGAAGGAGGAGGAACGATGGATCAGATCAAATCTGATCTGGTTGTTGGGGTAAATAGATCATGTATTAATCACATGAAGACACTTTTCCATTTTTCACTCACCTAACATCTCCAAAATTAAAGTTTTAGATCTCCATGGCGTAGACAAGGCCGAGATATTTCCAATAGTGCCAGATTTGTCAGATTTCAAGCACTGAGTCAAAAGATATGCCCATTTGAAATTTGAATCGGGTATGTATAGAAATGGTGGCAACCAGTTGTCAAAACGGGTCTTTGGAAATTTGACACGGGGAGGGCTGGCACATGTCTAGGGACTATGTTTGGATCTTTCTTTTGAAGTTGCGTCAGGTTGACACGTGGCATCTTCCGTGGCTTGCTCAGTTTCCTCATGTTTTGACTAAGTCCTTTTACTCGGTGGGGCCATACATTTGACTAGGGACACGTGGAGGCTTGGCACTTGTTTGGGAACCTTCCCCAACTCTTACTTTTGAAATAGCTATGTGTTGACACTTAGCGCCCTCCGTTGGCTTGTCT
Source organism: Taxus wallichiana var. yunnanensis (assembly GCA_018340775.1). NCBI lineage: Eukaryota > Viridiplantae > Streptophyta > Pinopsida > Cupressales > Taxaceae > Taxus > Taxus wallichiana. The sequence goes on from CM031235.1 coordinate 188,642,962, forward strand.
CTTGACTTTATTCAACCCCGACCTGTCCCCTTTTTGGACTCGGGACACATGGAGGGTCTGCACTCATTTGGGTATCGGCTTAGAATTCTACCTCAAGGAGTGTTGGGTTGACACATGGAAGCCTCTGCGGGATCTTGGACTTTTCAACACCGCTTCTTAGTTTTTCGGTCCTGAATATGTGGCAAGTAGCGCTCATTTGGGGATCACCTTTGGGCCATATTTGAAGATGTGCCAGGTGACACGTGGATGCTTCCGCTAGCACCTTTATACTTAATCTTTTTGAGGCCCGCCCTATCCGCCTTTTTGACTTTTAGCTATGAATCTACCCCTCTTTGGGCCTAGGACATGTGGGGGTTTGGTGCTTGTTTGAGTCGCCTTTTAGATTGATCTTTGGAGGTGCGTTGTTTGGACTTGGCAGCGTCGCTGTCTCCTCCATACTTAGTCATTTTGGGGCTCATTTTGAACCATTTGCAAAGAGCTGAAGACTTGAACCTTTGTACTCCCTCCCCTTTGAGCCTCTGGTTTCTTTGACACTGTCTTCTCCTTTCCCGACCCTTTTTTTCATTTTAGAGCCCGCCTGCAATCTGTTTGCTAGATTTGAAGCATGGGTTCGCTCGATGAGCCGTTTCTTAAATTTCTTCTTGCAGGGTCGTTTGATCTTTCACAGCCCTGTGACTCCATTATAGAGTCCCTTGCAAACTGACATGTTTGCAAGATTTAAATGTGATTTATCTAGTTTCTTCGCATGTGGGGTCGTGGCTGACCAATTTTATCTGGGGGAAAAAATGGGATAACACCTCTCTCCCAACACTCTTCCTCTGGTGTTAGGACACACAAATCCTCCCATTTAGAAACAAAATCAGATTGGGAATTGATCACTCCCTACCCTCTCTATTGCCTTGAACAAACAATCCAAAATATCCAAAATATTTTCAATCATATCTCTAATTGCTCCTTATGATAGTTCACTATCGCCATGTATACCACATGGGTCAAAACACCGATCCATGGTTCATCATGATATAAGTTACTACACTCGCACACACTCTACAACAAGGTTTCTTCAGACTTTATACAAGTATGTTCCTTACTTCCTTTACACTACATGAATTTCATTCAAATAGCACTGGGAAAATGTAGACAAAAATCACGCATATATTACTATTTTACTATGTCGTTAGTATGTTGTTTATATGTATGGATCTTAAGTAAGAAAAGTATTCACTAGTGACATCATCCTTTGTTCATCCACTTGTTTTGATTGTTTCTATTATCTTACTCTCTCACATTTGTCACTTCTATACCTAGTTTTGATTAGGTCATATGGATCCTTATCTCGTCGTTGTTTTCACATTTGTTGTCATTTATTCCTGGACACTAGCACCCATTTTGAATGGTAGAGCCTGGTGAACTCCTATCCATTATGGGTGCTCCTATCCTCTTTGTTCTTTTCACTTATTTTGACATTTTTGGTCGGCCTTTCTAGTTTTCTTATCCCTATCCCGAGCTCATAGTCACCTTTTGGGTCATTAGTGTCAAAATTCAAACAAGATATCCATATATATACATAACATACACTCTATTATATTGGCTGGAAATTCTAAGGGGAAATATCATCTACATACTATCACTACCATTGCAAGGGATTACATTTTTGGGTTGCATACAATGCATAGAAAGGTGAAGTGCTCAATTCAATATGACATATTTGCATCTTATCTATCCATATCCCGTTATTTTGGCATCATTGGTGTGAGAGAAACCTAAGGACATAATTACACACACAAGTAGAAATAACTACATAGAGTCTAGAATGTAGTGCAATGCTCGGTTATAAGTTCACTCATCGGGTGACCGCCGAGGTCATGCGACTTCACATATCGCATGTCGTTCCAATTTGATGTGTTCGTGAGCTTGTGTAAGTAGCTAGGGTTTGTGTTGCAGGTTATAGGCACCCTCGGTGACCCAAGTACGAATACTAGGTAGTCAATAACAAGTGATAGAGAAACCCTAGTGATACAGAAAAGTAGATTTTGACCTTCAGGAAAAAGTATCACTGAAGGCCCATGTCTAAGCATTAGGCACTTGTGTTCAACACTATTCTCATAAAACTGATTTTACAGAGGATGATTCGACCCGGTTCTAGCCCATTTCAAAACTTTACATCACCCAGATAAGTTCCGTGTTGCGAAGATCTAGCTAAGTCATCTCTCTCTTTATTTTCACATAATGTACAATATTTAGTGCTTAACATATGTATATCTATTTTATTTCATCATATATGTTACTTTCTCGCAATTAGATTTAATTTATATTTTATTTCATCAATTTAGAGACATATTACATCACATTAGTTTACTTGATTGATGAATTACAACAAATATTGGTGTTTTGTTTTTAATATTATGTTAGGTGGAGAGATCCAATAAGAACCAACTAAGTGGATCAGAGATCTATAAACTAAAACCCCATTTTTGGCATGTTAATATTTATATCCCATTTAGGACTAGGAGGAAGAAGTCAAGTTTTCAATGATATAAGAGAATTCATAAAATTTTAAGCAAAGTTTGAAAATGCATGAGCGAATGAAGCTAATCATAGAAAAACCCATTTTTGAGTCATTTTCATGCTTAAGTGCTCTCATCTGCTCTAAATTTTAATAATTAATTAAGAATGATTTATTGATTAATTTTTTTTTCATTTTATACAATTCATAATTTGTTTAGGCATTTCTTAGCCAAATTCAACATAATCATGAATTGGATAATAAATATTAGAATTAATTAGTGAGTTCCACTTCGCTCTATTTCTCTCGAAATCTTACCTTCAATCTCACAACCTGCAAGATTTAGCGGCTTATCCCCTTATGACCATCATGTCGTGTCTTCTCCAATTGATTTTACACAACCATTAGATGCACTTTTTTCATCCCTACATTTGATCCTAGGTGCAATAACACATCTAACTCCCATTGATGTTCCTACCACACCACATGTGACATATGATGTCCTTTGACCAATATCCTTATACATCTTATAGTGGTGACAATATCATCCAATGCTAAGTAGGTATTCTGAGAAGCCTTCATTAGACTAGGGACTTATATACGAGGTCTTGTTCTAACATAATTAGAATTACAAGGAGGAATTTATTACAATTAGAGTGTTCCTACAGTTCATCCCAAAGCAAGGAGTGTAGTAGCATACGTTGACACAAAAACTATTGATTTTTTCGACTAATATTTAATTTAGATGTATATTTATTTTATGTTAGTTTTATTTTAGTTTTTACATTTAGATGTGTTTTATAAATAAAACATATAAATAAATATTTTATATTTGTAATTAAAATTTAATAAATACAATTCTATATTTAAAAACTAGCATAGATATCTTAAATACATCTATCTAAAATACACCTAAAGATATTCTCACATAAGATAGATACACAACCTATAATGGAATTCTCACATAAGTTAGATAGGCACCTCAAGATTGATATCAATATGTCTTTTAGATAGATGTATTTAAGATATCTATGCTAATTAATATTTTTAAGTAAAGTCATTAAATTCTAATCGAAGGTCTGGATATACAAAAAAATAGTTATAGGCACCTCAAGATTGATATCTCTCGGTGTCTTTTAAATTGATATAAATTCTAAGCAAGATTTGAATATGCAAAAAAAAAAAAAAAAACAAACTTGGTTAAATAGGAAATTTTCATTTTGAAATATTTTATCCAGCATGTCATTTTCATGGTCCAACAAGTACACTTTTAAACACCACGTTGTACACAACATTGTCATTCAATTGACCTAAAACTTCGTTTCCTCATCTTTCTTTAGGTTTCAATAATTAATTAAATATAACTTATTGATTAATATCTCAATAAGTATGAATAAATCTAGTGTGTATGTCATGGCCGGTGTATATGAAAATGCGTCTTTTTGCCAAACTTTTAGGTTATATATAGTTTAATATGATTTTATGTTTAAAGAAGTGATAATTTTTAATATGCCGACGTGTATAAGAGAACAAAATGTTTTCAAGTTTTCCTTGTATAAATTGATTCTTCATAATCGCAGCTACAAGCCATATCGATTTCAGAGTGTTTTGGCTTCTTGGTGGGGGAGGGGGAGTGATATTCCACTTTAAAAATTTCATCAACAACTTAAGGTACTGATTTCAGAGTGTTTTAGTTTGTTGGTCTTTCTCAAATAAAAATTATTTTAATTGAATGCCGAAGTATTATATTAAATTTTCTTTTTTAAAAACAATAAAAAAATGCAATATATTAGTGAATTGTAATTGAATTTATGAGATATTATGAATAATTAGGAGGCGTTTACTTTGAAGAAGGCATCACTGAAAGTGTCAAATTCAGTGGCTTAACTTTACAGGTTGCCGGATTTTAGATATTTTTGTAAGTTATAGATATTTACTATACTTTGACTCCACATCCTTTAAATGACATTTTAGACTTGGCAATAACCATTCTTTGGTGCCCTTGTTTTTGGGAGTGGCTGGCCGAGAACATCATGAGTGACCGCGGTGTTAATTCATGGTTACGTTTTTTATTTTACTTCATGATAAATGATAGCCGGGCGATTGTAAGAACCGACTCTCTACGCCTTTCCCTTCTTTATCTCAGTACATTGGAATTGTTCTTTGAGTAAAATTATACACATAAAATTGAAGCCCTCTCCAGCGTAACTTGCAACTCATTTACAATTACTAGTTGTAAAACTGATAAATTATTAGACACCGCACTCATCAAAAAATTGTCAATGAAAAATTGGGAAAAAAACTACATTGTGAAAAACCCTAATTAGAGAAATCTAGAAACAATTTCTCCCCTACAAACAATTATTTAGGGTGCTTAGGTAAATGAATCTTTTACCTTATTATTACCAAAAATACAAAAATCCCTTTTATATCCCTTACCTTACAATTATAGTTACAGATGCAATAACCATTCATTATTTATTGGGTGTACATAATGATGTTGGATGATTTTCTTTGCTTTCTTTTTCCTCTTTTAAATTTTCTGTGGTCATCTTTTGATGTCTGTGTGAAGGATTCGGTGTAAAACAAGATCACCGATCATGGCGCCTTGAAAATTACATCTTTTTCCGTTCTCATGACAAAGGAAGGAAGGAAAATAAAACTGCTATGAAGTCTTCAACAGTTCATCCCAAACATGCAGGTCAGCACTGTAACACAATATATCATGGTATTCTGATTTTTTTTTCTCACGGTAGTCTACAACTACATTTCATGGTATTTTTCTGAAAATTTGGCAGAGTTGGGAAAGAAGAAAACAACTGAAACCGAATCCCACGATGAAAACCCAAATATAGAATCTGCTGCACCCCAAATCCAATCTGAAAAGAAAACTCCAGAAGCTTCAACATCCGCGGTGATTCTGATGGAAATTATCCAGAAATAATAACGTTGGGAAGGGAGAATCGGGACTTTTCCTTAAAGAGGGAGAAATGGTGTCTCCAAGAACAGGTTGCAGAAAAAGATAAAAAGATCTCCGAGTTGGAAGCACAGATTGCAGAAATGCAGAAGAAGCATAGGGAGGAAGTGAGGTCACTTGAAGAAGAAAAAGATCGGTTATCAGGGAACTCTGCAGGACAATTGCACATTATAAAGATAGGCTGAAATTCAGGCTGCGACGTCCCGGCCAGTGATATTATTTAGATTTAGATGAAATGGCTCACAGAAACATCTGTTTTGGATATTTCTGCATGTAGTGTTTTAAAAGTTTCATATATTTCCGTTAAGAATAACTTGATGCTCTTAATATTGTCTGGTGATCATATATTTTCGTATGCTTGCTTGTCATGGATATTAAAGAAGAGACATTCTTCTAGGATCTACTGTTGTCTAATTCTTATTCAAACTAGCAAAAGTATCCTAGAGGTGCTTGTGGAAGGCGGATAGGCACATGTTTAATGTTTAGAAAATAAAATTAATAATAACAGTTATTTTATCTATTGGTGAAATTGTTTTGCTCACATATAGCCTATTGGGGATCAATTCTTACTCTGTAAATCTCCTCAATGCCTTAGTATGGAGAGTCGAACAGTTGAGGCCAGGATCATACCGTGGATGATTTTGACAGTGTTGATGCATCTTTCCTGTAGCTACTTAGTTAAAGGTGATAACTGATTTAGATGTACACTCACTCAACTTTATAATATTATGTGTTTACTTTGAAATATGGATGGTCTAACCTCTAATGTAAATTACTAACAAAATCAATAAATAAAACATACATATTGATATATACCATGAATGAATTTATATGATGTTGTTCATTTTAACTTGTAATCTTTCTCATGAAAATGGGACTTGTAAGATAAACATTTGAATGATGAGGGTACTATTATAGATGAATATATTTCACAAACCAAACATCTATCAAAAGAATAAATTCAAAAACTGGTAATAATAAACAATATCTTAGATGGACTATATTTTACAAACTTTCTATCAAAAGAACAATAAAAATATTCTACATTTTTTTATATTATTGAATTTCAAATTCTAGAGATTAATTGTATAGAATTTTTAGCATCTTCATTTTTATTGAATCTAAATTCTTTATGAATTAGTTGTATAGAATTTGTAACATTTTATACCATCTTACGCATACCACAACCTATTAACAACCCTACCCTCGCCTTAAAACATTTGAAAATGAGTAGGAGAGAAAACAAGGAAGGAAGGAGGCTGAGCCTAACGATCACGCACGTTAGCACAGCCTATGCCAAAACTCGAACTCACGACCTCTGCTATGTCAGCAACCCCACCTACCACTGCGCCACGCTGTTTTTTGAAGATATTTAGGAAAAAATTATATTTGACGTCAGCTGCTAACTTACGTGACAGTTAGGCTGATCGAAGGAAGGATAGCAGGAATGGACATTTGACAAAAGGAGTGAGACAACCCTACAATTTTTTTGGTCTTGTTATAACTGTCGGTGCCATAAATTATTCTGTGTTGATATACGTTATTAAATTCAATCTTTCATTTATTAAATTTGAGGGAGAATCTCCTCAATGAGCTATAGCATGAAATGGAGTAGGGAATGAATGTGCGGAGGGAAACAGGGAAATATCCATATTAGGCATTTCGTCGCTTCCTCTCCTGCAACTGTTTCCAGATTTTTACTCTTGAACATTTCCTACATCCACCCAACTTGTGAAGATCTTGAACATGATACCCTTTTAAATTACACAATTTTGTAAAGAGATTGGAATGCCTTACCGAGCATGCCTCCTCACTCAGGAGTTTTGTAGCAGGGAAATGGAGGGACATGATTTATATGTTGACACAGAATGACACGAGCACATAAAAGCATCAATTACTGTGACGGTTTCGTTAGTAAGGTCCTTCCAGGAACATCATGCCAGTTGGTTCCTACTTCACGGATTTTGCATTGATTATATCAGGTTAAAATCTGTGACCTCTTGTTTGTGATAGTTTTAGGGAGACAAACATATAGTATTAGTATATCATATTATAAAATATCATTAAATATATGCAAAATATATAGTTTTATAGTTTGTATGAGTATTTGTATTTTTAAATATATGGAAAACAAAATTCTATAAAGTTTGTATGAGAATTTATATTTGTCAATACGTTCATCAAATTATATAGTTTGCGATGTAGAAATATTAAAAAGAATATAAAAATGTCAATTTATATGGAGATTTGTTTGTTTACAATAATATTCCTTTGGTGTGGTTTAGAAAATAAATAGAAGAATCACCAACTTTGCAGTTATTACTCTAAAAGGTGTTTGCCTCTGGGAGAAGGCAACCTCGTCTAACACCGACAAATACATCGATGACCGACATGATTTTTGATGATGTACCTGGACAAACAAGATGCTTATCGTTGTATATATTTACCTCGGGTAAATGTAGATACAAAAAGGGAATCAAAGTTTATAAGGCGGAGAAACATGGTGGAAAAACATGAAGAAGACATGTAACAGTCGGGGGTCTCCAAAACCCGACATCAAAGAAAATGTGTCGTCTTCTGGAGACATCAAAGGAATCGGGTCAAAGAAACATGTTGGAGCTCTCCCCGCCTCATTTTGGACATCAAAGAAATGGTGGTCTTGAGGCGAAAAGCATGGCGTAGAAGCGTTGTCGAGCTTCGATGAACTCGTCTTCAGAAAGAGACATGTCTGAAGGCTTGAAAACCCACGTAAGGAATGGTTTTGTGGCGCAGAACATGTTTGGGTTTGAAAACCCAACATCAAAGAAATGTAATTGGGAAGCACTGTTAAGAACATGGAGAAAAGAAGCATGTCGCAGGGTTGGAAAACCCTCATCAAAGCGGCAAATTCGGGTTTCGTGTTTCGGGAAACACAAATTTTGAAACACACAGATCGCATGTCAGGATGTCCCGATGCTCGAGGGTTCGCAGAAAGACAACAAAGAACATGTCTATGTGCATCACCTCCTTAGCAAGAACGTGGGCTTGGAAACCCGACAAATCTCTGCGGTTCTTCGATAGTTAGATTTGTGAGAAGTAACTACATTGTTAAGCACGTGGGAACCTTAAACATGTCGATTATCCTCCAAGAGCTTTCCGAATTCGGCAATAGTCCCTCCTCTTGAAAATGCTTCATGGAGATCTTGTGGGCAATCGAGAGAAACCCAACCCGATATGAAATCAGAACACTATCGACCTTGGCCAAATGTAGAAAATATTCTTAAACCCTCTGAATGAACTATCGAAAACTCTTAACGATCTACCTTTGCAAGGGGTTTCTTGATTTCACGCAAGGTCTTATTTTGGAGAGAAATTTCTAGTCCTTTAAGAAAATTGAAATCTCTGCACTACAAACCTGGATATCTTTAATCGATGAGAAGAAGTTATTCAAAAATGTAAAAAATAGTTCACCATTTTGGGTTGTTGGGATCTCACCCACTGCCATGAATGAGTTATTTTAGAGGAGTTAAGACTGCCTTCGAGGGTAGGTTAAAATCTTAAAATCAATCAGAGCTTTTCCATGTCATTTTTCCTCATTTAATGTTTTGTTTAAAAAATTCTCCATGGATTTCTTAGGAAATGATTACATCATCTTTTTGCGTTGAATTTGATTTCAATCCTCCCATTTATGGTCTACATAGATGTTTTTGCCTCTTATGATAAGGTTCCATGTCGTCCCCATGCCCTTAAATCTCATGCTTGTCCTTATAGAGAAAGGGACGATAAACCTGAAAAAAATTACTTTGGGAAAGAGAATCATTCAAGACCGAGAAACAGGAAAGAAAATTACCTTAGCATTTTTTTTGGGGTCACATCCAAGGCCTATTGAATGGCAAGCTCTAGTTTTTTAAAGAGGCATGCATCTCAAACTTTTTTGAGAAAATCGCCCCAAACCGCCTCAAGCTTTTCCGACGAGCATGCACATATTGTGGAAAGAGAAATGAAAAATAATATGTTTGAATCGGGCAGCGAGGACTATAGTGGAGACAAAAATTATGGCGGGCGCGTGAAGTCCACACACGAAGTCCCAAGCGGGTGTATTCATTTAATCGATTCATGGTGATTGCACTCGTATTAAGCTCAGAGAGCTTGCGCATTAAGAAAGATGGACAACAAGTTATTTTCAAGATAAACTGACCATGTTGACTCATGATAGGTTGATTATAGATCAATTGCAACATTACATTTTTCTTTGCATCAACAAAAAATTTATGCTTTCTCATCATCGACTTCGATCTAAACAGGGTGCTTTGTTCTCCGTTTCAATTTCCTTTTCTGCTCACCAATATTTCCATTTCAGTGTTAACATCACAAACCTCATGTGTGATTGCTAGTATTTAAACTTGTTGGTAAATATTTTCGATTTATAATGATAACTCAAGGTTTTTAAATTTAATGACTAATTTTATTGTATTTATAGTGGACTTTGATTAGCACTTGTTTTTATCTCATTTGAATACTTATGCATAAAACATATAATATATATTGATAAACCCCTCTCGAATACATACCTTTAGGGTTTCTCTTTAGATTTTCCTATACCTTCCTCCTCTAGGGCATGTTTCCATGTGTATTCAAATTAAATCATTAGATCAAATTTAATGTTCTTTATATTTCTATTTAATACTAAATAAAAGTTAGGCATACAATAAGCACTATACCTAATGTGGTTCAAAACCTTTTATATGGATTTAGGGTTTGTTTAAAAATTAAATGATATTTCTATAATTCATATTGATAACAATACAAGTGTTACAAATCGAATGATGTAGATATAAAAATTTTTTTTTATGAAGTTACAATATCCTATTAGAAAATAGAGTCCACAAATTATTGTGACTATCAAAACCATGTGTCGCATACTTGACCATGATTAACAAATGGTATGTGTATCTCTTTCTTGGTATTTTGGCATATAATTTTGCACGTATACAAACTATGACAACAGTGTAAGGGGACAGAGTCCCTCCTCAATGATGGGTGAGGTTGCCCTTATTGAAAACAAAAAGGTATGTACAACTATACATTCAAAATTGTATTTTTGGGGTTTTGGGAAGAAATAAAAATATATAAGAGGAGGATCAAAGGAGAAGTGAAAGGAAGAAGTGAGAAATAGGAGTGCATGCAAGATTAGACAAACGTAGATCATAAGCTTGAATGCACTTTAGAAACTAACATAATAAGTGATAATTGAATCAAAGATGTGGAATTCATAGAGAGCAAAATCCTTCACATTTATTAAACATAAGAGTAATAAATGCTAAAGAAAGAAAGAAACATAAGACACAAATTTCTCCATAAATGCTTCTTTATTTCTCTTTACACAAGAACACAATTTCTCATTATCTCTCTACAAACAATATTTTCTCCTTTCTCCAAAAGTCCTTTACAAATGATTACTAACTTCCTTTTATAACTGAAAAGTTAGTTACAAAGTAGTTATGGTTTTTATTACATAAAATTAGGACATAATTTTAGTAACTTTAAATAATTAATTTAATTTTAATAAAGTAAAGTCACTCTATTAAAATAATTTTATGGCCGAGTGACATAATAAAAGTATTACAAATATTTTAAATAAGTGGGTACATGTGGACCCCACTAGAAAGTGACATGACAAACACATAGACTATAATATCGACACATAGATTCTAACATGACACCTAAGATGGGTGCCTTATCCATTAGGTTAAGAGTCTGCCTATCTCGATTGTACGAGAAATGAACTCATATCACAAGGGCAACTTCATCACAACATTGAAGCATTATTTTAAAATTTTTGGGTCTAAGCATCTCTCCATTTTGAATTTATCCAATGATTCCATCAATCTTGACTCATTAGGGAAGCAATGAGGAGAAAGGAAAGTCTCACATTTGACTTGTATTTCCAAAATCCTACTAGGAACCATATGAAATTCCACCATTTTATCTTTCATGTGGGTGAAAAAAATTTGGAGTTTGATGAGTTTATCAATAGAATCGGTGTTGAAATTTACCGAGGAAGAATACTAATTCTTGACTAGATTGGCTAATTTCTCTATGAGATATTGCATGAGAGCTCATTTTATTGTTCTCTTTGATGAAATTACATGGAATCTCCTCAATGCATTCCTATATTGTGCACATGATTAATTCTCCTTTATATTTTACATCATCAAATTGTACCTTAACATCATTGAGCCCGATTTTCCTAAATTTAGAAAAATCCAATCATTCAATGTGAAGCCCACAATGTTTGAAATCTAGGATTCCTTCGATGACAAGAGACAAGAAGTTCATTTGCAAAAATTCTCATATGACGGGAAAAATCTTATCAATAATGGCCATCATGTTCTGAGAGACTCTTTGAAATGTAGGATTGAATCTTGATAAGTATGAACCTTATCATAAATTATCATAACTTCATCAATTCAATTTGTAAACCCTGTATTAGAACATTCTCAATCCATAATTTGGTTACATGACACATATTATTTATTTATTTAGAAAACAAAAGTGTCTCTTCATCCAAATGCACTACTATAGTGGGAACTTAAATAGTAGAAGAAGAAATTAGATTGATGCGGTGTGTCGTATATATGCTATCAACTATCAATTTTATTCCATGAGATAGATTTTCAAAGATTTGTACATTTTCCATCCATCGTAGAACTATATCAATCAACTCTCAAGCATGAGGAAAATCAGTTTCCATAATTAACTTGCTAAGAATTACTACGGAAACTTTGTAATAGAATCACTCATTTCCTTTTTTCCTTATAAAGAATTGATGCAACTATGTTAACATACCAAATTCCATGCTTGTTGATTGCAACTTTGGAGATGAACTTGGGATTCTTGGGAATGAAAGAATTTTTCATTGATGAAGTGGATCCAATGTCAATTGTGATGGGTTTGATGATTGTTTTCCTCTTCTTGATTTATCTATGTAGCCAAAAGGCTACTTCTTTAATCATCTCACCACATAGAATTCTTGCATTGGGTGGGAGTTTTTCTTGTGTTGGTAGTGGATACTAAAATTTTGTAAGGCCTGGATGGAGTCTTCATGTTGAGGATGAGGAGTTTCCATAACATATTCATGATGTATGGGAGGAGGTTGTGAGATATCTCTAGGATGTGAAGGCTCGAGTAAGTTGGAGATTTGAATTAATGGAACTTGCACCTGATCGATACCATTAAGCAGAGTGGTTTTCTTAACTAGCCCTTGAGAACCTGAATTGGTGTGAGTTGATGAATGTTGACTTGATTGTGAGATCCCATAAACATTTTCCTACCCCTCATTGGTTTTTTTCCTTTGCTCAAAGTTCACTAGTCACTTTGGCGAGATCATGAGTTTATTTTGGTTTTCATTGCCTTTTACCTTCTTGAGTATGTGATGAATCTCGTGTGGTAGAGTGAGAGGATGATTGGGTGGATTTTGAAATTCTCTTCTCACCCTGGTTAGCTATTCTATGATCTTCATGTGTGTTTCTTTCATTTGTGAGTATACTTGGCCAATTCTCTCTCATACCAAGCAAAACTTCTCTTGATCACTTATTGAATTTTATCTTCAAGTGATGTATCATCTCTCTTAGACCAATTAATTTTAGGAAGAGGTAATAATTAAATCAAATCATATGTAGGGTAAATAATATCTAGAACACTATCAATAATTCCTCTTGGGACGTCTTTCAGTTTGAACGTCATTGAGTGACTCAAAGTCATTCAAAAGTAGTCACAATGTTAGACCTCAAATTCATTTACACAATCGGACCAATAGTCTTCTACCTCTGGAAGATGTTTGTATTTTAGGCCAAGAAATTTCTCTATGAATCCAAAAATGTCAAATTCCAACCTCATAAATGGGTGTTGTGTTACAATGGTCATATCCTTATCCATTATCTTTGCACTACGAAATGACAAACATTTATACACACCAATGGAGATAGGAAACGTAAACTAGATTTGTGTTTCTCATCTACAAAGTGGTTTACTTATACAAGTTATTAAGAAAGTTCCATGAGGTCCCACCTATCGCTTACATATTATGGAATTTTTTAGGAAATTCATTATATCCATAGACATGGATGCATAAAAATGTGGGAAATTGAATGAACCATGTGCCCCATCTTGAAATCACCTCTTTGGTTTGATGTGAAAACATTTCGTGTGGCTTATTCTTGAGCATTCTGATGATATAGAAGAGGAAAGCATCATTGACACATTAGCGATGATGCATACTTGTCTTTAATTTAAGTTCGGGTAGTAGTGAAAAACATTGTTTTGACTCGGTGCCATTGTACCTCTAGTTTCCAACAATGAAGATTTGTCTTCATGCCACAATATAGATGAGGTAATAAGTCATGCAGAAATGGCGTGACATATTTTCTTCAATAAATTGCTTATACGATGTGTCACTTATGATAGTAGTCCAATAAATGTACAATTTTTAATATAGGATGACAATGAACTTATACATTCATGGATGAAAGTATATAATAGAAGGGATGTTGAACATTCTAGTCAATAAGGTGATCATGTCTCTAATTTCAACTCGGAACTTAATGCGGTGCATTTCTTTAGGAAGTTGATTGGCGTGAGTTATCTTGGTGACCAACCAATTATTGTTCATGACTTTGGAGCATCATAGTGGGCCTTCATCCCAATATTGTTGTGTAGATTACTTTGTGATTTTAGGAGTCTCATCGTATTCAAGAATTTGGAGTAACTCTTAAATATGTTTAGGGGTGACTAGGAGGATGGGCTCATTTTTGTTATTAAAAACACCTCTCTTTTTAGGATCATAGTGTTCTACACATGATGACAAGCTTGGGACATTACAATGACACTAGAAAGGTTGTTGTTTTGTGCAAACCGTTATGGTATAGGCATTAATAAAACACCATATGACCATTTGATTGTGTTCTATCACAAAATTGACCCATATTGACATGCCCTAAGTTCATATCGGTTATGTGTTGTAGTCCAAAATTAGTATAGACGTGTGTGTTACGCCTTGGAATTCATAGTTTAATGTTGATTTTTTGGATGTTGACATTTTAAAGAAAAAGAGGGGTAAAATAGACAATGCAAAAAAACTTGTGGTGCCAAGTCACTTTCTTCGGGTCCACCACAAAAGATAAAAATGAGATTTTATTAAATTTATGATTTTACAATGCAAATTCTATCCCATTTTTTTAATGTTTACATTGATATTCCATCTCGCATAAGTTGCGCTCCTCTTTCTCACTCACCACATGCTTTTTATCATTTTTCCTTGTTCACTTCTTGAATATTACATGTTTTCTTGTGATACTTCCACCTTACAAGTCTCTTTAGGAAAGCTTTGTTTTTATTTTCCAACACTCTTGTTATGGCCATCACCTCCAAGATGATCTTTTGAGCTTTCTATCTACATGGGTTTTAAGGTTAACTTCACCATTTATCCTCATTTGTGTGGCCTCTAATTTAATTTAAACATGCTCGATTTGGACAAACCCTCAAGCTTCTCCACATGCCTATGTCATGTAATTCAAACATGATTACATGATAGTCTACATTTTTATGCCTTAATTCCTCTTTAAAACAAGTTTGATGCACGTGTTAGAGGCTTGCATTAAATTTTATAGCAAATCGTGAATTCTTCTATACATCATCCATATTAGTCATGGTTTCAATCCTCTTACTCTTGCAAAATACTACATATTTTGGCTCATCTTCAAGCACGCATATACAAGTATCCCATTCTCACGAGAAAATGGTTTTATTTTCTTGGTCACCATTTTCTCGCATGAAAACAATAAGGTTCATATATGCAGGCATGACCTTATTCGGAGATATAATCCTCTAGGCTTAGGTTGTGATAATTTATTTCCATTATTCCAATTTTATGTCTAGATCTATGAATGTATTCAACAGCGACCTTCACTTTGGACTAGTAAAACTTCCAAGTCAGTTGTAGTGCCCACTCCTCTTCGACACTATTTCATTTTTATGTTATTACTTTGTTGGTGATACTTAGAAATTTGAGTATTATATTTTGATCAGTAGATGATGGACTATGCGGATATTTGGACTATTGACATTATGTGATTTACATTTTTATTATGATGCACTAAATGGAGATGATAGAAATATATATATATATATATATATATATATATATATATATATATATATATATATGTTGATTTGTGATATTCGATTTTTATACTAACATGTTATAATTTGGATGCATAACATATGTTGGATGTTTTGAATAGAATTATGATTTTTATGAATTTCAAAATCAAATTAATTGTATTTGATGATAGATGATAGAATTAATTTAATGCATCATATGTTAGAATGATGATTAATTATTTTATATGTATATTGATGATTATTCTAATGATGTTAATATGACGAAAGTCCGAAAGTCCAGAGAGGTATTTTGTTTGTGTTGCAGGACATTTTATCACATACATCGAAAGGGGATAGGGGACCAACCATGGAAGGATGTTGGGTGTTGAGCAACGTGGCCAAAATTTGACAACTTGTGTAATGTTATGTTGTATTTTTCTTGCATTCTTAGTTAGGAGGTTTCCCAAGGGGGTGACCTCACATGTGTGGCCATGGGGGTAATGTTCTTTCTTTTAAAATTTTGTGTGTTTTTTATTTTGTGTTATGTTTTAATTGTTGGAAATTGTAGTCACTTTATTAGCAATTAATAATGTGTCTTAATTAAGATAATCCTACTTAATTTGTTAACTAAAATTGAGATGTGACAAATAGATAATTATGAGGTTAGGTGGTCCTTGTTGTAAGTGAGATTTGTGTGTGATTTACTCCACCCCAACTTCAAAATTAGGATTTTGACTTGGGAGGCTTTTTGGAGGCTTGTGGGACAAGCTAAGCTTGTCTCATGCCTCTTAAATTTACCCAACAACCCTACCTATGGGTTGGGAGTTTATTTTTGACTTATTTATCCTTTTGGAGTGTAAAAGGGTGAAAATAATTGCACCTTCTTCTTGTCATAATAAATTTTTTCCTTATAAGGAATGGTGTGTAAGTTTTTGTGCCATGCGGGTTGTCATAGTTCTTACATGCTCATTTATTGTCTTGGGCATGGTGTGTTGACTTGTGTGTAGGAATTGAGGAATGATGAAGTGGAATCCTACATGGATCCACCTCATCATCCGCATATTCCATTTTTATTTATTGATGGATTTTTATGGAATGGGGTTACTTGTTCATTTTATTCCTTTGTCATTTTTGAAATTGGGAGCTTGTTGGAGTGGCTTTTGGGAAATTTCTTGGCTTGGAGGTATGAAAGACTTGTGAAGTGAATTTTTCTTGGAGATTGATGGAGAGGTAGGCTCTCCACCTTTTTGTTTTGTTTATTATGTTTGTTGATGTGGAAATATTGTGCTTGTTAAGTTTGTTTGAGTTTTGTGAATGTGCTTTTGTGTGGTTGGGTAGTATGCCTTAAGTTGGGTGTGGGAGAAGGACTTATGGGACCATTGGGGAGGGAAAAGGGATTTTTTTGAGGCATGCATTTGGTGGGAGTGTGATTGGGAGTTTCACCTATGGGGAGTGAAAAGGAAATCATGGTCATATTGTTGCATACTTGCAAGGGAGAGATAAGGATATTGTGTTTTTTTTTTGTGCACTTGGAGGCTTAGGGTGAAACTCCCACTTCACTTGGGAGGAAAAAGGAGGTGGTTTTCTATAGTCATTTCTCCATTTGGTTTGGTTTCAAACCTTTGTGTTGTTTGAGAAAGTTGAAAACTTTTTGAGTATGCTATTTTAGTTGTGTTGGATATTTTGAAATGTATGTTGTTTGTGGAAGCCATGTTTGTTGTAAAGTTGTCAAATGTTTCTCAAGATCCCTCATGGTTCCTTGGTTGGGGCTCGGGGGCCATTAAGGGGATGAATTCTCCTCTTAATGGATTAAAGGTTGGAGTGAAGAGCATTGCCTACTCCCCTTCCTTTGTATTGTGATCCTTGTTGTGAAATATTGGAGAGTGCTAAATTGGAGCTACATTTGGGAAGAAGACATGCAAATAGAAGACTTGTATTTTGGCCTTGTTGCAAAATTTTATGTGGTCATTTGTTCATTCCATTAT
Organism: Taxus wallichiana var. yunnanensis; assembly: GCA_018340775.1. Taxonomy (NCBI): domain Eukaryota; kingdom Viridiplantae; phylum Streptophyta; class Pinopsida; order Cupressales; family Taxaceae; genus Taxus; species Taxus wallichiana. The sequence goes on from CM031235.1 coordinate 188,660,570, forward strand.
TCCCACTTTGAGTGGAAGAGTGTAAAAATTGTATGCTTGTAAGAAAGTTGTATTTTACTTGGAAATCCCTTTATTTTGTAAACTCTTTTAAGAGTGTTTGTATAAGAAATTTATATTTTCAAATGTGTTAGTTTGTGAAAGGAAACTATAAAATATTTACATTGGTTAAATGAAATAGAAAAATTAAAATGAATAGAAATAGCAATGCATCTCTCTTGAAATTAAGTTATTTCATTAGTTCCAAAATGTGATATGTTTCATTGTAAAAGAAATGGGAATCTTGTTAAAACTCATTGTTGTTGGAAATGATTATTACTTATGTCTTGTGATAGAAATGGAATAGTGCTCTTGTTTTATTGAATGAAAGGCATATTGGAGTGATTAAACTATAGATGCATTCTAGTCTTGTTGATGGAAAATTTCCCCTCACAAATCTTATTTAACTAAATAAGAAAGTTCTACCAAAATTTTCCCCAAGTTTACTTTTATCTAAATTGGTAGAAATACTTTTTATTCTTTCAAATTTAGTTTTTAAATGGAATAAAAAAGGGGGAATACATATACACAATCCTACTTAAATGTAAACTATAATTAAGTTAAGTATATAGGATTGCTTTACAAATTACCTCGTTTTTAAATAGTAACCTAACTATTTTTTCATTAATATATATATATATATATATATATATATATATATATTTATATACTTGATTATATATATATATATAAAATCAAGTATATATATATATAATCAAGTATATAGGATATATATATAAAATCAAGTATATATATATATAATCAATATATAGGATATATATATATATATATATATATATATATATATATATATATATATATATATATATTCAAGTATATAGGATTATATATAGGATTTTAATATATATATATATATTAAAATATTTATTATTATTATTAAAACATTTATTAATGCATATATATTTATAAAACTTTATATTAAATAAAATTAAAAAAAAAACTTTGTTTGAAAAGTCACATATTGTGGTAGTGGTTTATAGTAGGGAATGGGGTGGGGAGAGGTCGTCGACCCCACCAACACCCCATAGTTTTATGGGATGGGGGTGGGGTCGGCCTCCCTCCCCCTTTATTTTTTGTTGATTCATTTCATCATTCTCTAAAAATATGATTTTAAGAGTTATAATACCTTTAGTAATATTATTTTTCTTAAGTTGTACAATATGGTCTACATACGTGTTGGAGCTTTCCTAATTTTGTGAAGAAAACTCAACCTCTTCCTACAAAATATCACTATATGAGCATCATCATCAAAAACCTGCTAATGTGAGTTGTTATATAGAATGGATGGCCACTTTATGACTCGGATATGTTGTGATGATTTCTTGTTTTTGATATCTTTAGGTATGTCAAAGTGAGATCCAATGGTTGCAAGCCTATCAACATGTTTATTTTTATATGCTAGGAATAGTTTAAATGTTGAAAGAAAGGAAATATTCAAGCATATCCCAAACTCTATGTCTGTAAGTCCTCATTAATGGATTTTTGTAAGAATTAGAACCTCTTACTTGTTGTATAATCAACTTACTATCACCATAAACCTACAAGTTTTTATTCCTTTCTTTATTGCCCACTCTAGGCATGAATAAGTGCCTCATATTCTGATACATTGTTAAAACAACCAAACTAAAACTTAACATCTGAAAAATACCTCTCGATTAATGCGTGAAATAAGCATATGACTAGCTCTTGAACCATGTTGATTTTTAGAGCCATCAATTTTTTTCCATAAACCATCTTCAAGTTGATTCCTCTTTTCCATGGTGGAATTTCAACATTTACTTAATGAATGCAATAGATACCAAGGCTTTGTTCTTAAATAACTCTATAAGGATCATGCTCATAAAATTTGTTAGTCCTTTCATCCTTAAACAAATTAGGAATACCTTCTAATGCATAAAGAGTTTCACATTCAATCTCACCTAGTTGTTCATCATTGATATCATAATTTGTAGGTACGGTCTTTAGGTGTATAAAAATCAACATGAAAATTAGATAGTGGTTTAGATTTGATTATGACCTTTGTTCCATACCTAGTTATGAAAACAAGATAAGACCAATCAACTGAAAGATAACCTCTAATTTTGGATGTGAAGTCTCTTGAAAGGAACATGGAAAAATAAGGTGGAAAATCCACCACCATCACATCCTACAAAATTGTTACACTTGGGCAAGCATGTAAGGTGATTTTTAAATTTTTTATTATTCCTATTATCTTAGTTGGTGAACCATCCAGTTCCAAAACACCTTTGACACTTGGTTCATACTTCAGTCCCAACTTATCCACAACCATTTTGGGCATGAAGGTCTACTTGCTCACTATCAAACCATGAAATTGTGTACTAATAAGTCACCAATTATCAATGAAAGGTAGAAAGGACATGGTTTTATCAGTTTTACCTCACTAATAATTTTTTTTTCATCCTTAGTTATTTGTTGTTTTAAATTCTTAACTGGTTGATCTTCATTTGTCATAACCATGTTGGTTGTACTTGCTTTGTCTTCTGATTTTAGTTTTTATGATACTTTAAGATCTGAAAAAGCTCTTTGAAAAAAATCCTTGAATGGATAATGAGTCCCACATAGTCATGATAACATGTGCTTTCTTCATATGATCAACAATATTGAAAGGAAAGCTCCTACCTTAAACTTAACTTTTAAAACAAAGACCTGCTCTTATACTTGAGGTGAAAAAGAACTCTTACCAACATTAGTATTCTGATTTTCTTGAGCTAGAAAAACATCTTGATCACTTGTACTCTTGTCTAAATCTCTATTTCTTGACCTTGTTATAGCTGCAACAAACTCACTTCTTTCCTTGGCTCCAATTTCTTGATTAAGAGCTACATGATCACTAAATTCAAAATTTACCATAGTTGTGTTAGGTTGCCCCGCATAAAATTTGGATCACCTTGTGATGCTAGAAAATAATTCTATTGAACCTCATAAAATGTTTCCTTCTAAGTCATTTGTGGTATAGGAAAACCTTGTGGCACCATTTCTAGTGTTGTGTTTGGCTCATTAGGCTATAAATCAAGATCTTGCCTCATATTGTTTTGGGGCTGCTTTGGAACTAGTGCTCTAGAAGTTGAGGGAACATTAGGATTAATAACTACAAGTTTTTTTATGTTGTAATAGATCCTTGAGCTGGATATGTAGGTCTATAACCTTGATCGGGATACCTATAATCTTTTAAGGCTAATATTGGTTCCCATAAGGAGGATTATATGGTTTATTAATTTGAAATTATTGTCTTTTCAGCTACACTACCTCATTCCTAATGGTTCGCAAGGTTTTTGAACTCATCAACTCATTGGGTTGAATGGCAGGAGGTTGTGGTGGTTTTACAATAGGTAGAATAGGAGCTAAGTCTAGAAATATGGGCATAGAAGGTCTAGGGGCCAATTTTCTAGCTTGTATAAGGTTTTTTTCTACTCTTATTGCTATGTCAAAAGTAGCAGGAAGTGTAGTACCACCCATTGATTGAATCATAACAGAAATATCACTATTTAATGCACGTAAATAATACAAAAATCATGTCAGATGATGGTTTAACAATTTGCGATATTCTTTTCCAAGTTCTTGTAAATATCAAGTTGAAATTTGTTATGAATTATTAAGGTACTCTTTTAATGGTCGTAAGATTCTTAATGAGGGATAAATGATCAGATTTTTCCTCAAATTGTTTATAATGAGCTTCACCAACTGATCCCAAGTAGTAATTGATCCTACTATAAAACTTCTATACCATTGGAGGGTTTTTCCTTTAAAAGATGCATAAAATAATCTAAGGAAACATTCTCACAAGTAACATTATGGACAAAACATAGTGTAACAATGTCTCTTATATGTTCAATGGGAATGGTTTGATCTTCACCACTAAAAAGTGAAGAATTTTCAAGGTAGCGGATGGTATGTCATTAAAAACAAAAAGTTGCAAAGTACTACCATATGAGAAGGTAACAAAAGACCAATTTTTGGCCATTAGAAAGATGGGAATTTGAATCACAAATTTACGAGGTAGATCGGAAATATTAATCTTGTTATAAGGTGTAGTATTCCTATCCCTTCTTCTTCTATTAGATCTAAGAGGTAATTGAAAAAATTCAAGAGGAATACATCTTGATGATGACCTTGTGTTCACTTTAGGCATGGAACATGAATAAATATGCAATTAATTCCTCCTAGCAACAATGAATCTTCAGTGTAATAATGTTGATCTGTCAAAATATTCATCCAAAAATGTCTCGGAATAAGGAGTTTATGTTGGCTAAGTAGTTCTCACTGATTATAGCTCTTAAATCTGCATTTATATCTTTTTGAGTGCTGATATCTATTACAAAAGCCATATTAGGTTGTTGATTAGGAGAAACTAAAATTTTAGGAACAACCATTAGAAAATAATCCCTTCTTTTGAATGCTAGATATAATGCCAATATCTAGTCCACGGTCCCACCGAGTGTGCCAAATTTTTTATCACTCCAAAGATCACCTGAGCAAAGAAGTGCAAGCAATCCTTCTCTTCTTTTGATACAATGTGAACTTTTAAGTTGTGGGTGACTGGAGTTGAGAAAAACCTCCAGAGTGTACTAGTTCCCAAGTTTAATCACATAAACTAGTTCTCTAGAGGGGTTGAGGAGGAGAAAAAACACAAACTTAATTGAAATAATTTAAAATAGGTGATACACCATTTTTTGGATACTTATGGCTGCACGAGATATACTATTTGACACTTTAAAACCTGAAAAATTCACTTTGATTGTTGTTTGATTTACTCTCACATTCACAAAAGGCATGCACAAGTTTTCAATCTAGCATGGGAGGGCATATTTGAGTCTTTCCACTTCCAGGATGATTAACAAACTAAATTTACACTTAATATGATCTGTAAGAGCTTCACAATAACTTAATGGAGGTGTTTGAAAAATTTATTAGCATGCAAAGGAAAGAATACATTCACTAACACATACCATAACCTGTTGTGACATACTTCACAAAGCTGCAAATGGAGGAAACAAATATTTATTGCTTCAAGTAGGTGTTGTAGTACAAAACTGACATATCCTAAGCATGAAAAAAAAGCTCCCTCTTTCTTCAAAATCAAGGGTACATATAGAAAAAATAAGGAGTTAATTCAATTCACTCTCCAAAAATTAGCACTTCAATGTGAATTTGACTAAAATTAGCTAGTTGGAGACAAGATCCAATGTTAGCTCTATATGATCATACATGCATGGTTCGACCCCTTCTTGTAAACAAAAAAAAACTAATAATAACAAAGCTATTATTGATGTGCATGATGTTTACAAGGCTAAAAAAATATTTGATGGGCTTCGCATGGTCTATTTTTTTCTTTCATTGACTTGATCAAACTCCTTGACCCTAGTCAACATCCACCTTTACGAAACTAAGGTAAGGTTCCAAATTAGTAAGGATTAAGGTAATTGTATGGTATTTTCAAATTTTAAGGTAAATCCTTGGTTGGGCCAATACACATGGCTAATGATTGATTTCCTTTGACCTTAGCTAATATGGTTACCCCTTCACATGCAAATAATTGCATATTATTACAACAATAGAATTAGTGAAAAAGTTCTCACTTTGCGTGGGAAATGGTAAAGGAAAGATTATTAAGGAAACCCTAACCTGTGGTTAATACATACCATGGTTCGAGATATTCCCAACCCAAGTAATTAGGTTTGAAACACTAAAACTATTGTTCATTTGGTACTTTGTGAATTCGAAGCTTTTGGAAAAGGGGGAAACTATGCACAATTTTTCCCATCCGCTATTATTACTTTGAAATCTATTTCATCTCACCCCGAGCTCTTGTTTCATGGGTTTGAGCTTGCCATTTTGAATATTTAACACCATTTTTGTTGCTTTCGGGCTCTACATTTTGTTTCCTTGAGCTTTAGTTTGATTTCTTTGGCTGCCATGGTAATTACTTGACCCTACATGAGATTTAAAGTTTCGGGTTCGAGCTGGTATATGTTTTTGGATTAAGGGTAAATTGAAGATTTTTGGGAAGGACCCACATCCTTCTTACAATATGGGAACCATCACAAGGAACCCGAGTGAAGAAAATTATGGTGTGTTGCATACGTAACATATTTCAACAAGGATTCCAACTAAGCGAGTGAAGCTGATTTACGAAGTCTGCAATGCGCAACACATCAACAAGAAGTCTAGTGAGCTACATCTGTAGTGGAGTGAAGCCATAACTAGGAGTGCTATAACTACATCAAAGAGATAAGAGCTGCCATTGTAGAGAGGAACATAGTGCCTTGCACTGAAGTGAATTTAGAGATGTCACAACCTATGAAGAAACCACCTCCGGCGAGGATTGTGCCTCAAGGGGATTTGAAACTAGGTGGGCGGCACATAACCATGTGACTTGGTTGTACCACTCCCACCCCATCGATTGGGTTCAATCTGGTACATTATTTAGGATTTTTGTTTACACTTTGCAATGGCTCAGTAATTTTATAAGCTTCAACCGAGCTCGGGTTTTGTTTTCCATTATTTCACGAAAAGCTCATTCCTTTCTAAAAATGGCTTGGTCGTGGCTTCCAATCTATTTGTTGTGTGTTTACATTAGGTGGAACTATTTATTTTTATTTGGGTAATGGTTTTACTAGTTTGGTGCTCTCATAACTTGTTTTATATTTGTTGTTTTGTGTAGTGCTCACTTCCCTTTGACACCCTTTTGATACTGATCTTGATATTGTTGATTACATTATGGACATTATTATGATTTTGATTTAGTGTGATGTTAGATATTTGATCATGGATTATTGTGATCTTGATTTGGTTATGATGCATGATGATTATTAGAGACACTTATATGTGGAAGATGATATACTATTTGACATGTGATTTTAGATACTATGAGTAGATCTAGAAAATGGACATAATATGATGATGATATAGTTGTGGATATAGATTGTATGTGATAATGTTGAGTTCCTGGATGTTGTTGTGATTCATATGTAAAGATGATTTTTTGATTTTATTTATATCATGTTGGATGTTCTGATATGGCCATGAGGCCGAAGGAGGTATTTGTGTTTTGTAGGTTAAAATATCACAACAAACATCGGGGATTGGAGACTAACCACAATGGAATTCTAGGTGAATTCAACAAGGTCACCATGACAACATGTTTTTGTGTGTGTTGTATTTTGTTAGGGATTCCCATGGGGGATTACCTTTATATGTGACCATGGGTTTTGTATATTTTATTATGTGTTTCCTTTTTATTATTGTTGTATGTATTTTATTAGTGATGTGTCCCTTTCTTTTAATTAATTAAATTGTGGTAGATTAATGTGAGAAAACATATGGTTAAAAGTTAAATAAATCAAATTTGGATATAAGAAAGTAATAATGGAAGTTGTTGGCTCTTTGTATTAAATATGTAAGGGATGTGTAAGTTTGTGTAAGAGTTGTGTAAGTCATATTTTGGAGTATGAAATACTCCACCTCCTTGGAAATTCGAATTTGTCCTTGGGGGCTGTTTTTGGAGGCTTGTGGGACAAGTAAAACTTGTCCCATGCCTCTTAAAGCTATTTACCAACCATACCTATGGTTGGAGGGTTGATTTTAGCCCTTTTTAATGCATTTGTATCAATCATGTTGCATGTTTTAATTGCACTTTCTTCATGTTTTAAATTTGCAGTCCTTTGGGGTGTGGGATTTTGGAGTGTGCAAGTAAATTTGTCATATTTTCACCCACCTCTTTATTGTGCTTTGGAGAATGAAATTTTGACTTTTGTGTTGGAGTTGAGGATGTGTGATGTGGCATCCTACATGGATCCACATCATCCTCTTCTCTTCCCTCTTCTATAAAATTCAAACTCTTTGCTTGTTTTGGGTTGTTGAAACTTTGGAATGCTTCCTTGGGGAAAATTTTTCTTATTGATTGGAGCTCTTGCTTTGGAGGAATTTTGGGAAGACTGTTCATGTTTGTGCTTGGCTGTTTGGAGTGATTGCATTGAGATAGAGACTGTTGTTTTGGAACTTAGACAACTCCATCATGGAGAGGTAAGAGCTTGGCTCTTGAAATACTCTTTTCCTTTATGAATGTGCTGGTATTGTGTGAATGTTTTAGCATGTTTTGTGTGTTTATTGGCTATGGGTAGATTTCCATAGGAGCAGGTGTGTAGAGAAGGCTATGGGGAATCCATGTGGGGGCATAAGGAATGCCATTGGCATCAGATATTGTGGAGGGAGTTTGGGTTTGGGATCCACCATGGAAAAGAAATAACTTGCATTTCTTACTGGGGGCATAAGGAAATGTGGGGGCATAAAGAGGGATTGTGGGGGCATAAGGATATGTGTGATGAATTATTTGGCAGCTTGTTATATGTGGATGCCCAATTCCCATTGGGAGGCATAAGTAGCTTCCCCATAGTCCTTGCTCCTTTGGATTACATGATCAAGCTGCGTCTATTTGAATGCTTTTCAAATGTAGTTTGTCAGAAAGCTCATTGTCTTGTGTTGAATGTGTTTTAAATTATTTATGCGTGTTGAAAGAATCTTTGTGTGTTGTGGAAGCCTATTGTTTCCATGGGTTTATATCCATTCCTTATTGCATTGTGGTTGGGGCTGGGGGCCGGTGATAAAGGATGGATTCTCCTTTCATTGGATGTCTTGGTTGGGTGGAGAGCGTTGCCTTTCCCCCACTTTTGTTGTGATCAAATTGGAAGAAAAAGAAAACTTGCATGTTGCTTTTCGGAGCAGAAGAAGACAATTTTTCCAGTCCCTTGTGAAATATATTTTATTGTAACCTTTCCCACTTTGAAGTGGATGAAATTGTAATGTATTTTGTGAAGAAAAGATGTATGTAATTGGTTATGAAAGTTGCATATTTGAATTGTGAAAGATATTTATATTCATTACTGTACACTTGAAAGAAAGAAAGTGAAATCTGCTAATTGCATTCAAGGAAGGGAAGAATGTAAAGATGTATTTCTTTTTGAATTAATAAAGAATTTCAAGACCTTCCCTCATTTGCATTGTTGATTTAAATTGGAATATCAGATTGTGAATGAAATCCCTGTTTGGAAAAAAAAAAATGGAAAAAGGAAGAAACACGTGAGATGAAATTGTATTATTCTGCCTTGTTTAAAATATATGATTTTGGGAAAGATAGAAACTAGATTCTTGTTTTAATGATTGATTGAAGAAGGAAAACACTTAAGGCTAGCATGGAATGAATTCAATGTTTTATTGCATGGCAAAAGAGATAGTTAAATCTCTGTTTGAAGGGAAGAAATGTATGTGGAAAATAATACAGGATTTGTATCTTTGGAAATGTATAAAATTGAATTCAGTATTGCATTTTGATTTAGAATGGTTTGTATAAATCACTTAAATGTAGTACATTGGAAAGGAAAGGAACTTTCATACTTGGAAGTAGAAATGGCAATTAAATCCCTCAAGAAATTGATCTCTGTTGTAAATTTAAAACTGGCAAATAATTTAATTAAAATGCATAGTTCAGGCCTACACACAATAATCAACTTGGAAACATTAAAATTTAACATGATACATTATCAAAGAACTCATTTTGACAAAAAAACTTAAGGAAATCATTTAAAACCTTGCAAAAATCGGGCCTAAACCTTTTATAGTCATTTTGTAGCCTTTTTCTATCAATGGTTGGAAAACATCCAAAATTGGAATCAATCAAGTAAATTCACCTTCTTAAAACATCCTAAATCCTTTTCATAATAATCCTCCATGTCTTTTTGGCATGTTGAGTAAAGGAGAAGATCAAATTGAATAAATCTATAAGTTAAAATTTACCAGTTGGCTTTTTAAAATCCTACAGAACATTTTATTAAAAATTAACCCTCAAAATTTATCAAAATATAAAATTTATGATTCTTAAGTAAAGAGGGCATCGAGAGCTTTCCAGAAAGTCCTTGTTTTCCAAAAACTAAGATTTCTAGAAAAAGTTATGGCCCTTTGAAGTTTTCTTTCTTGGCGGGAAAATTTGGGAAAATTTTCCTTGGTGGGCCCACGGCCCGAAAAGCTCCCTTTAAAAATCCTTAGAAAAATTTTGAAACATTTTTGGGGAATTTTTTTAAATTTCCCTTGCAGGCCCACCTACCCATAGCCAATCATAGGCTGCCACGTGGCACCATGGGGTGTGATGGCGGAGGCGGAACCTCGAGACCCTTTCCTTTAGAAATTTTTGTTTTGGAATTTTTTTGTGTTTCCTCCCACGGCCCCGCACTCCCGCCCTGACTTGGAGAAGACCCTTATGTGGATGCATGGACCCGCGCATAAAACTTCTCCCTTTTTCCTCCCTTTGGCAAATTTTCCTCAACGCCACCACCACCCCGCCTTTCCCTCATCCTCTCCCCGCCTTCACCTAGAGGCGACACGTGTCCCAGAGGACCCACTACTGTGCGGAAAAATTTGGATCTTTTCCCCATGCAAGAGAAAAATTGGCAAAGTCTCCCCGCAACCCACTGACCCGTCTCCTTTGGAAAATTTTCATCCCTGGGCCCGCTCCTATGGGAAAATTTGACCCCTAAGACTCATCAGTCCATAACTAGAGTTTTACAAGGAGTTAGGAGGACTTCTTTATATCATCGGAAAGGTGAGAAAATTTTCTATCCAATGGGAATGATTTAGGGAAATTTTGAATGCATTGTGTGTGAGAAAATCAAGTGTAAACTCTGAGCTGTTAGAGAGTGGGTATGGTGATAAATTACCCCCTGAACCTAACTAAAACTTCTAACCCTAAAATTTGGACCTTGTGACCTCTGATAATTGATAATAAAAGAAAAGTATGTTCTAGTAGATTAAACTTTTCAAACCTATTAGTGTCAATTGTTGTCTTGCAACTTGGTTGTGGACACTTCTAATAAAAAAATTATTCCATAATTTTTCTTGACTAACCCTAGGTTTTTTCTTGGGTCTCAAGTGGGTTGTTTAACGGCCATCACACTTTGTGTTGTGTAATGGGTTACACAAACTAGCCTTGACGTTATGGTTTTGACCCTACAATAGCTCATTATTTGAGAAAGGAACACATTACTCCCTAGCTCAAGTTAACTCTATTGTAACCTTGGGAAACTCTATCATGGTTCTTTCGCTCAAGTTCATCTTTTAGGTCAATGTTTTGTTTGTGTCTCCCACCCATCTCGATATTAGATTAGCATTTTCTAGGCATCATTTACCTTGTGCTCAATGTGTATTTACCAAACCCTCTTAGGATGGTCATTCATTGTTGCATTCAATACCTAACTCAATGTTTCCTTGGACTCGAGGTTGTCATCTCTTTGTGGATCTATTTGTTCAAGCTGCCCAACTCGCCGCTCGTTTGGAAATGAGCTTAGTTCATTACATCATGGTTGTTTGAGATTGAAGAACCATGTATTGTTTTCATTGCTATGTTTGCATTGAGCCCTTTTATCCAAGCCAAGGCTTCAATATTGTTCGGTTTGCCTCACTCCACTCGGATCGTTGTCTTAGCTCTAATGTTCAGAAACTTGTGGGTTTTTTTTTTTCTGGATTTTCTACCCTTATTTGGCGTGAACCATGTCTTGTTATTTTGAGGTAGCTCAACCATGTTTACACATCCTATTCATATCACCCAACTCATTGTTATGATGGGGATTTACTATGTTGATAGTAGCTTGGCCTAGCTCGTAATGACCCGCTCTATGGTGATCTCCCCATGCTTTGCTTTAACTCGGTGGGCTCAACCTTCCTTTCATAGACCTAACTCAACATTGCGAAAACCTAGATTGATTTAAGATTTTCACCACTTGGTAACTTTCTATTGTTGATGAACTCCTTTTAGCTTAAAAGGTAAGATTTCTGTTGTAAATTATAAGCGGTAGTCACTTAAAGAATTTTGGGGTTTTATGACCCATATTTTTAAATGATGGTTGTGGATTATCACTTTGTGTAAAACTAATTACTATTTTAGATCTCTTGTGATTCTTTTTGGAATTTTCATTCATCTTCGAGTGATGGGTACTTTGAAGATAACTTGGGGTTTTTAAAAAACCCATAATTTCATTATGACTTGTATAATTGATCATACATGTTAAAATATGTATTTTGAGGAATTTTTTATGAAAGTTGAAATATTTATATTTCGGGAACTCTGTTTTCCTTCCAACCTGGATGACTATCGGCTTAAATTTCTAGATACGGGAACTTGCATTTGCAAATTTGACATCTGCAAATTTTCATTATTATGTGCCAAATTAAAATCAGTTCCAAATCTAAAATTGCATCACTAAAACTCTATTTTTGAAATTTACATCTTCATACAAAATGTATGATCTGTCTTATTCTAAATCTCATTTTCTTGAAGGCTTAATGAATATCTCGTAGAGATTTTCTACGAAATTTTTTACCTTCTTGTTTTGTTTTACATACTTGATGGAAATTGCAAATGTGGAAAATATTCACATCTATAAAATTTGTACCTATTTCATATTTCCTTGAGTAGTTAATACTTTATTTGAAATATTGTTCCACCGAATCTTTATATCTTTCCTTTGTGCAAAAATTACACTCTTCCGGATCTAGAATTTTATACATTGTTGGAACTTATTTTGTAAGATGGAAAAATGTGTCTTCCTTTGTTAGAAAATTGCAACTTTTATAAGTCTCGTGAAATATTTAAATTTGGAACTTACTTTTAGAACATGTACTTTGTAATATGTGAATTGAAATATACTACTTTTTGGTCATATGTACCTTTGAAATATGTAAATATTGTAAATTATATGGAAATGATTTTCAATTTATATTGCGATTATTTTAAATTCATTCTTGGAAATTCATCTTTTGCTTGAGACCCTAATGGGAAATGTCAATTTATTATTTTGTGTAATGCATAACAATCATTTTAAACCTATAATTTTTACTCTTTAAAAATGTTTGGAAACTACTTGATGGTCTAGATTCTTTTGCATTTGTCTTTATTTCAGTTGAGATTATCCACAAACCTGTACCTTGCATCTTATAGTTTACATTGATGGCTATAAATTTGATCATTCATTTATGATCTAAACATTGCATTCATATAAACTCTGTTTCTCATTAATTTGTACTTGTATGTTATTTTCCTCATTGATTAGAAATACTACAATCTATTCCTCCCTTCTAATAAATAATGCAATTATTTCCGAAGTTGAAAATATATCGAAGAAAAATCCTAATCTCGACATCATTTTCACTTTCTTCTTTTAGGTACAACGAAGCAACAATTGGATCAATAATGGGGTAGTGACTTACAAGGAAGAAGTCTTGTCTTCTAAGAAAAGATGAGTTATTTTCTTCTTTACATTTCTAGCTTTAGATTTATCTACATTCTTTCTTAGATAGCAATATCCAATGGATTGTGTGGGAAATTGTTTACAATTTCCTTATGAATATATACAATTTGTTTTATGTAATGAGTTATATGGTTTTTCCTTTACATTGATTTTCAGTTTACACAACTAAATGAACATCTAAAAAATCAATTGAATAAGACAAGCGCATATAATCATAAGGACATAGAATGAACTATTTGTACCTTTATTTGAAACTAAGGATGAAAGAATGAACACGAAACAATTGTGCTTCCTCTTGACAATTTCAAACTTTGCAACGATTACTTGCTACTCTAGCATTTCGATTTTTAAAGTATGATACCTTTCCCATCTCCCTCAAGGCCCTAAATATTTTTTCATGGTTGATGCATCATCTTGGTGGAGATGACAATTGAAATGGCCTCATATATGAGGAGCAGGCATCCTATAACCGTATTCCTAGTTGTTTATTGCATGTGTACTTACCCAATCACCCACTAAAACCAAGTAACCTGAAATATTTTTGTGCCCCTTCCTTATGATGACGAAAATCGGTCAATAGAGACCATGTTTGGGTGATGTGGAGTGACTGAGTTTTCAATTTCTTTCTCCATGTGTTACGTGCACAAATTCTAATTGTCGCTCCTATATTGGCTTGGTCTAGTTTCATTCTTTCTTAGGTTCTTTGTGATAATCATTCATGCTAAACATGATATTTCAATCCTCACTTTGTAGACACCAAAATCGTGTCGTAATCACCTCATTCCCCTACCACATGACCCTATAATCATTTCCTCATCCTCAACACTTTAGCACCTACCTCTTTGCACCCCACACATTTTAATTTAATTAATTTAATTAAATTAATGCCATTTATCTTTATACATATTAATTTAATTAAGTTAATAACCTTTTACCCACACACATATTAATTTAATTATTTACATTAAATTAATTCACCACCCTCACACACCTATTTAATATAATTTCTTTATAAAACCCAACATTAGACCTATTCCCTCACCTCACATTAAAAGCCTCCTAAGGTGGGTTTTGCCCTGAGGAAAAGAAGAGACCCTTATCAAATGGTGGAACAACTTCCCAGGAAATTGTTGAATAGCCCGAGATACCTCACCCAAACCGATGTCGGTTTTCCCTAGACCAATGTCGGATCACCCTTAACCGATCTTTGGTTATATCGGACAGACAAAATGGCCTATTTAGACCCATCTACAACTTTGTAATAGGGGTTGAGTTATTGTTTGCAAACTTCTAATCTCAGATTCGATCTCTTTAGATGTGACAACAAAATGAAGATTGATTTGGGATCAACTAAGGTAACCAAATACACTGGCACAACAATGAGACTTTCTTCCCAAGCATTCTCCAACACAACAACTTCTTCATTATTCTTCAGACTTGTACCTCATAGAAGAGTAAGTATCCTCCTTCCATCTATTTCATTTTTTGCTCATCATCTGTAGTCTTTGTGGTAAAGGAACCTAGTCTTTTACTCTTTGTCCATTCCCTCTCTCCAGTTGCAGCCACCTTCCATACCCAATCATCTTAATACTTGGCCCAAATTGCCCATTTTGACCTCCTCAGTAATCTCAGACCTTCGTAACATATCTACATCTCCTTTGTGATCAATTCCCATCTCATTATCCACTCCACTTTCACCCCAAAATTCCAAAACCTAGATGTGTGATTCTACCAACCCCAACTTAACCGTCGTCGGTTACGGTCAAACCCTCATCGATTACTGGTCAAAAGTTACAGTAAAATCGTGGTGGTCTCTGTGTTGCTTGTTTTCTACTAGAATAATAACTTGTTTATGAGATATACCTACTTGAACACCTATTTGACCTTCAGATCTGTACCTAACCTAGCTTGTTAGCTTAGATTCACTTATAACCAACCTACTTGACCTCTGGATCTCCTTCTAGCCTAGCCTGTTAGATTAGATCTAGCCTATTGTGTTTTGTATGAGATTCCTAAATCATATTAAACTACAGTAGGACAATATTTACTTTATTTCAGCATTGAATTGTTTTAAATAGTGGACTGACAACCATCTAGGAAGTATCGCACTTCCAAGATCTAGCACATGCTAGGCAGTCCACTGCATATATCGTTTAACTCTCTTTGGTGGTCTTGTTTTGATTCTTATATAGGTAGTTCCTCCTAGCCAAAAGGAAGGTCTCATAATCACTTCGATTCGGAATTCAGATACACATGCATACAACCTTCAACCATCTCAAACCAGGTATTCCTCTTACCACCTTTACCTTATCTATTTCGTCAAGTACTTCTCAGAAAACTAAGAAATCAGGTGAAACATTTTGGCACACCGGTGGGACCCATTCGGGGTTCCTTGCATCTTTCTTCATTCCTAGGTGAAAAATTGTGTGTGTTTGTTTCCCTTCTAATAGCATTCACATTAATACCTTCTCCTTGGTAACATTCTCTTCTTTCTATTTGCTCCGAAAGACACATTTCTTTTGGTGTATTTAAAAAGAACCTTCTTCCCCTTTGTTTTCTACATTTTAGTGAAAGAGCATCCCTCTTCCTATTCATCTATTGCTATCATCAAATATCATACTTTCAATTTGGGTTTAAAACAAGTGCACTACATTCTGATTTAACTCATTAGCTCACATTAATTATGGGCAACCTATACTCTGGAAGTCATGACCAGTTGATGGTTGAAAAATGAATTGTAGAAAAGCACTTCTATCCTTTTCTCTTTCTTTGAGTCTTACCAAACCACACAAAAATTCAAAATACATACATTCTTAAACAACATCCTACTTGGAAGAAGCTGTAGGTGATCACACGATCATGGTACAGTGGGCACCCAACTCATCCTCTGTCGAGTCAGTCATACGTCGAGTGAAGCCCACCCCGCCATAACATTCCTGAAACCTCACCCTTTAGAATTATTTCTTCATAGGAATCCTTCCTCACCAAGAAATTCTATTGTTCTTCATAACGATCAATAAATAGTCCATACAAATAGCATAAGCACTCTAGGAACATTATTTCTTAGTGTTTTGCTTGATTTGAGTTTTGAGGTGAGAGATTTCGATCATCATTTTTGTCTTTCCTTGCTCAATCCCAATCATAGTCGGTGTATTCTGACTTCATCTGAGTGTGCCTAGACCACATCTACATCATTCTCAGACTTTTGGGTTTGATTCAACACCATATTTTTAAATCACAACCATCTTTCTTATTCTCTGTTTCAATTTCACAATAACCAAATATGGTTACCTTTAATCGCATCGGTTTAACCAACCGACGTTGATCAAGTCTTCTTGGATACCTATCCAAAAGACACCTATTTCACTTTCTGAGCTGTAAAAGGCTCCTATCACCTTCCATATTGTCGTTACTTCAATCACAGTCACCTTACGTCTCATCCTGTGTAAAAATTGTCACTCTAGGACTATCATTTAATGATCGTTGGTTTTTCACGGTGTGACCGCACGCACGATTAAGCCTAACGGCATCGGTTTACATGGCCCGGCATCGGTCACCTGTCTTTATTTTATAGCTCACCAACCTGACCTAATTCATTCACTATTGACTATTTTCCTAGTTCTGTTGTGTTATGTGCCATTCAAACATAATACAGTCTCGCCAAATCAGTTCCTATCCACATGGTGCTAACCCGTATTCATGCAAATGGCCTCGTATTTCACACTATTCGACTACCGCTCCCACCTAGCCCATCATCACCTAGCCCTTTGCCACCTTCCATCTCATCATCCATGGATCCTAATCAACCTATCACCATTCCTATAGGTGACATGGAGTTTGCACAACTCCTGGATCAGAATCCCACTGCTTTGAGCCACTACATCACCCATTCCTCCACTCGAGATGCCTCGGGTCATTTGATCTATGACATGCCCGTATCCTTATCTCCATCCCTAATGATTGCTTCCACCTCGGCTCCACCTCCTACCATGGTGACCTCACATGTTTTATCCCCAGTTGTGTCCCAACTAGGTCCCATGCCAGCTTTGACTGCCGCATCCACCACCCTCTGCATTGCACCCATAGTCTCCACCATACCTTCATCCACTACCCAAAACATAACATCCTCCACACCTATTGTCTCATATATACCAGTCGCAACACTACCACCCTTGGTGTCATTAACCTCTACCCCATTTCAAAACATTGTCCTTTCTATTCCCCAATCTCTACCTCCCATCTCTACCAGGGTCACTACGAGTGTCCCACCCTCACATACCTACTACCAGCTGCCTCCTGTTTCATCGGTCATTTAGTCCAAGTATATACCCTCGATGTCTGTCTCTCAATTCCCACCTCCTTATTCGACACCACCATATTCTGGAATGTCCTATTCTTCATATGTCCAACAAAAACCTCCTTTCGCTCCGGGGGGTACCCAATCTTCACAACCTAACAATGAATTTATCAAGTTAATGATGGACAAGATGCAGACATTAGAAGCATCTGTTTTCAGCTCTGCAATTCTCTCACCTATGACAAGATTTGTAATGAGCCTATTCACCCATCCATTCCCATTCGCCCATATCCGTACACTGGGAGATGCCTAAGTTTAACCACTTTAAC
Organism: Taxus wallichiana var. yunnanensis; assembly: GCA_018340775.1. NCBI lineage: Eukaryota > Viridiplantae > Streptophyta > Pinopsida > Cupressales > Taxaceae > Taxus > Taxus wallichiana. The sequence continues at coordinate 188,678,566 of CM031235.1, forward strand.
AGTAAGGAAGACCCACAACAACATTTGCGATCTTTCAAACATGGGTGTTATTTAATTGCCCATGATGATGCTTTGCTTTTGCAAACCTTTCCCATGTCCCTAATGGGTCCAACATTGGACTGGTATAGTGGATTACCTAGACATTCCATCTTCTCATTCAACCAAATAGCCCAAGCCTTCTTGGATCATTTTTCAATTAACGTTGTCAAGAAGGTTACCATGACCGATCTTTACTCCACGCGTCAATATGACGATGAATCTATCACAGATTTTTTCACTCGTTGGCGTAGCCTAATCAACCAACTCACTTTCTAATTACCATAAACTGAACTCATAGAGCTCTTCACACGAGCTTGTGCTAGACATATCTCCCCTACCTTACAGGTGCAAACCTTTTGGACATTCGATGAGGCTTTCACCATGGCACGTAAGCTTGAAATTCATGCCATCGAAGAGAAGAAGATACAATTACAAAACAAAAACTCATTTAAATCACATGATACTTCCTCTTCCTTGAAACCTTAGACGAGTTATTCCAAATCTAAGAGGCGCGCCAACGTAGTGGTACTTAAGGCTAGCCTTGTTCATCCACCCAATCACGCTAAACCTTCATCCAATGCCGCCAGTCCAAGCCTTACAATTCAAATGAGAACAAAAGAAATACACCTCAATTAGGGAACCATATTCATCTGTTTTAGAAAAACTTATTAAAGCTAATGCCATCACCCTTCCTCCTATCAAACCACATACTGGTTTTGACCCCTCTCGCCCCATACTAGGTTGGTACAAGGAAAATGACTATTGTAACTATCACCGTGTAAATGGTCATAGTGACAGCAATTGTATCACCTTTAAAAACATTGTTCAGGGAATGCTCGAGAGTGGCGAGTTAGTCCTGGATAACCCTAATGCACTTGACCAATCAAGACCTTCATATATTTAAGAAACCATTCCCTAACCATTCCCCATCTAATGATCAAACTGGTGATGCCTCACACAACGAAAGTAATACATGAGAGGTACATGTTATCTTTACCAACTTACCACTTGATTCCCAAATATCTTCTATCCCCTCCATTGAGGAAATCCTAGCCCGAAATCCTCTACCCACACAGGAACCTACTTTATCTATTCCTCTACCCATAGAGGAAAGCCCTTCACCTCCCCGTACACCTGTGGAGGAGTCTCTCGTTAGCATCGATATCATTTCCCCTTCAGCTTCCCTACCTAGTGAGCCACTACCAATTATACCTCCTCCACCCACAGAGGAGTACCCATCATCTTCTCCACCTATTCAGGATCCAATAGATTTGCCATTTCCGCTTAGTGACCAATCTCCATCGGCTACCCAAGATCCTACAGACCTACTTTTTGACTCTTTTACCTATAGAGGCCGAAGAGTGAATTCCTATTTCTCAAACATATTTTACAGGAATCACCACTCACTCCACATCTACCTTATCTACCACATTGTTGTTCTCACATTTGCCGATTGCCTAGATTATGTTGATAGGGCTTTACTTTGGGGGCATCTCTTACTCCCGGTCTTGACCCAAATGCAATCATATTCCACTTGACACCTTGACCATTTATCCAAAGAAGTTTCAACAACCCAAACCGCACATGAATATAAATCTCGATACATCTACTACATCATCCTCATCTATACCCACCTCTCTACCGACTAGCGGATGTGTTCCAACACCATCTCTTGTATCTAAACCTACTAGTGTTCTAGGGGTCACACCCACATCAAACCTTGCACATCCTCCTGTTAGGATACACTTGACCACATCTTCCCATATACCTATGGAACCAATCCCTCAACCTAAACGAAAAACCCAACCTTCTAATCCACATGCACCGACCTCACCAACTACACCTTTATCACCTTCACCCTTACCATCCATCTTGGGACCTCACCCCTCTACCTTAACAAAATCTACCCTCTCTAGGGGTAAACCTAAAATTCCCTTGACCCCTTTACCATAGCCTGCAACTCTACCTAGGAGAACCTTGTGTCCTTCATCACCATCTGTAACTTCTTTGCCTCCTATACCACCATTACCTTCTATACCTCCTTCAATACCGTGACATTTTCTTCCACCTCACAAGTACCTCTCTCTCGACTTCGACCAACACCTACCACTTCGCACCTTAGTCGTCCCTTGGGTCACTCATCCTCTCCCACCATCTACCTTTCCATCTACATCACATGCTCCCCTACACCTCTACCTAAGAAAAAGCACCAAAATTGAAAAAATTGTTAATTTCCAAAGAGGTGGTTAAACCTACCCCTCTTTTTGTTGCTGCACCTACACCAAAGAAAGTACAACCCAAATCCAAGACTGCATCACCTCAACTACCACCACAACTACCTAATCTTCCAACTAAACCTAATTTTACTTCACAATGTGATCCTTTGGTGGTATCATATTCCACCATCTTTGCTAACCTCCTCAAAATATCTTCTATCACTCTCCATTCTCTTAGACCTTATGACCCTCTTAAACCTAAGCCGGAAGGGTTTGATGATACTAAAATTTGTGCTTACCATCATGTGTTAGGACATGATGTTGAGAACTGTAAGGGTCTAAAGGTTGCCCTCATTCAATTATGTCCTTCTGACCCCAATTTTGATGATGATGACCTCCTAGATGATGAACCTATTTCACCCTCACCACCTTCTTCACACCTTCCTCCTACACCTATACCACAACCTCCATCTTCACCGCCATGACCTTTCTTTCCATCTCCGAAATTTGAAATTAACATGGTTTGCATTAGAGAACTTGCCACGCCACCACCCAAATGTCATTGCGCCCAACTAACCTCACAAGGATTTTCTCCTCCAGTAGGTTTTTGCCCTTCATGTCGTTATACCACTTACCCTACACCTTCTCCATTTTCCAACTCCCCTCAAATCAACATGGTACACGTCACTACACGTGCAGAAGGGAAAAGAAAAGGCAGCTGACCCACCAACCAATCTTATACCCAACATACCATCTACACCCATACCTAAAATAACTATCCACGGCCCCGCATACCCCATTTCTAATGGCATCACACATCGCACCATGCTCAAACAACTACACCAATCTCCCCTCAAAATGTCCTTATACGACCTCATCCAAACCTTGGAGTCACATCGTCAAGCCCTCATGGAGGTCCTTCAATCTATTGAGGTTTTACCTAATGACCCCACACTGTAGCATCTATTATCACACCTCATCATGTTGCCTCACTCACCAAATTGCCATCTACCTCATCACCTCCACCTGTTCACCAAGTTGCTATCCTTAGTTTCTCGGATGACGAAATTGTCCCCCACCAAACCGATGACCCAGATCCTACACTTTTCATCTCCATCCATATCGATAATATACACATCGATGTGTTATGATCGATGGGGGCACTAGCATTAACATCATCTCCTCTCACACATTCAAACAAATGCGCATACCCAATAATTGCATGCATAAACATCCAGTCATGTTGCATTCATTCAATGATGCCATTACCTCTACACTTGGCACTATTGTCCTCCACGTTCATGTGGGTCCCCGTATTGTTCTGAATTGTTCTACGTGTTGGAAGGGGAGTTTCAATACAATTTGTTTCTCGTGCACCTTGGATTCATGCCATGGGTTGTGTTCCTTCTAATTTACACCGATGTGTAAAGTTTGAACATGAAGGACGTTCCTATACCATTCTAGCTAACCCATCACCTTTTAAAACTTGCAACATGCTTTACCGGCCCAATGATGTCCTTGTACCTATTAAGGAATCTACCTCCCTACCTACATCTTCTTCACACACGACCCCATCCACTAGTGCCGTTGCAACCTCACCTTCACCCAAATCTTCTATTCCCACTCTTTGTTGTTGCTTCTACCGGTTACACATCGATTCCCAAATAATCGACCCCTCTACCGCACTGTCTGGGGAACAACACCTACCTCACCTCCCGATGATGGCCCCTCACGGGCTAGCCTCTACGCACTAGTTGGCCTCACCATGACCTTATCCTTGGGTTTCTTCGGGTGCCTTGTACTCTCCACACCTTTGTGAGTGTGGGATCTAGTCCTCTCATTGGAGGCTTGCTTTGTGCTTTGTACTCGGTATAAGAGGGCACATCTAGCACATCAACTACCAAATGATCCTAGTAATACCTTGACTCTCCTAGGGCATCTCGAACACGGCCATGGGCACTTTGTCTATGGAGGTGCCTTGTGGGTCTCGCTAGTTACATGGGTACTGTATAATGGGACCCTATATCCTCGAACTCTGTACATTTAAGCCCTATCTTTGGTACTAGAGCTCGAGTTGGCCCTAGAATCGTGCTGTGCTCGTATTTGGGCTCGCAGGTAGTAATATGTGCATGTGCTACTATTAGCTAGCCCTGACCCGTAACCTACCCTTGCACACGTGTGACCAATGGCCTGTAAAGCCTACACTGTTCTATAGAGTGGCTATCTCCCCTACATCTCTACCTACCTCCTCTCCATCTCCACTCCCCTGCCTCCACCTATTTAAGTACTGTCCCGCCCTACCCGAGCCTACAACATCACTATCTAGGCTCGTAATATGGTAACTCGTGCCTCGTACTCAGTCATTACAATTTGCCTTGCATGATCCCAAGCTGCATCACCAAAGTAGCCACCTGCCCATGTAGGGTGTCTCTCTAAACTATGTGATAGTGGCTAAGTCACCGGCTGTTTTGGCCTCAATGGTATGACTCTCAGTTTGTTGTGCGCCACCACCGCTGCCTCTACCCATTTGCTACAACCCCAACATCATCAATATGGGTCTCTACTACTGCTTCTCCTATCTGGGTCGACATGTGGGTCGTGGTGGAGACATAGGTCTCTCCACATCATCTCTCCGTATCTTTGCTTGGGAATGGAAGCGGGTTACCCTAGACCAATCAAGCGGTGTCTAACCCGCTCTATGGGTATCCGCTCATGCTCACCTGCTCTCCTCCCCTCTATCCACAGATGTATCTGTAGCCCAGCTAGCTCTGTGGCCATCTGTCTATATGAGGGGAAGCCCACATACGACCTCCAAATGATGTCCATCCTAGACAACCCCTCTAACAAACTCTTGTAGTAAGCTACATCATGAGTAGCTCTGGCACCTGGGCCTCTCCCATAATCCGGTACCCTGCCGCTTGCCCTCTACTCTCAACACTCTCGTGGAAATACATCTGCCGGGGGCATCCCCATTGGTCGAACACAAACAATGTGCTTATAAGCCAGCAATGATGTAGTAGTACGACTTGCAGATGTTGAACCTACGCGATTACTCGTAGGCCCATAGCTCTCTATACACTGTGTGCCATAATACAAGTGCCCATGCAAACCGTGTCCATTGTATCATCATGTCATGGAGGAATCCCATCAGTGACCTTGGGAATATCCCCCTCTACATCGACAATGTGAAGCAACACACTACCTCCATCACGAGTATAACTAACCTCATCTCCTCTGGATGAGCTCTATACATCACTCCATAGCTCATGCTTAGCACTATGGGCGTCGGATCTACTACACCCTCACCAAAAACAAGTGCCAGTAGCTCCTCACGTGCCTCTCAAGAGATAGAATAAACTGGGCCCCCAATAAGGGCAACCGTAGGATCCTGTAGACATCCTTTATGGTGATCATCATATCACCCATCGACAAATGGAAGGTGTTGGTTCTTTGAGTCCCATATATCAATGAGGACAACCGTAAGACTCACCTCTCGGACTACATGCTAGTAGTGCCTCACCCTATTAGCGCCACTCTCGCCACATGCTACCACTCCACCTACGTCGTGCTCGTGCATGCATCGATAACAAGGGTGACACCTGGGCCCTCATCATGACTCATCTCGGGCCTACATCCCACAAAAGTAATGTATTAGTATACCTTTCCCAACTTACCTATTTTACCCCACATCCCGACCTAATCTCTTTCCCCACCCCCATCCTGTTGGCCTTGTCGCTCACCCAAACCTACCCAAACCCATCTACCGAACCTATCTAACCTAACCCTCACCCAAACCTACCCTAACCCTCACCCAAACCTACCCAAACCCATCAACCCAAACCTATCTACCCTAACCCTCTCCCAAACCTACCCAAACACACCTATCTACCCTAATCTGTCACCCAAACCTACCCTAACCCTCACCCAAACCTACCCAAACCCATCTACCCAAACCTATCTAACCTAACCCTCACCCAAACCTACCCAAACCTATCACCCGAAACTATCTACCCTACCCTCACCCAAAACCACCCTCAACCCTTCCCCACCTACCCCTACTTTCTCACTTAACCCTTCCCCACCTACCCCTACTTTCTCACTTAACCTTTCCCCACATCACCTACTTTTTGGTCCCAACTTACCCTTAGGTTAACCGACACCAATTATCATCAACCGACCCTAGTTATCCCCGATTGACCACGGTCCCCCTTGATCGGCAAGATTTGTTCTTGTGGATCGATACGGTCGCTACCCACCGACGCGTCGACCACAAGCTAACCAACATTGGTCACCGTCGTCTTTGCTGCCATGACTTCCCAACCCTCCTTTTCCCTCTCCTACTCCTTTTACCCACCAAAATCCCTCTTCTCACCTCTAATTATTCCTCTTTCTCTCTTTTTACCTACCCCCTACTCTTCACTATCCCCGTTTCCCCTTTTTTTCCCTTGTTTTCAAATTTCTTCCCCAACCCCCATTTTTCACATTTTTAATATTTTAACCAAATTAACTCACAAATCAATCACAAAGGTTTAAATCCTACACGATCTCTCACGCCACGCCATCGTGGTGGAACCTCTGGCCTCTGTGCCACTCCTCCCGATCCCTCTCCAGCCTCCGCCATCCTCAAATCACCTCCGACTCTCCAACCAATCCACTCAATCCACCTGATATCGTGGTCCCACCTCTCGCCCAATCAATCTCACCTATGTGGCTCGCCAACCAAGCTCTCTGACGCTCTCTTTTATCCTCTTCCTCTTTTCTCTCTTCTTGTCCTTTTCTCCTTTTTCACAATACACAAATGAATTTTAAAACGTGGGTTTTCTACTTTTTATACCCTATCTCGACTCAACCGACATCGGTTAACCCTTAACCACTTCCGGTCTGATGCCCTAGACTACGCCATCGGTTCCTCTCTCTCTGTCATTGGTTCATCTTGACTCTTTGTCGATTACCCTACCTACTCATTTCCCTCACATTGACCTCATTTTCCTTACCTCTTTTTTCTTTTGCCTCCCCTACCCCTACTGGACCACTTTACCTTCTTCTCTGACCCTCCACCTTTTTTAACCTCACCTTGTTAACTACTTGGTGTTTCCTTATTTCACCCCTACCTCAGCCTTACCCGTGTTGTGACCTATCTACCGGATCCGAAACACTATTTGTGACGTTTGAACCAATGTTCTCACTATAACTTGCGACATGTTTTATTATGTTGTTTGACCTAATGACTTTAACTAGCCTATTTTTGTGACCGTTTATCTTGACCCTACCTTTGGTGTACCAGAATATACCTAAACGTTCCTGCCCTAACCTACATTGTGTTTCGACCATATCCTATACCTTAGATACGAATCACTACAAACTTGTTTGGATAAACCTATCAACCTTAGACGATGTAGAGTTTGCAAGCTCTTCAACCTGGTACCGTGTCACAGTTTATACATGTGCGTGTGTTCAACTGCCACTACCTTTGACCTTGGCCCATTTACCCATTTACCTATATGCCTGATTTACCCTTTACTCCTTTCCCATTTTTCACTATTCTTCTTCACATCCACTTTTATCAAACCACTCGCCGATGTGCTCTGCCAACTCATCAGTTCTTGGTTTGAGGGGGATCACCCTCATTCCCACTTGGGGCAACCACACTCTATTCTTGTTCATGTCGCTTACCAATACAAGCTACACAATAAGAAGGGGAAAAATGTAGACACCGAAATCGTGTCGTAATCACCTTGGTCCCCTACCGCAACCCTATAATCATTTCCTCATCCTCAACACTTTATCACCTACCTCCTACACCCCACACATTTTAATTTAATTAATTTAATTAAATTAATGCCATTTATCTCCATACACATTAATTTAATTATTTTAATTAAGTTAATAACCTTTTACCCACACACATATTAATTTAATTATTTACATTAAATTAATTCACCACCCTCACACACCTATTTAATATAATTGCTTTTATTAAATACACCTCACCTAACCACCCCCATCATTTGACCCATTAACCTAAACCCTAAACCAATGTCCTAAATAAAACCTAACATTAGACCTATTCCCTCACCTCACATTAAAAGCCTCCTAAGGTTGGTTTTCACCCCGAGGAAAAGAAGAGACCCTTATCAAATGGCGGAACAAATTCCTAGGAAATTGTTGAACAACCTGAGATACCTCGCCCAAACCGATGTCGGTTCACCCTAGACCGATGTCGGTTCACCCTTAACCGATGCCGTTATACCGAAACGGACAAAATGGCCTATTTAGACCCATCTACAACTTTGTAATAGGGGTTGAGTTGTTGTTTACAAACTTCTGATCTCGGATTCGATCTCTTTAGACACAACAAAAAATGAAGATTGATTTGGGATCAACTAAGGCAACCAAATACACTGGCACAACAGTGAGACTTTCTTCCCAAAGCATTCTCCAACACAGTAACTTCTTCATTATTCTTCAGACTTGTACCTCACAGAAGAGTAAGTATCCTCCTTCCATCTATTTCATTTTCTACTCATCATCTGTAGTCTTTGTGGTAAAGGAACCTAGTCTTTTACTCTCTATCCATTCCCTCTCTCCAGTTGCAACCACCTTCCATACCCAATCATCTTAATACTTGGCCCAAATTGCCCATTTTGACCTCCTTAGTAATCTCAGACCTTCGCAACATATCTACATCTCCTCTGTGATCAATTCTCATTTGTTATCCACTCCACTTTCACCCCAAAACTCCAAAAACCTAGACTGTGTGATTCTACTAGCCCCGACTTAACCGTCGTCGGTTCTCTCTAACCATTGCCGATTACAGTCAAACCATCATCGATTACAGTCAAACCATGGTCGGTCTCTATGTTGCCTATTTTCTACTGAATAACTACTGTTTCTAACATATACCTACCTAAACACCTATTTGACCTTCAGATCTGTATCTAACCTAGCCTGTTAGCTCAGATTCACCTATAACCAACCTACTTGACCTCTGGATCTCCTTCTAGCCTAGCCTGTTAGATTAGATCTAGCCTATTGTGTTTTGTATGCACGAGATGCCTAAATTATATTAAACTCATGCAAAGTAGGACAATATTTACTTTATTTCAGCATTGAATTGTTTTAAACAAGGGATGACCATACCATCTAGGAAGTATCGCACTTCCGGGATCTAACACATGCTTTAGGAAGTCCACTGCATATATCGTTTAACTCTCTTTGGTGGTCTTGTTTTGATTCTTATAAAGGTAGTTCCTCCTAGCCAAAAGGAAGGTCTCACAATCACTTTGATTCAGAATTCAAATACGCGTGCATACAATATTTAACCATCACAAACAGGTATTCCTCTTACCACCTTTACCTTATCTATTTTTCACAAGTACTTCTTAGTAAACTAAGAAATCAGGTGAAACATGCACTATTATTTCTCTTATTTTCCACACCAACTAAGAGACCTTCATGTTAGTTTGAAGTTTTTCTTTACCTAATTTATGTTCTTTCCACATGGGCTTACTTGGCCAAACTTTCAAGATCCTCCCACATGGATTCATATTATGAGTGAGTTTAGAGTGCTTCATGCATTCATTGTTTGTCACCACTTTTTTATTATGTCAATGTAATGAATATGTTTTTTCATGCCATTCCTAGTGTCACGGATATGTTCTTCCTCAACACCTAAAACGTGAAGAATATGATGAAAAAATAATATCAATTAGTTTAGTACATCTTCTAACATTGGGAGAGTTAATGTGGAAGAGAGAGGTGGAAGTGGGAAGAATTTTTCCAACTTCCCTATGGAGAGTTGGGAGAATTTCCCCACACGGGTTTCATGCATGGAATTTTTAATCATTATCCATCCGATAAGTGATGAATGGTGAAGTAGGAGTGAACTTCCACTTCACAATACTTTATTTATAAATTTAATTAATTAAATTATTAATAAGATTAGCGTTATTAAATTTAATAATTAAATGATGAATTTATAATAAAATTAATAATGTTAAGCTATATATAATTAATTAATAATGTTTATTAATAGTTAACTAATTAATTAGTAACATTAATTAGATTAATATAATTAATTAATAATTAAAGTAAAATTGGTAATTAAATTTTTACTATTAATTGTGAGAGAGAAGGATATGCGAGGTAGGAAGGGAAATAAATGATGACGAAGGAAACGCGGTGAAATATGATATCCTAACAATAATGATTGGATTGCGGGAGAATTCGGAGAACAATGATGTTTTAAAATAGTGTGAGAGGCTGTTAATTATTGCATAACACATTAATGTGAAAAGTTTTGATTTTTTTAAATTTTGACTATTTAAAATTTTGGGACAACAAGTATCATCCCACATTTAAAAGGGGACATACAATGGATTTTTTTAGATATCCATCATATGTTAGGTATTTACGCCAAAGGTGTACTCAAAATTATATAAATGGGAAGGAAACCAGTGGAGATTCGATAATCAGATCATCACAAATCGAGACAACATAGTGTGTGGTTGTTCACGTACAAATTTAATCATGAATGTCCACATGGTGTGTCTCCATGTAGTTTACGATTGACGGATTGTCTTCTCATTTTGTTCTAAATTCTAGGTATGCATCTTACCTTCGGTTTACATATGGTGAGAAGTTTCTCTTACTATTGTCGACAATTCTTAGGTAAAATTATTCGAGATAAATTTAAACACAAATTTCACAAGATTACATCGATGGCTAGATAAACATGTGCTCTTATAGGTAGATGGGGTTGTGTTTTCGTCTAACATTTTTCTTTCATATCACGAAGCATTGATGTTGTTTCGTAGACACCAATTTTGGTATCGCTACCCCTCACCCCTGTGTTCACTCTCCATCATATTTTTCTACATACATACCTTTCTTCCCATTTAAATTTCCCTTTTCCCTCTTAAACTCAATTTATCCCACTTACCATTATTTTCTACCTTAATCATCTATTAATCATCCCTAATCATATTTAATCAATTCTAAACCCCCATTTAATTCATTTTCTCTCCTAAATCTACCATTTTATTCTACCTAGGCCCAAATTTAATAAATTCACCTCCCTTTTCCCTTTATTTAATATTTTTAACCCTCCACCTACCCATTTATTCATTCTATACAACCCTAATTTTTCCTAACCCTTCAAAACCCTAATCTCGCCTCTTATGGGTTCATTGCCTCGAGCTAGTCACCTTTCCACCATCCAAATGGATGGATCTCTGATTGGAAATAAAACATTTGAGTCGTCATCGACCCTATAAAGGTTCCCTTACCCCTCCTTTTCTTAGAATGTAATTTTGGATATTTCCATCCTTATTGTGATCTTACCTTCATTTGTTACTTTCTTTACATCTATTGTAATCATCTTAGAGCTCTCTTGGTAATCTTGTGTCCATATTTGGGAGATTTTGGGTCTCTTCTTCTTTCCTACATGTTTAGGCCCATTGTTGCAATTTTATTATCATATTCTTCATCGATCTTGTGTAGGTTTATTTATCCTCCACGAGCCCTATCTTAGCCTTCTAAAGCATTCATTTTCCATCTATAAACCTCTATTCTTTCCCATCCCTTTTCATCCAACCCTAGAACATCCCCAGTCATCGTTCAACTCCATCAGGTCACCTTTGACTGGCTTCCATTTTTAAACCTTTATGTAATTCTTATCTTCCAGTCATCCCCCCGACCTTACGGTCTCTTAGGCCTCGAGATCATGTGTTTCTTCCCTCTCTATCATCTCATATCTATTCTTCCAACCCTTAGTCGCCATTGACTCAACCAAGTTATCATCATCTAGATCAGTCTTTATTGTGTTTACCTTGATTTCATAATTTTCTTGCATCCTTTCTGTCATATCTAGTTCTAGGTCTCTTGTAGGTTCTTGTTTCTTCATTTTATCTTCATCATCAGCTCCAGGATATACATCTAAGTCCCTCGATCTATATTTTTTCTGTCATCATTTCACTTGGTCTACTCTACTAATCATCGACTAGACCTTGCGGTCTCAGTCGCCATCGACTGCATAGGTTTGGTTTAATTTTCTTAGATCATATATGCATTTTATCATTTTTATTGCATTTCATTTTCTATTATAGTTTTGATTTTGCTACATCCAATTTATCAATATTTTATCTTATTTTTATCAAAAATGTGGGTTGACATCCATCCTAGGAAGTTTTCACTTCTTAGGACTGAAATTTTTAGGTAACCCACCCATCTATCTACTAATCCATTTTTTTAGTTCTCTATTTACTGGTCATCAAGCTCTACGAGGAGGATCTCTCATTTTGTTCATGTATACATCAACATCCCATCTAGAGGTACCTTAAACCCTCTCATACTTGGAGTTTCTTGTTCTCTTGTTGCGATTTCACTAATCTAAAATAGGTAGTGAGGAAACTTGGTCAACATTTTTGCATGCCATGGGACCTACACTTTCTTAGCCGATCTTTTCATTTTTATTTCATTTTCATTTTCTCTATCTTCTATTAACCTCATACGAAGGAGTGTTTCTTTCTTTCTTGTGTGCATGGGTTTCTTTGCTTGGATTTTCTTTCTTGATTAAAATTAAAAATAATAAAAAAGGAAAGTGTTATCCAGTATTCCTTTTTTCTTAGTTTCTCCTTTTACATCATACTTTCCTTTCTTGCTTGATTGTCCTCATCGAATCTACACATTTCATTTTGATCTAAAAACAACCTTTCATATATATTTGACAATCTAGTTTAATTAGCGAGTTAACACTTTGCATACACTCTTATCATAGACATTTAAACACATGCATCAAAACTACACATCTAAAAACTTCCTCCCATGTGGAAATTGGAATTTCATCACCCAATAGGAAATCTACCATGGTGTTACGTTTGTATTACAAACTTTTTTCTACTAATATATTAGCTAAGCACCCAACTCCCTTACAACCATGGGGACCGTGAAGTGAGGGGTTGGGCCCAAATACTAAGTCTCATACAAGTTGTCATCACAAATTCATGCCTCACGTACCTTTGGGTATATCAAGGAATCCATCCAAAAATACCTAAAACCATCCATATATTGGCCATTTCCTAGGCTCCCTTAAAGCCCATTTTCATTTCTTTTGCACATCTTTAATAATCAAGATAATCAAAATTATGTTGTGTGATTTTCTTGATCTAATTAAAAATCAACATAGTTTTGTTTATTTTTGTTTCATTCTAGTTATTACATGATCCCAAGAAAAACAAATGGAACAAAACATGTCATCCAACAATATTCATATTTCCACTATTTCTTCCCAACAAACTTCAACCTTTTCTATCATTACTTCCATACCTTTGGTCACTTCTTCTGTTGTTACCCAACCCATGGTTCCCATTTCCTCTCTTCAATAATCCAAAACCATTCAACCTAACACCCATGTTTAAACCAACCCATTCCTTTATCATCACTATGTTCCATCTAGACCAACAACACCCCCTTCCGCCACCTTTATCGAAGCTTTAAGGCCTCCTATCATCCCTCGTGGGTGTGTGGATTATCAAGAGCTTCTCGATGTTAACCTATTTGTTCTCCAAGACTATCTTCTTTGTAAGTCTACTAACCTCCCCATTGATGGAGCTCCTTTGCAAAAAATTTATGGCTACCATTCCAAATCCTAAATCTATGCAAGTCCTTGCATCAAAACTTGTTTCTTCTTCCCTATATCTATGAATGAGATTTCCATGGCTCAACATGAGCTTGATCCTCACCAATCTCTTTCCACCATCTCTCATAATCACCAAACCACCCAATTGGTGGTCCCCATCCACCCTAATTTACCTTGTGTTAACATTATTATCACCTCTTCTAATCTCATCACATCATCATCTACTATAGTCACTTATGCCCCTATCTAATCATATCAAGAGTCTCACTTGCTCCCTCCTCCACCCAAACAATATAATCCAACTTTACCCATTATTTCCACTTCCCATGTCCATATAAATGTGATCACTTCACAATCCCATCCTTTTGAATCAACTCAAACCCATCAACCTCCTCCTCGAGGTGCTTATCACTACATACTTCCCAATCAATCAACTCAAGTATCCCAACCACCCATTACTTACATCCCAACTCATCCTATATCAAATCAATCAAATGTCCCCATCTCTCAAAAAGAACCCTTATCTCAACCCATTCAATCGTAACCCTTCAATTACATTACCCCTTATCAACCACTTCCACCAACACCCACTCATCCCCAAATATATCAACCTTATCAAAAACCTAATACATATCCTCATATGCATCACAATCTCATCCTTAAGCTTCTCAACCCCATCCATCTAACAATCCCATGAAAACATCATTGAGTAGAATGGCTAATCTTTAAGCCACTACCTTGGGATCTAATACCACCTTCTCATATAAATAAATTTGTAACAAACTTATCATTCCATCTGTCCCTATTAAGCCTTATCCTCCTAATTGGGAATTACCAAAATTTTCTAAGTTCAATAGCAAGGAGGACCCACAAAAACATAATTTTGCCTTCAGAAATGCATGCTACCTCATCACCCACGATCAATACCTTATGCTTCACACCTTCCACATATCGTTAATAAGACCTGCGTTGATCGACACAACGGTATCCCACAAAAATCATTATTTTACTTCACCCAACTTGTGTAATTATTCCTAGAACATTTTTTATCAATATTACGCATAAAATCACTATAACCGACCTCTACACCATTAGACAATATGATGACAAATTTATTGTAGATTTTGTCACATGATGGCATGGCATAATCAACCAACTATCATTTTCCCTTCCACAGACTGAATTAATTGAACTATTCTCATGGTCTTGTGTGAATCATATCTCCTCTACTCTTCAAATTCAATCATTTCAAACCTTTGAAGAGACATTTACCATGGCTCACAAACTCAAACTCCACACCCTTGAGCAAGGCCATCTTAAAATTTGATCAAATAAACCCATTACGAATTCACTAAGTCCTCCATACATGGTGAAAAATCTAAGAATACCACTAATGCCATCATGGTTAAATCCTCCTCCACATCCAATTCTCACATGGACCCTCCACAAAGAGCCCTAGATCGCCACCTAACTATAATCATCTTAGGGAATCTTATAGTTCAATATTTGACAAGTTAATGATAGTCCATCTTATTCGACTTCTATCCATCTCGACCTTTTATGAATCACGGTCCAAACCAACATGGTATCATGAGGAGTATTACTTGTAAATATCATCAAGTCGCATGATCATGACATTGACAAGTGTCGTACTTTTAAAGACATCATCCAAAAACTTATAGACTCGGGTGACATCCAAGTGGATAATCTTAATGCACAACCTAACCAACCTCTTAATGTCTTTAAACATCCTTTTCCTAATCATTTGCCTAATAATCAAACTTCACCCCACATCACGGGAACCTAATGCCCATACAATCAATAATATAAACCAAGACCCAACACCATCACCTACACCCATCATCTTGTCATACACTACATCTACCCTAATTTTAAACCCTTCTCCTACAATCACAACCTCATTAATATCCACACTTATTATTTCCATAACTACCACATAAAAATATCCAAAAATAATTCACGCATCCACACAAAATTTTGGAGATTGCTACTCCTAATACTAACCCACCTAAGCAATCTAATGTCACTTCATCACTCTTAGGAGCATCACCATCCATCTTAGGGCCAACCCCTTCATCCAAAACCCCCATAGTCAATAAATCCAAATCAAAACAACCTAATACATCTCCAAAATCTAACCTCCATTCCAGATCATCCACATCTCCCATTATGAGATCGAATCCAAGTCATCTAAGTCACCAATTATAAAAATTGAAATCAAGACACAATCACCTCTTTCTTCATCCAAATCCAAGACAGAATCAAATGCCCCCATAAATCCTCATCCTAATGAGCTTTCCTTCTTACCTTCATCAACCAATTCATCTTCAATTTCTTCACCAACCACCCCATTGGCTCTTACATAGAAATATTTCAACACCTCCTTCAATCATCTGTAATTATGCTTCCACCTATTTAACCTTTTTTATCCACGTGGCCCAAGACCTTTAAGGTTTGATTCTAATATAATTTGTGCATACCATCATGCACGGGACATGATACCAAAATTACAAAGCTCTCTAAAATATTATCCATAACCTTATCAAATAAGATGACCTTCTTGTCGAAGGGGACCACATTCTCCCATCCACCAAATCAGCTTCCTCATCCCAACCTTCATCCACTAAGATATCTAAATATCTTCATTCATCCTATAATTTCATCACTATTACTCCTCCAACATCAGCCCCTACTAAAGATGGTCCTCATATTTTTATCAATGTTGTTAGGATCACCAACCCTTTTCATCCCCATGACTTCCAATGACCTATTCAATGTAAATCTAAAGTCATTTCAACACTCCTCTTAGTGAGCCCACTCATCCCACTTCTTCATCAAATTATAAGGTTTCTATCTTAGTTTGCCTCTCCACCTATTGAAATTAAAAAATTGTTATGAAATAACTCCATTAGGTCCTAGTTAATATGTCACTTTATGAGATCATCCAAATCTCTTTGGATCATAGGAAAGCCCTCATTTAAGCTCTCAAATGCATCCGTACTACTAACCAAGAGGACCAACCCTTTGCATATATTTTTGGAGTGTTTTCCACTTCAACCTCCATATCCTTTGACGATACCGAAATTCTTGGCATATCACCCGAAGAACATGACCTCCCCTTTTCATCATTGTGCATATCAATGACACATTCATTCATCATTCTATGATAGATAATGGAGCCAACATAAACATCATCTCATCTCACACCTTTAATCAACTTAAGATCCCTAATTCCATTGTCACCCAATCACCCACGGTTATTGGCGCATTCAATGATGTTGTTACCCCCACTTTGGCACACGTTATTCTTCCTATCCGTGTTATTGAAAAACTAATCCATGAAGTCTTCTATATCATAAAAGGGAATTTCAATACAATTTCCTTCTCGGATAACCATGGATTCACGCCATGCATGGGGTTCCTTCCACCCTTCATCGATGCATCAAGTATAAACATGAGGGGAAGATTCTAACTCTCCCCATAGACACTTTTCATTCAAAGCATGTCACATGACTTATCAACCAAATGAAGTGCTCATCCCAAAACAAGATTCTTCTGAAGCATCCACTATCTCATCTGTCTTTGTGTCGAAGCTTCCCAATGATGACTCCTTAGAAAAAGTAATGGATCATCTCATGCTAGGGGAGTATTGTCTCCTCAAGCTTAATTCTCTTCCCACACCTCATAGGTTTATTATACTGATAAAGCTCTAATGCATCAACCTAACATTAGGGTATCATTTCCTTTGGTCCATCTCACCTTCACACCAATTTCATATATGGTGGCATTGGTCACCCTTCTTCACATATTGATATTCAACTACACACAAAACCATACACAAATGGGTTTGAATTTATTTACAAGAAATCATTTGCTTATAATTATCTTCATCATTGCACCTAGAAAGGATTTGGAATGGGGCATTATGAATAAGGTATGCATGACCTCGTCATTGATCAATCTCGCAAACCCCATGAAAAATTTGGGTTGGGCTATAAGGAATAATCTACAGACCCTCTTCCTCCATATTTAGCTCTCATGGACATTGACCCTCCATATTCTCCATCCCACGAGGTTATGGATACGGATGACACCATGTATTTCACCTCTGGATGTTTTTAATCTCCACCATTACCTTGGGACTGGTCACTTATCAATGTGAAGGTGAAACTAGGTCCCTCCCACTTCAATTTCTGAAAATGATAGAGGAAGACTCCCCTACCATTGACATTCTTCAATGCACTGATGATGACTCCATCCTTCTTACATGGGGGTAGGAGATTCATATCTTCACAAGACCTTACCTCAGGACACATCCACCCTTATCAAAAAATCCACCATTGACATCGACATAGGGACTCTGCAAGATCCACACATCCTCAAATTGGGTCAATCCCTTGATCCTCGGAGCTTGAATATTTCATCACTTTCCTTTCTAGATATAGCCAATCCTTCACATGGTTGTAAGCCAACATGTCAGGCCTCAATCCTTCCATTGTTGTCCATAACATCATTACCTTTCCTAACGCTAATATGGTTAAGCGGAAGCTTTGTTACATGTATCCTCAAGTTTCCCTCCTTGTCAAAGAGGAGCTGCAACACCTTATTTCATCTAATTTCATTGTTATTATCAACTATCCACAATGGGTTTCCAATATCATACCCATTACTAAAGAATATGGAAAGATTTATATCTACACCAACTTTCAATATCTTAACCTCACTTGCCCTAAAGACAACTTTCATCTTCCCAACATCAATCAACTCATCAACCTTACCGTAGGCCATGAAATGATTTCTCTTATGTATGGTTTCTTTGGGTATGAGAAAATTCCCATCACACCATAAGAATTCTTTCATCACTCCTTGGGGGAATTTTCTACTATCATGTTATGCCATTTGGTTTGAAAAACACACGAGCCAACCTGTCTACGAGACATGCATTACATCTTTCATGATATCATTCATAAAATAGTAGAAGACTACGTTGATGATATTTTGGGTAAATTTAAGCTTCAACGCAATCACCTTGTTGTCCGTGAGGTACTTTTTGAGTGCCTTATCAACTTTTTCCTCTGTCTCAATCCATCCAAGTGTGTGTTTGGAGTACTAATCGATAAAATCCTTGGATTTATTATCTCTATCGGGGTATTGAAGTTGACCCTCCAAAATCAAGAAAATCCTCGAGATGCTTCTGTTGATATGGAAAACTGATTCTCATGTGGATGAACACCAAGACTGCAAGCCACCAGTAACTCCAAATGATAGAGGGCTTAGGACCTCAAATGTAGATATGGATTCTAGATACGGGTGTAGAGAAAATAGATATGTGAGAAATAAAATAGATCTGCAAGATGGAAATAGATAAGATTAGATAACGATATGCGGGGGTTGCTTGACAAAGTAGATCCGAGAAGCATTAACTTCCTCGGTGGTTGTCAACCCCTGTGTTCATAAGAAAATAATGAATATCCAATGATAAGATGACATGCCAAAACTACAGAGATTTGCAATATGTTGAATAAACAATATAAATATGATACCAAGCCAATGTTTCGATATAACAACAAATTGATCGTTAGAGTGATAATATGAGACCGATAGAGCTTCACCTCCAAACACTCCACAATATGATTCAAAGCTTCACAAAAAAATATTATGAATTTTAAGCTTGAGAATTTCAAGAATTTTCTCCTCTCCTAGAGGGGGAGAAAGAGTCCTATTTATAATTTGAATTTGGATTAAAATAAAGGATTAACAAATAACTATAATTTGTAAAATAAATCTTGATTAAGAGGACATGATGAAGAGTTGATTTGATGGTGGGGTTCATGATGTGAGAAAAGGAAAAGATGTGATGTGGAGTGGGGACATGGTTAGGTGTAATAGTGAAGTCATGTGCTCACTTTACACTATTGATTTTTGGATTTGTTGTTAGATAGGGAGATTTTTGAATTATTGACTTCATGGGTGGGGTTAATAATTTAATAATTTGAAGGAATTGAATTTTTAGGTGGGAATTGATTTTTAGGTGAGAATTGATTTTGACTTAAGTGGGGAACATGTGGGGTTATTGATATATATATATATATATATATATATATATATATATATGTATGTATATATTTTTGAATTATTTAATTATTAAATAGAATGATATGACTTATTTGAAAGAATGAATTATTTAGCATAATATAGTTTTGGCATGTGATAAGAGATTAATATAGTTATAAGATTAATTAACTGAATATGAATTGTCGGTAGGAAACGAGATTTGAGTAAGCCTTCTGAAGGGGACCAAAACACGGGGTGATACCAAAATTTGGTGTCTACATTTTCCCCTTTTTGTTGAGTGGTTTGCGATAGCAAGCCATGAGAAAAAAGGGTTAGATGAAAGATGTGTCTCGAGGATGGATGAAGACATGACCAAAGGCAAGATGCCCTAGGAAAAAAAGATCACAATAACAATAAAAAAGTATGGCGGTGACTCCAATATCACATCAAGTAGAGGAAAATTATGGTCTCAATGGAGACAGACGACAATGTTCTACAGACCAGTGAGTGGGTGAAGACCACTATAGTATGGATGTAAACCAAGATGACCAATGGGTCATAGGAAAACATCAAAATATGTGCAAATGAATGTGAAAGATGTGTGCAATCCTTTGTTTGTGAGGAATCGCATGAAAAATCATGCGTCCAAAAAGGGACATGGATGAAGACAATGATGCCCTAACACAGGGCACGAGAAAGACACAAAGTGAGTTATATATGCTGACAAGTACAAGAATGAAAAAGGTGCCCCATGATAGGGCATAAAGATGACATAATGGGAGATGGATATGTAAATAAAATGCCCCAGGGGGAATAACCATAAATGTGCATATGATGAGAAGATAGGATAAAAGGGTGAGATAGAATGCCCTAAAGGTGTGATAAATATGATGGCAATCATGTTTCATAAGAAAGATGCATAAGTGTTAATAAAAGAGTCTTACTTATTTGATAAGTAGGACAAGAAGTCAAGATACTTTTGCGACAAAACAAAAGTAGAGAAAATATGCATGGAAGAGTACAAGATCAGATAGGTGTTGGCCGTTATGGTATCCTCTAAGACAAAAATGTCCCAGGAGGATGGGATGAAAGATGTGGATGATAGATGATAGAGATAAGAGAAAGTGGACATGGTTGAAGTAGAAAGGACATGGTGGAGGAGAGGGGTCAAATAGTAGAGGAGGATGGATGCGAGAGGTGAGAAGATAGACAAAAGCACAAAAGAGAGAGAATAATATTCAATAAGAGGGTAGTGGAAAAGATAAGGGGGAAATAAATAGGTAAGGTATGAGGGACCTGGAGAAAAAGAAAATAGAGAAAGTGAGTAGGAGAAGAAGGGAGGGAGGAAGTCTAAACAAGAAGAAGACGAGATGAGAAGGAAAAAGAGATTAGAAGGGAAGTTGAATGTATAAAGATATATCATAGTAAAGAAGCAGTAGAGATAATAAAGAGGAGAAATGGTGGAAGAAAGAAATGATGAAGGACAAAGAAGAAGACAAGAAAATGACAGAAGAAGGGATGAAAGGGAGATGGAGATCAAAACAGAGGGAGAGAAAGAACGGATCACGAAAGAGATGACAGAACTGAGAAAGAAAAGTTGTGAAGAATATGAGAGA
This sequence comes from Taxus wallichiana var. yunnanensis, assembly GCA_018340775.1. Classification (NCBI taxonomy): domain Eukaryota; kingdom Viridiplantae; phylum Streptophyta; class Pinopsida; order Cupressales; family Taxaceae; genus Taxus; species Taxus wallichiana. Next base: position 188,700,150 of record CM031235.1, read on the forward strand.
AGGATGATTAGAGAGATGAATATGTATAGTAGGATGGAAAGATGAAGGAGATGAAGAAGTTAAAGAATATGGGGAGGAGGTAGAATGGAAAAGAGAAAGAAAGGCACTATGAGGAGCTAGGAAGATAGGGGTGGTAGAGAAAGAAGCTCAGTAATGGGGGAAATGAAAATAAGAGGGAAAGAAGGGATGATAGAGCCAAAATAGGAAAGGAATTGAATATGAAACCGAATGCATGGAAATGCATGTGGATGGTGAGATGGTTAAGAAGATGGGACAACGTTGGTGAGTCAGGTTATCAATGGAGGAGTAAGACAAAAGTGTGAGGAGAAGAGGAGATGAAGATGATACAAATGATATGAAAGAAAAATAGAGGTAGAAAGGAGGAGAGGACAACAAAGAAAATGATGCAAAGGTAGTATGTGATGAAGACAATAGAGATATTGAAAAAGGTGAAGGGAAGATGAAAAGGAAATACTAGTGGAGGGATGTTAGGAGAAATCCTCCGATAATGATTAGAGGGCACAAAAGGAAAAAGGGAGGAAGAGAAAATGGAGGAGGTAAAAAGAGTGAACCAATATTAGTAGAATGGGGAGAAACGAGTTTTAGGAGAAGTCCACCGATAATTCTTAGCGCGAGAATGAAATTTGATGACATAATGTTAGATGAACAATGATAATGACGAGTAAATATGGTGATGGATATGGGGAAGTATTCTAGAAAATGGACCAGAAAGAGTAAAGAAAGGAGGGCTAATGATATGTAAGAAGATAAAGGTGAGGAGAGAATGCAATGGATGAGGATGTGGATGAAGATGATGGAAGTAAAGATGAAGGAACAAGACATAGTAAGAGAGGGTATGAAGTAGTTAAGTTGGATTTTAAATGAGGGATGATGGAGATGATATTTGAGGAAGTTTGAGATATTTTGTGTGAGGAAAAAGAGAAGGGAAGAGGATGTGTTTGTGGGGAATGAAGAAAAAATACAGATGATGGGAATATGAAGGAAAGAGGAAAGGCAAGGAGACAGATCATTCTTAAGAGAGACTCTTAAGTAAGATCACCATGCCATAGGAATGGTTAAGTAGGATCACCAAGCCAAAGAAGAAGAATGATGAAAAGACTGAGCAATGTATACCAAGATGGAACATGAAGTGAAAGGAGGTAATAACAAGGAAACAAAGGAGTGTGACATGAGTGGATGGAGGAATATATGTAGTGTAGGATAAAGAGTGTAAGGGGAATTCTTAATTAGGATGCCTATGTTGTATGAGTGATGATGTCAGAGTGTTAAGCATAAGTTTTACGAGTAAAGATGTTGAAGGGAATGGAAAACAATGAAGGAGTTTCTACAGTGGTAGGATCTTAAGAAAGAGATGCATTGTGATTAAGAAACTGTGTGGAATGGATGATTAAGTAGGATCGTCAAGCTGAAAGAAGAAATGAAATGATAAAATAGATGCCAGTACAAGTATGTTAAGAGAAAAACACAAAAATAATGGCTCGTGTGGAGGACATGTGAAGTATCAAACAAACAACAGAGAAGGATGAAGTGGGTGAGAAGAGTAGTGGAGAATGAGATGAGGTGAATTTTAGGAGAAAATTGGGTTAGTAAAGGGGACTAAGAGGAAGGAATGGTCAACAGACATGATCATGAATGAGACCTTGTCCTGAATGACAGGTCTACTTCAAGTAGGGTTTCTGTGCTTACGCGGGGAATTATGTAGATGTGCCAAGCTGGGGATGAAAGGTCTGAGATGGTGAAGAAGAGGATAATGAACAATGGTGGGGGATGAGGAGCAGATAATGCTACTTGAGAGTTATCCTCAAGTAGAATTCACAAACTGCAATGGAGGTCAAGTAGAATTCCCAAACCGAATAATGCATTAAAAATATTGCTTGAAGATAATAATTGATTTCATGGATTTATGGATGATGTTGATAGGGGACATCTTTAAGAGTAAACATATGGATACAAATTTTATGACATAAAATTTTATTTCTAAGGAGATAATTGTGATAAAAGATGACTTTGATGAAATGAATGTCACATAACCATAGCAAGGGTCAAGTAAGAAAGTTATGATTTTAACTCGATAAGAAGTAAACAAGAAAGGTACTACTCAAAGCATTGCACTTGCATGCCAATAGTAGGTGTTAGTACATAACTAATGAGATTTGATTATATCACAAGACCAAGAGGAAAATATGGATGAAATATGCTCATAATCCTAATGCTGACATGACAAAGGAATTGGAGATGTATCTTGTACGTGGGAAAAAGGTTCTCCAAAGATGGTATTCCTTAAGTCTATGCCCTAGCTCTAGGAAAGGGGAAGAATAGAATAAAAGAAAGCTGATCAATGTGGGAAGCTTTCTGGGAATGCTTGATAAAAGGAAGGTTGATCAATGCGGAAAACCTTCCAAATGCCATAATAAAAGAGTAGCCATCCTTCTAGGGTATGGTCTACTTTATACATAATATGGATGGCAAGAATAATATATATGATAGCCGTCCTTTGAGGGATCGGTCTATTTCTCTTGATTTTGCTTTTGACTTTGATTTACATTTTTTTTTATGCATAAGCTGTCCTTCGAGGGATCAGTCTATTTTGATAACCTTGATCTTGCTTTTCACATATACGAATTGTATCTTTTCATAGGGAAGAGTGGGGATTAGCTAGGTAGACCACCTAGGAGGGGATAATGAATGTACAAGAGACACCCTAGACCCTCTACATGAGTACAATAGGAAAACGAGATGGTGATGGATGTAATGATCATGGGGTTCTCACAAAATGGGAGAACTTATCCATAGTGAATATGCTACGAGTAGAGCCGTGGTACTCATATTCAAGGTCATGACTAGTAGTGATGGTAGACCACATGATTCAAAATCATTACGATGATAGATGGAAGGGGATACTAATGGAGGAATGGTCTAAAGATAAGACTATACTCATAAGTGTGTGTACTAATAATAGAATGGCCATAAGTGCAATGCATTAAGAGGTTCAATCTCTGGTTTACCATCAGGAGAGGCTAAATGATAAGCCCCAGACCCATACTTATGTGTGATAATATATGGTCCAATCCAATTAGGAGAAAATTTTCCCCATTGACTTCTTTCTAAGGTAGTGACATTTTGATTTTCTTTTAGAACTAGGTCACCTATTTTAAAATCATGCTCTTTGATGTGTTTATTATAAGCACGTTGGATACGATCTTGATAGACATGATGGTGTTCAAGAGCAAGAAGACGACACTCATCTAATAACTCAAGTTGCATTAGCCATTCCTGACGATAATCTTCATCAGAAATGAAGTTGCGAAGAGACACACGTAAAGATGGAATTTGGACTTCAAGGGGAAGAATGGCCTCAGAGCCGTATACCAGAGAAAATGGAGTAGCTCCTGTGGAAGTGTGAATGCTAGTGCGATAGGCCCACAGGGCAAAGGGAAGTTGGAGATGCCAATTTCATCCTGCTCGATCAATAGTTTTAGCCAAGATATTTTGAAGAGTTTTATTAGTAGCCTCAGCTTGACCATTAGCTTGAGGATAATATGGGGAAGAAAAGCTAAGTTGGATCTTAAATGTATCACCGATATTTTTAAGGTCTTTATTTTTAAAGGATTTTCCATTGTCCATAATAAGTTTATGAGGAATGCCAAAGTGGAAAATGATATGTTGATATATAAAATTAATGATTGGGCTAGATTTAGTAGAGGTGAGTGGGATTTCCTCCACCCATTTAGTGAAATAATCAGTAGTAGTGATGATAGAATGATGTTGTTGTGATGAACAAGGATTTATTAGACCAATAAGATCAAGGCCCCACTATGAAAAGGGCCATAAATCTTGGGTAGGCTATAAATCCTGGCTAGGAATATAGATAAGGTTAGAGTGTTGTTGACATCTTAGACATTTCTTGACATATTCACAACAATCATGATTTAGAGAAGGCCAATAATAGCCAAGATAAAGAACATGTTTGGCAATAGATAATCCACTGAAATGTCCACCACAAATACCATCATGAACTTCTTGGATAGTTGTAGAGGCTTCATGGGATTGAAGGCATCAGAGAAGGATACCATCAAACTTGCATTTGTAAAGAATACCACCAAGGATTACATAACGAGTAGCACATTGGATAAAAGATCTCTTAGCGTTTTTAGAAAGATCAAGGGGAGTAATGGATTTGGATAAATAATAATTTTTTTGAATACGGAGGTCCGATTTAATTAAATTCGACCAGAGATGAATCGAGATATGTCATAGAATGGTTGTTTACGATGATGTATAATAACCGAAAGCTTGGATTCTTGCATTTTCCATGGGATAAGGGCTGCAAGGGATGCCATTGTATCAGCAAAATGATTGGTCGAACGTGGGACAAATTGAATAGTGTAAGAATCAAAGGATTTAAGAAGATGATGAGAAATATCATGATATTGTTGTAAAATATCATTTTTACACTGATATTCACCAGTGACTGCTTTATTATTAGTTTAGAATCACCAAAAATGTCAAGGATATGAATGCCTAGAAATATAGTAGTTTCTAGTCCTAGTATAAGGGCTTCGTATTCTGCCATATTATTTGTACATTCAAAATCTAATTTGAAAGATAAGGGGATTGGGGAATCCCGAGAGGAATGAGAACAACTCCTGCCCCTCCGCCTTGCTGGCATTTAGAACCATCGAAGAAAAGAATCATTTTAAGGAGATCATGATAAAATTGATTGATTGATTCATCTGGGAAATAATTAGGAGTCTGTGTATTGGAAAGAGGGGCCTCGGCTAATTGATCTGCAATAGCTTGACCCTTAATTGCCTTTTGAGGAATGAATTCTAGGTCGAGCTCAACCATGAGAAGGAGCCATCGGGTGATACGATCATTGTGATATGTCTTAGAATGCATCACTTTGAGGGGTTGAAAGTTAGTAATAATATAGTTTTTATGATTAAGAAGATAGTGTCAAAGTTTTGATGCAATAAGAAAATAGTGCAACATAATTTTTCTACTTCAGAGTATCATGTTTCACAATCATGGAGAGTATGACTGATATAATAAATGGCTTATTCGCGTCCTTGATTATCACAGTGTGCTAACATAGCTCCTAGAGCATGATCAATTATAGAAACATATAAATAGAAGGGCTCTCCTTCGCATGGAGGTGTGAGTACTAGTGGAGATAACAAATATCGCTTAAGATCTTCAAAAGCCTTTTGATAGTTTTGATCCCAATCAAAGGTTATGTATTTTCAAAGAAGGTGATGAAAGGGCTAACAATGATTAGAAAGTTGTGATATGAAATGACAAACATATTGGAGTCAACCTTGAAGACTGCAAAGTTGCTTGAGATTGGAAGGAGGAGGCATTTTGAGAATTGCTTTGATTTTTTCGGGGTCAACCTCAATGCCTCTGATAGAGACAATGAAGCCAAGGAGTTTTCCAGTAAGAACTCCAAAAACACACTTCGTCAGATTGAGGTGAAGGGAGAAACAAATGAGATGCTTGAAAAGTATCTCAAGAACTAAAAGATGGTCACATCTATGTTTAGATTTTGCTAAGAGGTCATCAACATAGTCCTCTACGGTTTGATGTAAGAGGTCATGAAAGATATATGTCATGGCTCATTGATATGTAGCCCCAACATTTTTTAAACCAAAGGGCATGACACGATAACAAAAGGTACCCCATGGGGTGATAAAAGATGTCTTGTGCTGATCTTCAGGTGCAATCAGAATCTGATTATAACCAGAAAAACCATCCATTAAAGAGAGCATCTCATGCCCCACTATAAGATCTACAAGTTGGTCAATACTTGGAAGAGGGAAATCATCTTTAGGACATACGAGGTTAAGATCTCGAAAATCGGTGCATATACGAAGCTTTCTAGACAATTTTATGATGGGTACAATGTTAGAAATCCATTGAATAATCAATGGGGATAATGAAATTGGTAGATAGGAGACACGTTGCAATTCTTCTTTCACAAGAAGAGCAATTTGAGGATGCATTCGACGAAGCTTCTATCTAACTGGTTTAGCATTAGGGATAACAACGATGTTATGGACAACGATGGAGGGGTCGAGACCTAGCATGTCCAAATATGACCATGCAAATGCTTGGCTATGTTTGGACAAAAATGAAGTGAAGGCTTCGAGCTCTTGAGGTGTCAAAGATTGACCTATTTTAAGGATGTGGTGCTCCTGAGGCACTCCAATAGTAATTTTGATAGTGGATTCATTTAAGAGATTGGATTTTTTGGCGGATGAGTTTTCTAATCTTGAGAACCTTCGGCTTGTTGTTGCGAATCAACAAAGCACCCCTAGATGCAAATCAAGTTTCTAAGTTGCTTTGTTTCGGGCATCCAGTGTGATTGCACAACATTGAAACCTCTCTCCAAGTGTGGGACTTGTAAAATGAGGGAGGAATCTCTAGATTAGAGGTGGTTCTGAAACTCCTCGATCAGATTTGTTATTTGCACAATTGCAGAGGTTTGAATCCTAATCCTACTCTAAATTCCAAGGAGACAGAGATATAGAAAGTGCAAAAATTGAAACTAAACTAATAGGTGATACACCAAAGGAGTGGTGAACACTTCTTGTTCATGCAAATTGACACAATTTCATGAAATGAAACATGAAACATCATACATAGGCTGATAAGATGCAATTAGAGGTCTGAAATGAAGCAAGACAATACAAACAAAGGACTAAAAATTGATCACGTAGTCTGCCTGTCATTTTCACTTTGTCAAAATCCTTGCATTTGCAACATTAAAGAGGTAGAAACTCATTACAATCATGAAGAAGGTCCGATACTTGCAAAAATCACTTGTTGAAGGTGAAAGAAGAAGCTTGCTATCCAAAATGTTCAACCCTTTGAAAAATGAGCCAAATCTGGCTTTTACAATGCAAGGGATGAGCCCAGGAGAGAGAAACGTGGGAAAACATGGAAGGGATTCAACCATTGACCAAAATGCCATCAAAATAGCATGGGCGACCTAAAGACCCATTCCCTGACATTTTTAACCATGCTGGGAGAGAATGCGAGCCATTCTTCATTAAAATCGATGGTTGAAACGTCATTTCTGTTCATGACCACGTGCCAGAAGTGTTTTTTTATTTTCTCTCTCCAAACTCCACCAAAATGAAAAATTGACCTGGAATATTGTAGAGAATTTCACCAGACTTTCCATTGATATAAAGAACACAAAAACCAAGCTCTGGATTGAAAGATATGGCGATTTGAAGTTTTAGGGCAAAACAGGGCCAAATCGGGTCGCTTTGATATTTTTGGCCTGGACACGTGGCGAGTTCTGATTGGCTGCGGGCCTTCTAGGGAAAATTTCCCACAAAAACTCCACTAGAGCCATAACTTGAAAAATATGAGGAGTTAGGAGGAAAAATTTACCTTTCTGGAAAGCTGAGAGAGAGCTCTATCCAATGGTGCCATTTTTAGAAAGATTTGAGTGCCTAAAAATAAAAATGGAGACTGAGGCACAAGAGAGGTAAGAACACAAGGAGTTAGCCACAAAAATGAGCAGGGGCACATTTTGGATAACAATTTTGGTGACTCAGAGGGGTCATCTACCTGCTAGATGAAGATACCAGTTTCTTGAAGCAGCCCATTGGGCATGGAGTCATAAAATTTTCTATTCGGAACCCCAACTGACTTAGAATGTTGCAAGGAGGAAGATGGAATATCACCTAATGGAAGAAAGGACTACAAAACATCTCCAGGGATAGCAAGCCTATGCCAAAGCACTTAGGGAAAGCAAAACAACCTACAGCAAAACAATGTGCACAAGTACTTGGAGGAATGAAAACCTAAGCTAATATTTACAAGGTGGAGAATTTCCCTTTAGTAGCAATGCTTTAGATAGATTCCATTGACTGGAATATGCGGTTCTTGCCATCCAATGAAGACAATTGGAAGGCATTGCTATCCTTACACTTTGTGACCATGTATGGGCCACTCCAATGGCATCAAATTTTGAATGCCTTCCCGGTTTTTCTCTATCTCGCATCCCATTTTAAGATCTCCAACTTGGAAAGATCTACTCTTGGCCTTCCTATCAAAGGTCTTCTTGATCAAAGCTTGATCCTTCTCCATTACTTGGGATGCCTGATCTCTAATCTCTTGGAGCTCCATCAACTCTGCATATCTCACCTCCATGGGCCCAAACTCTAGCAACTCTAATTGCTTCATGAGTTCCAATGTTGGCAACTCAAGTGACATGGGCAAGATTACCTCTCTTCCATAAACAAGCCTTAATGGAGAGTTACCTGTGGATCTCTTGGGAGTTATCCTATCAGCCCATAAGGCTGGTTTCAGTTTGGTATGCCAAGACCTCTGATTCTCATCAAGAGTCCTCCTAATGATCCTCAACAAGTTCTTGTTTGTAGATTCAGCCTGGCCATTACCCTGAGGGTAGTAGTTTGATGAAGTACTTAGGTAGATCCCGTTCTTGACAGCCCACTCAGTCACCTTGGATCCAATGAATGCTAATGCATTATCTGAGATTATTGTAGCAGGTATGCCAAATCTAGTTACTATCCCCTCATAGAAGTCTAAGATGCTAGACTCATTTGCTTCCTTGAGTGCTCTTTGCTTGATCCACTTGGTGAAGTAGTTTGTGGTGTCAAAATCTACTTATGCCCTTGGCTTGAATTAGGATTAATGACTCAATGAAGTTCGAACCCCATTGCATGAATGTCTGGTCAATGAAATTTGATGCAATGGAAGGGCAGCAAGCCTCTCTTTACTGTGAAGAATGCACAATTCTTGCACCTTTTGATCCATGCAAAGCAATCACTGAAAATCTTGGGCCAATAATAACCAACCTTCATGATTTTTAGAGCTGTCACTCTTGGTGCAAAATTACCACCAGCTGGTCCACTATGGAACTCTTCCAACACCCTATGAATCTGATTTGTGCTAATGCATCTCAGCAGCACTCCATTCACATCTTTCTTGAACAAAACACCATCTACTATGGCATATGGGACAGCCTGCAATCTGAAGTGTCTTCTTTGGGTTTTGTTCATCTCTGGAGGGCATAGGCATGTGCTTAGGAAGTGCATTATACCTTGGGTCCAACAAGGAGTGGGGACAGCATTATCCTCTTCTTGAGTGCTACCTTGCACATGGCTGTCTTGAACTGTCAAAACAGCCTCTTCTTTATTGCATACTCCTTTTTGCTTTCCCAAAATCAGCTGCTCACACAATCCTTTTCCTCTTACCAACTTGGTGACCTTGATCTCAATGTCATACTCCATGACACGAGTGATCCAACCTGCCTTTTTCTCATTCAAATCCTTGTTGAGGAGGAAGTATTTTACTCCCACATGAGAGACCAACAACCGAACCTTGTTGTTTGAGACTAGATGCTTGAATTTCTTCAAGCTTCGATTCTTTGCAAGTACGTTCTCCTCAATAAAAGAATATCTCACCTCATATTCATCTAGGCTTTGGCTGAAGAAAGAAATTGGCTGCTCATCATTGTCCTTGTTCTGCTGTACCAAAATGGTAAAAATGGTATCATTACCCCCAAATGCATAGAGGATGAAATCCTTGGAGAATTCTGGGTTGATGAGAGTTGGTGCTTGAGAGATGGCTTCTTTGATTACTTCAAAACTCTCCTTGCCTTCTACTGTCCATTTGAAAGCCATGCTTTTCTTCAACATCTTGGTGATAGGTTTGACAAGGGCTGCAAAATCTGGGACAAACCTCCGAACAAAATTTATTCTCCCCAAGAAACTCTGAAGTCCCTTCTTGTGGCTTGGAAATGGTAGTGCTCTTATGGCTTCAACTCTCTCTGGATCAATTGCTAATCCTTCTTTAGAGACAATACGGCCAAGGAGCTTTCCTTCATGTGCTAGGAAGATACACTTCTTAGGATTCAAAGACACTCCAAATCTCCTGCACCTTTGGAAGACTTGTCTCAAATGAGAGAGGTGGTCTGCTGCATTCTTTGAAAAAATAGTGATATCATCAAGATATATTAGCACCATGTTGTTAATCAAACCTTTGAACGCCATGTCCATTGCTCTTTAGAAGGTAGCTCTAGCGTTGGATAGCCCAAATGGAATTTTTCTGTATGCATAAGTTCCCCATTTGGTTGTGAAGGCTGTCGTGAACTGATCTTCTTCCTTCACCATAATCTGATTGTACCCTGAGTAGCCATCAAGCAATGAAAACCTTTCGGAGCCAGCAACAACTTGTAAAATCTGCTCCATAGAAGGAAGTGGGTAATGGTCCTTGAGAGATGCTCTATTCAAATCTCTAAAATCAACACACAATCTGATCTCTCCACTCTTCTTTCTGACTAGAACTAAGTTGGAAACCCAGCTAGAATGCTTGATTGGGAATATGATTCTTGACTCAATCAACTTGTTCAATTCCTTCCTCATGAGAGGTTCCATGTGTGGATTGACTGGCCTTTATTTCTGCCTGATGGGCTTAGTATTTGGATCCAACTCAATGGTGTGCTAAGCTAACTTGGGATTGAAACCTTTCAAATCTTCATAGCTCCAAGCAAATACATCGGAACCGCTGTTGACACTGGCTATATGAACTCATACCTTTCTTGTTCAGTTGTCATCTTTCCAATTTGCAATGGTTTGTTCTCTTCCACCAAGATGGATACTGAATCTTCTCTCTTGACCTGAATGTTTGCTTTCTCTTTCCTAAACTGATCATTGGGATTGAAAATGGACTCCAAAGTGATAAGTCCCTTGGGTAGCTTGTTAGTTCTCAGCTGTACCACTTGGTCACCATACTGTTGTTCCAATTTTTCTTGATTTTTAGCTGAGAACTCAGCTTCTTCTTGTAAGAAATGGATGATTTGCTGGTCATTCTCAAACACTTGCCAACTTACATTGTTATCCAGCACTGAAGGCCTCACAATCACATGGATGTTTGGCTGTACCTTGTCCTTTTGAATGCTTTCCACAATATCAAAGGCTGCCCCAACTACTGCAAGCCTGTCAGCAGCTTGGTTTTCTTTTCTAGGAATGGATTTTATGCTAAAGCCCTCAAAATCTTCAATGAGGTCCCACACCCTATTCTTGTAGCACTTGAGCAGATTATTCTTGATAGCATGCTGCCCCTTAACTTGGTTTACAATCAATTCACTGTCACCAAAGACTTGCAAGTTCTTTATTCCTCTCTTTATTTCCCAATGCATCCCTTACACCAAGGCTTCATATTCAGCAGTGTTATTGGAGCATGTAAACTGAAATCTAAAAGTTGAATAGTACTTTACTCCTTGAGGTGAAATAAGCATAGCTCCACCTCCTGCACCTTGTCTACTCCTTGATCCATAAAAAAAAAACTGCCATACCTCATTGTCATCCTTGTGGTTTGGCTTGGTGATGTTAGGAATGGGCTGATCTTCTTGATGTATGCAATAGACCCCTAGCTCAGATTCTTCTACTTCTTGATAAGGATTAAAAGCATGCACCTTGTTTGCTCATTCATCAAGAGTTAGATCCAGGCTGCTTCCAACCTTGGTGTCAGCTTCATTAGTGCTTGGGTGATCTTCTTGATCAAATGCCGAACAGTTGGCATTGATCTAACTCTGAGTGTAGGGCTCAATGTGGAAGTTTGCAATAGGTTCAGACCTGATTGTAGCTTTGGTTCCATACCTCATTCTGAATAGCATGTGTGACCAATCAGCAGACAAATATCCTCCAATCTTGGCTGTGAAATCTCTTGACAAACATAGGGCAAAGAGTGGTGGAAGGTTTATAACTAATACATCTTGTAAAATGACAACATTTGGACATGCATGCAAGGTAAGACTCAAGTTTCTAATCACCCCAAGCTATTGTTATTCGCTGTCCCATCCAACTACACTACCCCTTTAGATATGGTTTCATATTGAAGTCCTAGTTGATCAGCCTATTTGCTTGGGCATCACCGAGCTACTTGCCCCGGAATCAATCATGCAATTGTGCACCAATTGGTTTCAATGATTAATGAGACATAAAAAGGAGGGGGCTTCAACATTTTACTCTTTAACATCGCCATGATTCCCTTCAGTTGGGCAGCATTTGTGAGCACCTTCTCTTGCATTTGGACTTGCTGATTTGAAGTTGGCAGTCCTTCATGGCAGCTTTGTAGCAAATCTCTCGTCTCCGGGATAGATAGGGATTCCCACATTGATATATTTACGTTTGTCTTCTTCATCCGATCAATGATACTAAATGGTGATGAAGGATCTCTTTGTTGTCCCTTGGTTTGCATATTCATCCCTTACATGTGGGCAGCAACAACTGGTATTTGAGTTGGTCTAGGAGCTGTTCTTGGCTGCCCTTATGCATTTACAACTAGATTTTGTTTGCCAACCATTTGTGGAGCCATAAAAGATCATGGATTGGTTGGAGCTAATGGCTATTCTTCACCCAAATTCCTTCTTTTTGACCTTGTGTTGGCTGCAACACCTTGAGAGATTTGTTTGATTTATGCCACAAAAATCCTCTGCTTGCAGGTTCACAAGTGTGGTGTCATTTGGAGCTGATTCTTTGCTAGAATGTTTCTTGTTTTTGGTTGTTTCCTTGATTGCCCTCACCCTCCACACCAATAATTGTCACCATTAATGCTTGATTCAAGGCACCGTTGAAGCACATAGATTGGTTGTGAGGTTCATTGCATGGAAAACACCAATCATACTCCTGAGCAACATTGTTTTGTGTTGGCACCAATGCCTTAGAGGTAGATATAGCATTTGGATTATAGGGCTGAAATGGTGCATTGGCGGGAGGCCTTGCTTGATTTAGATTTGCAGTTGGATTGGGTGGTCTATGAGGTTGATATGGCTGCTGTTAGGCTGAGATTGAGGCTAGAAGGACGGTCTAAAACTTTGGGCTTGTTGCCTCTTGAGAGTAACCAGCTCATTACCTAAATTTTGCAATTGCTTCATGACCTCTTGAAGCTCATTTGGGGCACTTGGAGATGAAGTAGAAGCTTCATTTGAACTCGATTTCTAGGAGTGGGAGAAGGAGCCAAATTAGGTGCTTGATTAGTGTTTGGGCTCTCTAAACTTGGAAACAATGGCATGGGAGGTCTAGGGGCTAGTTTTCCACTTGGATCAAAAAATTTTCAGCCCTAATGGCAATGTTATAAGCCATAGGGATAGTTATGCCGCCCATGGACTGAATCAACATAAAAATATCAGAATTTAGAGCTTTGAGATAGTAAAGAAAAACACCTTCTCACTGTTGGCACGACTACCACCGGAATTCTCTCCCAAGTCCTTTGAAATCTGAAGTTGAAATCAGTCCATTTGCTCATTGGGAGCTCTCTTGATGGTTGTCATTTGCTCCAAAAAGAGACAAGTTGTCTCCCTTCTCTCCAAATTGCTCATGAAGTGCTACACATAGCTGGTTCCAATTTTGAATAGAACACGAGGCAAGGCTTCTAAACCATTGCAAAGCTTTCCCTTTGAATGAAGATGCCAGCAGTTTGACAAAGACTTGCATCTCATCGATCTCATGGATTGCACAAATGTTAGCAATATCCTTAACATGATCACCCAGGTGAGGTCGATTTTCTCCAGTGAAGTATGGAATGTTCTTCAATGCTGCAACTGGGATTGGATTTTGTGCATTGAGAGCAAGTGGGCTGTTGCAGTGAAATAGACATAGGGGTTGTTTTGTTCCATTCTAATTGGTCTTAGAACCCTTGTTGACTGAATGAAAGGCCTACCAGGTGGAGGAGTTGAGAGAGTTTTGTTTGGTGGAGATGGAGACCTTTGGATTCTCCTCCCACTTTGCCTTATTCTTGGAGATAACTACAGATATTCAAATAACACCTCTTCCTCTCCAGCTCTTGACCTTGTGTTGATTCTTCTCATGATTTTTCAAGTCTGCACTGCCAAAACCAGCTGATTCTTCCCCTTGGAGTCGCCAGATGTGTAATTTATAGCTCTTTTAAGCAAGAAAATTGCAGCAGATGCACATCAACTTTTCTACAATGAAAATGAGACCTCTAAGGTCCCACCGGGTGTGCCAAAACTATTGTTACAAATCAGCAGCACCCCTGGATGCAAATCAAGTTTCTAAGTTGATGTTTCGGGCATCCAGGTGTGATTGCACAACATTGAAACCTCTCTCTAAGTGTGGGACTTGTAAAATGAGGGAGGAATCTCTAGATTAGAGGTGATTCCTCAAACTCCTCCGATCAGATTGTTATTTACACAATTGTAGAGGTTTGAATCCTAATCCTACTCTAAATTCCAAGGAGATAGAGATAGAAAGTGCAAAAATTGAAACTAAACTAATAGGTGATACACCAAAGGAGTGGTGAAAACTTCTTGTTTATGCAAATTGACACAATTTCATGAAATGCAACATGAAACATCATACACAGGTGATAAGATGCAATTAGAGGTCCGAAATGAAGCAAGACAATACAATACAAAGGATCGAAAATTGATCACGAGTCTGCACTTTGTCATTTTCTTTGTCAAAATCCTTGCATTTACAACATCAAAGAGGTAGAAACCTATTACAATCATGAAGAAGGTCTGATACTTGCAAAAATCACTTGTTGAAGGTGAAAGAAGAAGCTTGCTATCCAAAAAAATGTTCAACCCTTTGAAAAATGAGCCAAATCTGGCTTTTACAGTGCAAGGGACGAGCCCAGGAGAGAGAAATGCGGGAAAACATGGAAGGGATTCAACCATTGACCAAAATGCCATCAAAATAGTATGGGCAACCTGACAGACCCATTCCCTGACATACTTAACCATGCTGGGAGAGAATGCGAGCCATTCTTCATTAAAATCGGTGGTTGAAATGTCATTTCTATTCATGACCACGTGCTAGAAGCATTTTTTGATTTTCTCTCTCCAAACTCCACCAAAATGAAAAATTGACCCTGGAATATTTTAGAGAATTTCACCAGCTTTCCATTAATATAAAGAACGTGAAAAACTGATCTCTGGATCGAAAGATATGGCAATTTGAAGTTTTAGGGCAAAACAGGGCCAAATCGGGTCGCTTTGATATTTTTGGCCTGGACACGTGGCGAGTTCTGATTGGCTGCGGGCCTTCTAGGGGAAAATTTCCCACAAAAACTCTGCTGAGCCATAACTTGAAAAATATGAGGAGTTAGGAGGAAAACTTTACCTTTCTGGAAAGCTGAGAGAGAGCTCTATCCAATGGTGCCATTTTTAGAAAGATTTGAGTGCCTAAAAATAAAAAATGGAGACTGAGGCACAAGAGAGGTAAGAACACAAGGAGTTAGCCACAAAAATGAGTAGGGGCACATTTTGGATAACACGGCTCTCATGTAAGAGAGAATGGAAGTGTCATCATCGCATTTAAGCATGTTAATGATAAGGGAATATTCCTCTACCATTTCGGATATTTATGGGGAAAATACCGGGTTTCATGTTTGGCTTGATAAGTCATGGGTCCGAGAAAGATGGTGGAAATCAAATTTTTTTAGGGGAATAGGAACCGTATCATCTTGATCTGGATCTGTGAGATAATTGGATGGAGAAAAATCATTATTTGAAGTTGGAAGGATAGTTGGAAGGAGAAGAAATATGTTCTGAATTGGTAGTATATTCGGATGGAGAAGAAATGGATGAATCAATATGAATGGGAGAAGACATAGATGTGCCGGGAGGGTGTATGGTGGGATCGTTATATCCCAAACCAAATTTTTGACATGATTCATGGGCTTGAGAAAATATATTACCGTGAGGGCCCTATTCATAGCACCCCAAACCAAACCCCTTCCATGCACAATGATAGAGGTATGTGTGAGAAAAGATGGTTTACTAAGAAATCTAAAATCACCTATATATCGTTTGGCATGAAAATGATTTTTTGTGAGAAGAAGGTTGATCAAGGCCACCATATACTAAATTGGTTTTGAGGGAAGAAGGGCCAAATGAGACAATTTCCCCAACATTCGATTGATACATAGGGGCTTTATCAGGGTGACCGAGGTGATTAGGAGAAGGAAGGGTATTGAGAGTGAGGAGTTGATATTCCCCTAAAGTAATATTTTGTGTTATAGGATCAAAATAATTTGTTTGAGGTAGGGTAGATTGAAGTACAGAAGAATTGGTGGATGCATCAGGAGAAAAATTGGTTTTAGGAACAAGGACATATTTAGGTCTGTAGATCATGCGACATGTCTTGGAAGGGGGATATCAGTTGGAAGAGCATAAGTATTCCCTTCATGTTCATATTTGATACAACGATGAAGAGTAGATAGAACACAATGCATAATGCAAATCCAAGGACATCCTAGTAAAATATTATATTGGAATTCTCCTTCAATGATGTAGAAAAGTTCGTGGAGGAGTTTATGGCCGACACGAATAGGAAGAACAAATGTTCCTAATGGGGGAGTGACAACATCGTTAAATCTATGAAGAACGATAGGAGATTTGGAAACAATGGTATTGGGAAATTTAAGTTGATTAAAGGTATGAGAAGAAATGATATTAATCTTTGGCATCATTGTCAATCATAGTTTGTGAGACATAGGTGTCATCGATATAGAATGTGACGAATAATAGTAGATCATGTTCTTCTTGTGGTATCCTAGGGATTTGAACTTTCAAATGATATGATAGCTAGACCTCTAACACGTAAAGATAGTAACATGAATTCTATAGGAAGAACTTCTTCCACTCTAAACACTAACTCGAAATGGTGTGGATTTGTTCAACCTTTTATATGTTGTGCGATATTCCCAAAGCACTACAAATACTTTATCATCCCAATACTTTCTTCCAACATCACAAATTTGGTCAATGTCTAGCTTAAAATGTTGTTGAAATCCTCGGTAGTCCAATTTTCCTAAGGATGATATGGTGTAGTCTTATGGTGTGCAATCATGAATTCATCCAATAAAATTCTGATTGTCTCATTCAGAAAGTGTGTGCCCCTATCACTTCTCAAACTTAAAGGGAATCCATACCTCGTAATAATATTTTCCCATAAAAACCTGGCTGTTGTAGCCATTATATACTCTTTTATAGCACTTGTTTCTTCCCACCTTGTCGATAATCTGCGTAAGTTATGATATAGCGTGATCGATCCTGCGCACGGTGGTGAAATAGGACCAACAAAATCTATAACCCATTTTTCAAATGGTTTTACACTAGTAGTAGGTATTAGAGGCATTTCATCTCATTTTCCTAGTTTTCCAAGGTCTTGATGACAGTGATCACAAGCCTTGTAATATGCCTTACAATCTTTATACAGGGTTTCCCAACATAATCCAATGAGTAAAATCTTACGCGCAATGGTGCTACCTAAAATACCACTATGAGATTCTTCCACAATATTTGTGTGCTCATGCTCTAGTACACAGTGGTGCAATACTTCATATAACTATAACAACATCCTCTAATTCTCCATGGATTTCATTCCTTTTGGCGCTCGTTATAATCCTCTAATTTTGATGGTATAACTGTATAACTATGCATCGACATGGTATATTCAATTTCTTGTGCTTCTTCTCATGACTATATTCTGGATAAATGGTCTAGTCCAGAATTACTTTTCCCTAGTTTTACCACAAATGTGAAATCAAATTCTTGAAATAAGAGTACCCATATATATATGTGCCCATGTAAAATGGGATTTCTTACCAAATACTTCAACGCCATGTGATCTTTTTAAAAGACAAATAGTGTAGCTAGCAGGTATTGTCTAAATTTATGTAGCGCATAGATCATTGATAAAGCTTCGCACTTTGTAGTTGTGTAATTCTATTATGTAGGAGTCAACTTTCTACTAGAAAAACATATAGGATGATTTACAATACCTTCCCTAGCTAAGCCAATATTGTACCAATGGTTGTGGAGAGGCATCCACATGTACATGAAACGGTTAATCCCATGAGGGAAAGTGTAGAATCGGCCTTTGTAGTAAGTCGCTCTTTTAATGCCTCAAATGCACGTTGTTGCGGTTCTCCCCAATAAAACGTTCCTTTTCCTTTGAGTAAATATTCTAAGGGTGCGGAAATATTAGCATATCCTTCAATAAACTTCCCTGTAATACCCTGTATGACCTAAAAATCTGCGTACCTCACTCTAAGCGGTAGGCTCTTTTAGGCCAATAATGACTGCAACCTTAGTTGGATCGACCAACAAACCTTCCTTGCAGATTATGTGTCCTAACATTATTCCAAATGGAGTAGAAAATATGCATTTCTTGATGTTCAAGAGATACTTGACTTTCTACACACATTTCAAACATCAAGCATGATTGTCACAATGGTCTTTGACTAGTCCATACACCGTCTCATCATCTAAATAAACTGTAAGAAGTTGTGAATAAATGCATTAAACGCCCGAACAACTATGCACAAAAATACAATAGGTGTGTTTTTCGGACCAAAAGGCATCACAGTATAGGTGAAGCTACCACATTGAGTAGTAAAAGTAGTCTTTTCCTAATCATCTTGGGAAATCCTAACTGATGATACCCAGATAACCCATCTGTAAATGAATAGATTTCATGCCCTACAATGCCTTCTAGTATTTCCTCGGTGAATGGTGTAGGAAAGGGATCAATCACACATGTAGCATTCAACTCCATGTAGTCCACACAGATCCTAATCGACCATCTTTCTTGATATTGATCACCATTAGACTAACCCATTCTGACTCATCTAGGGGCTTGATGATTCTAGACTTCAACATTTTGTCAATCTCTTCTTTGACCTTTTCACACAAGTTAGGGTTCATCCTGTAGGGTATCTTTCTAATTGGGCGTGCACCCTCTTTAAGCTTTATTCTCATCTCTACTAGAGATTCATGCACACCTTTAAGCTAATGGTACCCTCGAGGGAATAAATCATGATAATCTCGTAGTAACTCTATGATTTTTTCCACTTCATAGTCTAACAAATAGTCCCCAATTATGGCCTCCTTAGTCACAACATCTTCCACTATTCACTTTCTTTTTCTTCATAGGTTCATGATAGTCATGTGTGGTCTTATCTACACTATCTAACACCTCACACCTACCGTTGAATGGTTTACATCTAGATTTTCTACTTCTTCATCATCCACTAAGTAGACCATTTTTCCTTTTTATTTCTCAAGGAAAGCACACTAAAGTAGTGTGGCATCAACCTCTGTTTCTTCAACAAAATGTGCCTGAGTTTCCTTCATCGAATAACTCTTGAATGAGTTCTTTAGCCTTGACACTATCTCCCATAGTTAAGTGCTTTATGAATTTTAATGCTTCTTCCACCGGAGGCTTGGTAGAGAAGAAGTCAAATGTCTGGGCCATTCCTATAATTAAATCTTGCCAATTTCTAGTCTCTCTATGGAGTTCTGCATATACATACCAAACACGCACGTAACCTTGTAAAGTGGAATAAAACTTGTGCACCTAGATCGAAGTTAGTAAAGATTCTCGCCCCTTTGTCTAGAGTCTCTCACATTGTTGAACGTGGTGCTAAACGTGTTGATTACCATGATAAGTGTAGATTTGAGTGGGTGCATTGATCCTAAAGAACCTAGTGGGAAGAGAAATCCTGATTTCATTCCATCCTACAACATTATCCTTGTGGACCACCCACCAAAGACACCGATGTCCCATGTAGGGTATATGCTAGCATATTCCTTCTCTCCAATGGGTCTATCCATTTTTCTTCCATGGCATGCAAGAACACCATAGGGTATACTTATCCGGTGTAACAAGGTATCGAGTTATTACCTATTCTCCTTATATAATGTGGTTTGCTGACCCTAGGAAATATGCTCTTTACTTCGTGCCCTACCAACTCATAAGTGCTATGAGCCCAATTATCACAAGAAACACTTGTAGTATCACTAATATATTGTGCATCCTCCCACTGAAGGATTATTTCTTTACATGGCTCAAGCACCTCTGGATCCCTGGATGGCGCATACATAAATCCTATTCATGTCTTCTTCACTAAAGGGCTCAACATAGGGTGCATACTTGCCATATGTTAAAGGGATTATAACTCTTTCCTCCTTGTGTAGACACCTAAAATTGGTTACCCAATTTAGTGTCCCCCGCGTGTGTTTACCTTCTCGGGTAACCTGGGGCATGTTTATATCACCACTTCTCCCTTAGGGTATTATTTAATATTTGATTTAAACATCTATCCTAAGTTTATTTCACCCCATTATGTTTTACCCATAGATAATTAAATATTAACTATTTAATTACAATTTTTACATATATCTTAACCGCTTATCTACCCCATATCAATTCCTAACCTCCCATATCAATTTTATCCATCTATCCCCCCTATTTCTCCTCCCCCCAAACCATGCAGTGGGATATTTCCCGTATTTGAGTCAGAGGGATCACTTGCATCCTTCCAAAATCATCATTTTTGGCCATTTTGGGAGTCTGTTCCTGATCGGTGCCGACCGATACTCGGTCAACGCTGATTTTTTGGAGCAGCACCGATTACATCTCGGTTAGCGCCGATTACAAATACAGGGCCAGAATTCAGTTCTAGTTAGACAGAAAGAATGACAGAGAGTTCTGAACATCAAGCCTAAGCATTATCTATCGAGCGAAAGCTAATTCCATCCAAATCAATCCCTGAGAGGAGTACCGTTACTCTGCTCCTACCACATCAACATCACAAGCCTCCATTGATCTCTTGGTGACTCTACTCGGCGTCTAGCGAAGGTGGAGCTTTGTCAGCATCCCAAAGGCTCCTGCAGATCTAGCAGACATTGGTGATCTAGCTTTCACTGTCCGTTTCTCAATCTTCCTGTAATTTTTCCCCTAGTCGACGCCGACCATCCCCAGTCGATGCCGATTTTCTCTAGTTGATGCCGACCTATCTCAGTCGACACCGATTTTCCTAATCGACGCCGATCGACTTACGCAGGTAAAATAATTCAGGTAACACAAATCCAACATTGTTTTCACAGTTTCCTATTTTCTGTTGCTTTTTCTCTCTTTGTTTACATTTTGTTTGTCACTTTTGATCAGAAAATTTAGACATTTATTTACATTCTTTTATCATGTATGCTTCTTCTTCTAATTGAAAACGTGGACTGACATCCGCCGAGGGAGCTTATTGCTTCCCGGACCCACTTTTCAGGCAGTCCACCCAAATATCTTTTAACGTTGTCTTTTTCTATCAAGTACCTGTGTCTCGCAGGTTTCTTGGATCTGCCTTACAGGATCGCTCATGTGCGCCCGTCTTGTCTACATCAGCTTTCCTTTCTATCTACATCTTTGCATCTTGTCTTATCTATCAGGTATCGATTTCATTTGAGTTTTTAGGATTTTTGTGCTTAGTTTGGTACATTAACTTGGACAGTAAAAGCGCAAAAATTCTTGATCTACATTCGAAGGCAGCTTGGTGGGACCCAACCAAATTCCCTTATTGGTAAGTTCATTTCTTTTCCAATTTTGAGCTTTTGTTACATTTCTTAACTTGCTTTTAAATCGTTCTCCTTAAGCATTTCCTTCCTTCATTTTGGTCTTGCTTCTTTCACTTATAATTTGCAAAGTTAAAGTTTCTTCTTTCTTTGAGAACTAAATTCCAATTCCTATTTCAAAGTTAATAAATCTTTCATTTGGTTTCAAAATTGCATTTTTGATCCATCTCTTTATGCAAAATTGTTATTTTCTTGAAAGTTTTTTTTTAGTTCCTTGAAATAGAAATTCTCATTCTACTATTATCTGGATATATCTTTCTAGATTTTGTGTGTGTTTGCTTAACCTTTTCTTGCAGAGCACTTTGCTTGTTTGTGGGATTGTTTGAGGGGAAGATCTTAACAACGTGCTTTTTTAAGTCCACACACTTTGGAGAGCTAAATCTATAGGTATTTCTCTTTTACAGTGTTTTCTCCTTTTTAAGAACTTAAAAAGAAATTGTTTGTTTATTTCTATTACATCAAACATTTTGATTTTGGTGCTTAAAAATAATTCAATCACATTTGGGAAATAATTTGTTTGACTTGCCTTCATCGAAATCCAACACTTCATTCTTAGTGCTTAAAGAGAACTTTTCCTTTGTCATTTCTGCTATATGTTCTTTAGCTAGTTTTCTAAATAGGTGGAAAAATTGATCAAAATCGGTAGTGACACTATTTGATTTTTATTTTTCACCCTTGCACATAAAGCCAAAATCACTAGGTATAAAACATCTAAAAAAAATTCCTCCCCTGGCCTGCCTACTTAGAAGTGGCATCCAAGAGGAATAGCCTACGTGGTACTCGGGCCATGCTATAAATTCACGAAGTTTTGGTATATATTGGCAAAGCCGACTCCTTATCACAATGGTGTGTGAAGTGTGGGGGTAGGCCCCTATATCAAGCCATGTACTGGTCTTTTACTGAAGTGCCTTCGGGACTCCTCACTAAAACATTCCCCAAACCATCCTTAGTTTGGCTATCTGAGTAGTTCCTGTTCTAAAAAAGCCTTCCCTAATATTTTCTTTCTTAAAAGCATGAAAACTTAAAAGAGATAATCACCTACGCTGCTTGAATTATCTGTGCATTAGTTAGGTCAATCTTCTTTTTCTATATTTCTACTTGTTTATGATGGTCATCACTCGGTTACAATCTAGGAAAATGGCTCAACTGGCCCCTTCTTCCTCCGAGATCACCACTAATGTGGATGTTTCAGCACCCCAGGTCTTCCTCTGGACCGTTGTTAGTTGGTTCCCCATCTTGGTCATATAATCCTTTCTATCAGCCTAAAGCAATCCCATCACGTCCAACTTCCCCCAGTCCTTCAGAAGTATCATCTGCTTCTGATATAGAGTATGTTCCTCATGGGGATCCTAAATTTCAGGTGCTCCTTGATCACAATCCGGTAGCCCTTATGGACTATCTAGTACATAAGTTTGTTCGAATATCTGATCAGGGACCACCAATCCAACAAGTTTACGATTATCCTCGTGAACCATCCCAAGATTTTATAGAACAGTTAGCATACTTTTTCTCACCTCGAACCACGGAAGAGGGTGGCACACCTGTGCCTCCTTTTTCTCTTCCACCGACCATGTCGACTGGTTCTCAAATAGTCTTTCCTATTCCTAGTGTCACGGCTACCTCGGCTACTCCACAACCTACTTTTGAGAAGTCCTCTTCTTTAGCTATAATGGGCACATCTATGCACCCACAGTTACTATTGATTCTTCTATGTCATCCATTGCATCCCAGGGTCAGTACCTCTTTATGAATCAACCCCCTTCTATGAGTCAGTTGGTTCCTTCTTCTCATCCTCCAGTTGGTCTTTCTTCCAATGCTCTAGTGACAATGTCCTTTACCCATCCTCTGGCATCAGCGCCCTTAATAACCAATCGGTAGTCAAAATCCTCATTCAGACTTTGTTCCCCACCATGTCTAATCAAATCAACACCTATATTCCTCGATCCATTCGATTCAGTCGACAAGTGTAGGAGCCTACCAATCATAGGCTCTGTCTTTCATCCAACCACCTTTTTCTCAACCACTTATCATTTCACAGCCTGTTCATACGCAGGCTCCTTCACAACAAATACCTCACCAGGCATCACCTAGAATGCCTGGTTATTCCTCTTATCATCCTGTTAATCAGTAGATGAATCCCCCGTTAACACCTCAACAAAATCTACCATTCACTTCTTATACAGGACATACTAACATACCTCCTCCTCAATTTGACGTTGTCCAAGTTCTTTTCAAGAAAATCGCAGACCTAGAAGCCTCCACCAAAGGGGCTCGCCCTTCATACTCTTTTGAAGAAGTGTGTAATGAACCCATTCATCCATCAGTGGATTTTAAGCCTTATCCTCCCCAATGGGAACTTCCTAAGTTCTCAAAATTTCATAGTCAAGAGGATCCTCAATAGCACCTGCGAGCATTCAAACATGCTTGCTACCTTATAGTCCAGGATCAGGAGCTTATGCTCCGTACTTTCCCTATGTCTCTAGCAGGGCCTGCTTTAGACTGGTACAATAACATTCCCCAACATTCCCTATTTTCTTTCTCTCAATTGGCCCAGATGTTTGTTGAAAACTTTTCAATAAATATCGCACATAAGATCTCGATTACAGATCTTTATAACATTCGTCAATTCGATGACGAGTCTATTGTAGACTTTTTCACTCGTTGGAGAGTTATAATAAATCAATTATATTTCTTCCTACCTCAATCTCAACATATTGAGTTATTTACTCGATCTTGTGCTAATCATATTTCTTCCGACTTTAAGGATCCAAACCTTTCACACATTTGAAGAAGCCTTTACATGATGGCACGCAAACTTGAATCTTGCACCATTGAACAAGGGAAGTTAAAGCTTCACTCTAAATCTAAATTATATTTTCTCGGTTTACAAAAACAAACCCTTCGCTTCTAACAAAGACAAGAATTAGGGGTCTACCAACACTATCGTATTAAAAACATCACGAGCCGAAAACACTTCTAATCAAACACCACGAGAGAGAATCCTCATCTTCTCAAAGAGGACCCTCATTAACTTCGATCTTTCACTTCATGTTGGGGAATCATATGCATCCATCTTATAAAAATTGTTGGAAGTTCACATGATTGAACTTCCCCCTATTAGAAATTTTGATGAAAGCCAAGAACGACCATTCTAGTATAGGGAAAATGACTTCTGTCATTATCATAGAACCAAAGGCCATGACATTGAATGATGTCAGACCTTCAAAAATATTGTCCAAAAATTCATTGATAAAGGTGAGCTCATTCTGGATAACCCAAATGCTCCCCAAATCAGGCGCTTGATGTTTTTAAACAACCTTTTCCCAATCATTCCCCGAACAATGACACTTTAGAGTCTCAAAAACCAAACACTCATACTATCAACTTCATTTCTACTAAATAATATTCTTCTAAAACTAAGCCATCTGCAAACACATCGACCGAATCAGAACCTCCTTCCACTTCGCTAATCGCTGGGATTCCACCATCTTCAGACAATCCATCTTTGAATATTCCCACATTATTAGAGACGGATTCATCTCTCTCTGCCTCTTTATCTGATCTTCCGTCCATGCCTGAGACAGTGTCATCCTCATCTATCTCATCGTCAGATATTCTTTCGATGCTCGAGGCATTTACATCCCTTCGAGTTTCCACTACAAATACATCTATTTCTGTTTCTCCCATTTTTGTTGCGACTATGCCATTGGTAAACATACCTATAGTTGTACCAACTTCGATGGAAGCGTCTTCAATTTTGAATCTTCTCATTTCCTTTCCTACAGTAGTTACACCCACAATTACTGTACCAGAAGTATCTCCCTCACAAGGAACTGCTTCTTCATCATCCACTTCTTCCATCACCGATACTATTTTGCCTATTAAGGGAAAATCTAAAGAAATAACACCGACACCTACACTCTCGGTTCCTGAACTTAAATTAAGACAACTAAAGTCTAACGTTACATCATCAATACCTCCCCATCTGCTTCCCTCGAAAAGGTTACAATCACCTTATGCGGTTGAAGTTGTCACCATCCTTGAAAAAGGAAAACCCATATTTTGGACCATCAAGACTCTTGGTGCTTTCCCTCAAAAATCTCTCTCTGCGCCTCATAAAAGATTGGATTTGTCCACTGAGAAGGCGTCTTCTTCTACAACACCATCAAAACCATCATCTTCTTCTACAACACCTTCTTCACCAGTGCCTTGTAAAGTGGATTTACCTACTAGAAAGGTGTCACCTCTTTTATCAGGACCATCATTTTTGTCACCGAAAGCCAAGACACCCTCTGTTCCTCCGATCAGACCTATTTTGGGAGCTCCTCCCTCATCTAAATCGACATTATCTAAATCATCATCTATTTTGACCAAGCAGCCTTCTTTATCTCTGAAGACCACAACACTTGTCACATCTTCATCATCTTCAAAATCTATCTTAGGAGCTCCTCCTCCATAGAAATCAATCCTGCCTCACTTACTTCCATCTCAAGTGCCCAAGGCTGCTCCTCCGATGTTTGAAAAAGTAAAACGATCCCTAAAAAGACTGTCAAACCAGACATGCAGGTTCTTTTACCTTGGCAGTCTGTTGAGGCAAAAGAGGCACCTTCGTCATCTCTATCCTCATCTTTGTCTACTAGATTCTATACTGAAATTCTTCACCAACTTATCCAATCTTCATCCATATCCCTTCCTCCGATCAAACCCTATAATCCTAAAGGAGTAAAACCTTCCTGGTTCAACTCTGATTTGATTTGTGCTTACCACCGCACTCCGAACATGACACCAAGGGATGTAAAGCCCTTCAATCTATCGTTAATAGTCTTTTGGAAGAAAGTGATCTTCTGTTAGAAGAAGAGGAGGAACAAGTATCTCTTGTCATCTCAATCACATCTAAGCCTTAATGATCTACTTAGGCCTCTAGTTCTTTTAATTGCACTCGGATGGTCTTCCACCTTCTCAAATAAACATGATTCATATTGCCACTAGAACACAACAATATGATAATCTATCATCATCTACATCTAACCACATGTTGTCATTTCTATAGCCCTTGAAGGAATTCCTCCTTCCACATCAGCCTCGAGACCTTAGGTCTCTATTCGTGCTTCACCTCGGGCTCAGATTCCCGTGTCAGTAGAGGAGAGTGTTATGAAACAACTTACCCATGCTCCGGTCAAAATGTCTCTTTTTGACCTCATTCAATCATCTCCACAGCATCACAGGCTTTGATTGATAATCTGCACCATATCACAGTGAATTCAGATGAGCCCTAACCTTTTGAGATGATTGTTGGATTGAATAGACCGTCAACCGCCATTTCCTTTGAAGATTCAAAAATTCCTTCCCTTTCTTCCGAGGATTTGGAGGCACCCCTCTTTATCATAGTTCAAATCAACAACACTACGTTAAAACACACTATGATTGATAGTGGTGCTGCACTCAACGTCATTTCCTCACACACATTCGAGAAACTTAAGTTACCAAAGAACGTAGTGTCACCACCACCTTTCGCCCTTCGATCATTTAACGATCAGCTGGCAGTTACTTTAGGAACTGTGGTCCTACCCATTCAAGTAGGTAAGAAGCTGCTTCACGAGCTCTTTTACATTATTGAAGGGAAATTCCACTACAATATGATCCTTGAACGCTCCTGGATTCATACAATGCATTGCGTCCCATCAACCCTCCATTGATGCTTAAAATATCAGTATGAGGGCAAAATCTATACTCATCCAGGAGATCCTTTTCCTTCCGCACAATGCGACATGACCACAGGGTCTGCCCCTCTAAAGGAGAATGCTTGTTCTCCTGACGAGGCTTCATCCTCTTCCATACCTACAACAAAACTACCAGATTTACAAAATCTAGAAGAGACGTTGTAGTGTTTCTCACTAGGAGAGCTTCCTCTTCTCTCTTTTGACGCCCATCTCAAACCTAATGAGTATGGTAGACCAGACAAACAACCTGAATATCAGCCAGGTCTCGGTCACATCGTCATAATTGGTCTCCGCCCAATCAATGGAATAACTTCATTTACGACGGTCTTAATACACCTCATTATCACTTGGATTCTCCCTTAGGGCCAAACCCTATTCAAAAGGGTTTGATTATCTCTGTAATCCACGTTTGTAAAAACTTATTTATATCGATGCGTGTGGAAGGGTTTTAGCCTAAGAAAGTATGAGCAGTTGTGCATGACCTTGCGTCCATTCCAACTCTTAAACCACATCAAAAATTTGGTTTAGGATTTAAACCTCTCTAAAAAGCCGCCATCACTATTCTCGATGAGCCTCTTTCCATTGAGGAACCGTCTTCTCCCACCAGGTCAGAAGCATCATTTGATGTGGATGACACCATTTCCATCCCGTCTAACTTTTTTTTTTAGTCAATACCATTTCCTTAGGGCCGCTGACCTATAAAACTAATGAAAAATCCACTTCCATACCATTAGTCTTCCTTGAAATAGTTGGAGACGACTCTCCTACTATCAACACTATCCACTATGCGGATGATGATTCTGTCCTCACCTATCTGGGGGCAGAGGATTCCTATCTTCCTAAAACCATTCCTTCTGATACGTCTACACTTCTCAATGAAGCCACTGTTGACCTTAATATAGGGACTTCTAAAAACCCTCGCATCATTAAGGTCGGCCAATCTCTTAATCCACAGGAGTTAGGAGACTTCACCACTTTTCTTTCCAACCATCATCAAGCCTTTGCTTGGTCATATGAGGATATGCCAGGACTCGATCTCGCTATCGTGGTCCACAATATTGTTACTTTTCCCAGAAATCAAACCGATTAAGAAAAATTACGTAAAATGCACCTCGAGTAGCCCTTCTTATTAAAGAAGAGTTGCAACACTTGCAATCTACTAAATTTATCCAACCTATTGACTATCCACAATGGGTTTCAAATGTTGTACCGATAACAAGGCTACTTAGGAAGTTTCAAATTTGTCCGACTTCACGGATCTTAATCTTGCTTGTCCAAAAGATAGACTGATCCCTCGAAGGACAGCTATTCATGCTTTATCAAAAATTAAAAAGTATAGACCATTCCCTTGAAGGATGGCTATCATCAAATTCAAAATACAGACCACTCCCTTGAAGGATGGCTATTTATTTCATGGAATTTTCAAGGCTTCTCACATCCATCAGCCTTTGCAGTAACAGACTTCCTCTTCGGCCAGTTTTTTCACTTTTTAGCATCATTGAAAGACTTCCCGTATCAATCAGTCTTTCTCTAGCAAACTTCCCGCATTGATCAGTTTTCTCTCCTATCAAAAGAAATCATGAAGCTGAGATATTAGACCTTTTTCGATCATATGGAGACCCTATTTTCCCAATATGAGCACGTATTATGTCCTTTGTATGTTTTGATGGGATACATACTTACTTCTCATTCCATTTACCTCCTTGATCTGGTTTGCGACTCACTTGTGTCAGGTTTATTTTAACCTCATACATGGCCTTGTATGCATCATCTGTTGGTGTTCTATCAAAGTCTCTATGTATGGTCGGTTAGGAGCCTAACTTATCATTCTTTTTTCTATCTAAGTGTATTGCTTTTTATCTTCTAAACTAAGATAATATCATTACATCCTTTGCTGTCACAAAAAGCATTTCCACTTAACATGTTAATTTAGTCAAAATCTACCATCTATCTATACTCATCTTATCTACTTTGTCTAAATACACATCCATCTATATCTATTTCATCAAAATTAAGTTAGCTTCCTAAACATATCAAATCTAATCAATCACATCAAACCACATCACATCTATCTATCCTCTATTAGCACATGTCTATGACCATCAAACTTACACTACATCTATCTATATCTATTTTCATCAAAATTAAATTAACATCTTAAACATATCAATCACATCAAATCACATCACATCTATCTATCCTCTATGTCTATGCCCATCAAATCACATCTATTTATCCTCTATCAGCATATGTCTATATCCATCACAATTACACTACATCTATCCATATCTATCAAAATTAAATACATGAGTACAATCACATAACACAGAAAATGATGAATCTATATATATATATACATGAGTGTCTGTACAACAAAGAATGGATGGCTTTCAATCAAGCCATCTATATCATACATCAAAAATGCCTTCAAATCGAGGCTACATCAATATATCGATACAAAAATATAACATATCTATATCGTAAAATATGATAGGTGGAAGACACTATCTCCTCCACCCTCCTCTTGTCCAGGTTGTCTCTCCTGACACACGCCTATCGAGCTAGAAGCACATGCTGCTAGGGCCTACCGCCACCTCGATCTCTCCCGGTGCTCCCTCCCTCTGATGTACCACTAGTTGTGGACTGTCGCTGATCTCCTCCTTGCATCGTAATGAGGCACATCGGGGGCATCGTGCTGAGGAATCCTCATAGTATCTCACCTTGGCAAGGAGAGACTGATAAGTGCTCAGACTCACCATACTAGGTGCTCATAATGGCGCTACTGGTGCTGGTGGTGGTGGCCCTCCTAATGTCACACCCTGTGACCCGGACTCTGAAATAGTGCTGTATCACCGTATTTGGCCCTAAGGGCCTCTCTGTGTCGATGGTAGAAATCCCTCTGCTAAATCACTATATCTCACTCCTGACGTGTTGTGTCTCTCTCTAGTATCAGTGCATCCCTCTCCTCGTCAGAGCTCTAATCTCCTCGAGTCACTGGTGTATTTACACTAGGGTAACATGCTCTCCCTCCGGCCTTTTCCACAAAGCTGCGCCTATGTCCTCCTAAATACATGTCTATAGATCTTTGGCGGGTGTCGTGGTAGCTCTATAGAATACCATGCCACATAGCCATCATCTACTCGCATCGTCATCACTATCTATGGAAGGTGGGGCCTCCCTCAATGGATCTGCCGAGGATCAAAATCGGTAGATCGGTCTCTCTGCTTATCCACTTTGTATGGCTTATAAGTGGTTGGCCCCTGTCTAAACTAGGCCAAACTACCTCAATACCCGTATAAACGGGATGCACTCCCACATATCGGCTGCGGCCCCTAACCACCCTACTCCGTCTTAGCCCCACCCAGTGAGCCTCCCGGCCGGCCCATGTCGGATAGACCCGATATGGCCTCCAAATCACCTGCTCGGTGTCGGCGTCTGAAATGATCAGCATACCACTCTGCAGATCTCCTTGTATCTCCCGGGGCCATGTCGGCCCGCCATCACTAGAATTTATAATCAAGGGCCCCCATTCTGCTTTGGCATCCATGGAAGCCGGATGTTCGATCACTGCTATGTGCTCATATGCCCAACAATGGAGCACAAAGCTAACATCGATACCTGTCTACCTACCGGTGGTGTACATCCATAACTCATAGTATATCTGAGTTATCAGGGCATCGAGAAAACATGAACACCTATCTGAACTGCAGGATGTCACACGCACAGTCTAGTAACAACAATGGAAATCTCCCACCTCCTGAATCTGGTAGAGAAAAATAGGAGATCACCATCTAAATCAGTGCTATCCATCTGCTCCTGACATCACCCTATCTATAATGTGAGGCTATCCTCACCGCCCCAGATACTATCTCTGAATCATCTACCCTGTCTCCATATAATCGTCCTAGGGCCCTCTGCTGCTGCTCTCATGGAGTAATCTCAATTGGGTCCCCGGTGATCGACAGCCTCAGGATCCTATATATATCCTCATGGGTGATGGTCATCTCACCTGTCTTGAACTAGAAAGTGCATGTCCTACTATCCCATCACCGTACTAGTGCTCGCATCAGCTCTACATCTCGAGGCACCTGTCGGTAGTACCAGAAGCCCCTAAGCCCGGCTAGCTCTAGGTGGCGCCAATCTGCGTCAGTCACATTAGGGAGAATGGTCTCCAGAAGCTCGGGAATAGCATCCCACATGTGTAACGCCTCTCGTGCCTGCATCCACAATGTCAAGAGCAATGTTAGCTTCCCATTTATCCAAATCAGAACATCAAAAACACATTCTATCATCTTATCAGTCTATTCGGTCTAATCAGCATCAATTTAGTTCAATCGGCGTCGATCTAACCTAGTCGAACGTCGATTGAAGTTAATCGGCGCCGATTTCATCTAATCGGTGTCGATTTTTCCAATCGACGCCGATTGGGAGGTGAGTGTCAAAAACACTCTGGCTTCCCACTTATTCCCTTTTCCCTAAAAACGGCATTCTAGTGTGCTATTTAATGGTAAACATGTACATGAGATTAAGGAGGATCCACTTACCCCAGGTCGTGTCCTCTTCCGCTTCTGACTGCTCCCAGGGGCTTCCATGTTGCTCAAAATCAGTTTTTGACTCTCTCTAAATCAATCGTCGCGGTCTAAATAAATCATTCACATTTTCCTTTCGCATATTTATATGGGCTCGGTATGGTTGGTGCCGATTTTTATGGTCGGTGCCAATTTGTTTAGTCAACGTTGACTTTAGCTTGATCGATGTTGATTTAGGCCCATCGTTGCTGATTGGTTGCACTTTTGCTTCTTCACATCGCTTTCTTCCATCTCCTAATCTTTTTGCCATAGTGTTGATGCTTGGCTTATTTATCTGGTCATTATTATGCCCGAGTGTTTCCTTTTGGCACATACTTTTGATATTCTCACCCATTTCGAGTCTGTTCCCTGTACATGGGGCACTCACATTTTTGGCAGCTTAAAGATAATGGGTCTATAGGCACTAACGTCGTTTGCTTTGCAGATCATTTGGTTATCCCTACCAATGTGTCCCTCTTTAGGTGCTACTATTTTACAGCCCTCCTTACACTCACGGGTCTGTAGGTACTAACGTCATCTCATGTGAAGACCATCTAGTCTGCCCTACCAATGTGAGTTCCTTAGGTTGCTGCCTTTTTATTATTTTTGTGCGTCATTAATGATCAAATCTACTCCAGGCATCTAGCTGGGGCATCCTGTGTTTTCATCTACCTTTTTCAAACTTGGGATTGGTTTCTCTTTCGGGGCCCATCCCATCCCTAGTTTGAGGGGGATCACATCATCACTTTTTCTTCCTTTCTTCCAACTCCTTGTTTTTGTCTTGCAACTTTGCTTATCGCAAGTTACTCAACAAAAAGGGGCAAAATGTAGACACCTAAAATTGGTTACCCAATTTAGTGTCCCCCACGTGTGTTTGCCTTCTCGGGTAACCTGGGGCACGTTTATATCACCACTTCTCCCTTAGGGTATTATTTAATATTTGATTTAAACATCTATCCTAAGTTTATTTCACCCCATTATGTTTTACCCATAGATAATTAAATATTAACTATTTAATTACACTTTTTACATATATCTTAACCGCTTATCTACCCCATATCAATTCCTAACCTCCCATATCAATTTTATCCATCTATCCCCCCTATTTCTCCTCCCCCAAACCATGCAGTGGGATATTTCCCGTATTTGAGTCAGAGGGATCACTTGCATCCTTCCAAAATTATCCTTTTTGGCCATTTCGGGAGTCTGTTCCCTGATCGGCACCGACTAGTACTCGGTTGACGTCGATTTTTCGAGAGTGCCGATTACATCTTGGTCACCACCTATTACAAATATAGGGCCAAAATTCAGTTTTGGTTAGACAGAAAGAATGAAAGAGAGTTCTAAACATCAAGCCTGAGCATTATCTATCGAGCGAAAGCTAATTCTGTCCAAATCAATCCCTGAGAGGAGTACCATTACTCTGATCCTACCACATCAACATCGCAAGCCTCCATTGATCTCTTGGTGACTCTGCCCGGCATCTCACGAAGGTGGAGCTTTTCAGTATCCCAAAGGCTCATCTGAGATCCATGGAACATTGATGATCTAGCTTTCATTGTCATTTCTCAATCTTCCTACAATGTTTCCCCTAGTTGACGCCGACTGAGTCCCGGTCGACGCGCCGATTTTATCTAGTCGATCTTTGACCTATCTCGATTGACGCCGATTTTCCTAATCGGTGCCGATCGACTCAATGTGCAGGTAAAATAATTTAGGTAACACAAATCTAACATTGTTTTCACAGTTTCCTATTTTCTATTGCTTTCTGTCCGCTGTTTACATTTTGTTTGTCACTTTTGATCAGAAAATTTAGACATTTATTTACATTCTTTTATCATGTATGCTTCTTCTTCTAATTGAAAATGTGGACTGACATCTACCGAGGGAGCTTATCGCTTCCTGGACCCGCTTTTCGGGCAGTCCACCCAAATATCTTTTAACATTGTCTTTTTCTGTCAAGTACCTGTGTCTCGCAGGTTTCTCGGATCTGCCTTACAGGATCACTCGTGTGCGCCCATCTTGTCTACATTGGCTTTCCTTTCTATCTACATCTTCGCATCTTGTCTTATCTATCAGGTATCAATTTCATTTGAGTTTTTCAGGGTTTTTGTGCTTAGTTTGGTACATTAACTTGGACAGGTAACAAGCGCGGAAATTCTTGATCTACACCTTGTTTTCATGGTTGATATAACCCTTGTTGAACCAAAGATAAACATTATTTTCATAGCACCAAGG
This sequence comes from Taxus wallichiana var. yunnanensis, assembly GCA_018340775.1. NCBI lineage: Eukaryota > Viridiplantae > Streptophyta > Pinopsida > Cupressales > Taxaceae > Taxus > Taxus wallichiana. The sequence continues at coordinate 188,734,112 of CM031235.1, forward strand.
ACATTCCAATAGAGCTAGGAAGCTATCTGACTTTGCAGCGCTAAAACCTCAAAATCTCTAGTGAACTTGGCTCCTTGTATGGTAATGGATGCATATTTTAAAACTTTGATGGGAGTGGCCTTAGTCCAGTTAGCCATGAACAATACATTAGAGGATGGATGCAATGGAGGTCTCCCCATTTATACCCATGCATCTAAGGTAAGAAAATTGACTTCCACACCTATATCAATTAGTATATTACTCAATAGCCACCCATCCACAACAACATTCAAAGTTATTTCCTTGTCATAATCTAGGCTATGAGGGGGAAGATTTACATGTAGGATATGTCATCCAGTCTCAGTAATTGCAAAGTGTTTCCTTTTAACTAATTCCCCAACAATGGAATGATATTCTCTTGGTGCAACAATTTGCACACTTCTCTCAAGTCATCCATATCAGTTTGGATCATCTCTGATGCTTTCTTTTGCTCCATCTTTCGTGATTTCTCCCTTAAAGATTGTATTTCACCCTAGATTCCTGAGTACCTCCATGGTTTCCTGGTAAACCTCCTTCTGATGGGTGGGATCTGGGTACTATGCATGTAGAACCTCCTCCTTAGTGATGGTAGGCCGCTGCAATGCTTCTTTATGCGGGCTACTTTAGCGGGGTCATGATATTTACATGCAATGCCTCGGATTCTGGTTCCAACTTAGACATCTACTAAATTTCCACAACGCATTGTATCCTAACCATCCCCACACCTTTATTTTCTTATTTATGATGCTTGTTAAGATGCTCATACAAGTCCGGTACTCCTCATAACTATGATTCTTTCCACAAAAAGAACATCTTATATTCGAGGACATTCTTGCTGTAGTGGTCGGGAGATCCACATGTGTAACACGTTCCACATGGGAACTCACCTCTTCTACCACCATGGCCTTGTCCTCTCCGAATCTACCATGATATCCTTGATCTCTGCCATGACCGCCTTCAAAATACCCTTCACTCTAATCATAACATGCCCTGATTGTTATCCCGATCCACGATGCTCCTTATTTCCTTTAGAGTTATTTGAAAATCCTATTTGTCATACATCGATGTCTATAACATTATAGATATGACCAATCAGTTGATAGTATTTCATGTCATGAGTCGTTGACCTACAAATTTTACAATAACATGAGACATTCTTATTTATTGTGCGTTATAATAATGGGCAAGTGGCTAGCATCATGGTTAAAATTGCATATCTCATAGTCTATAAGCAATGAGTGCATTGATTTGCGAGGGAAAACTATCCTTTGTGTGATCTTCCACTTCACAATCTGTGTACCAAATCCTTGTACATGTCTCATGTGTTGATTTTTCGATAGTTTCTCCAACTGCTTTTCCATAGCTACGATTTGTGCTTCTAAAAATGGGCTCACCCCAGTATCTATACTTCCAACTACCTCAGCGCGTAAGGATTCTTCAAGTGATTCGTGCATATCAATGTATGTTTTATGTGATAGTACCCTCCTAAAAGGTGTAATAAAACCTCCAACAAACCATTATGCATCTTTGGATTGTATGAATATCATAAGACATCTTAGATAACAATGTTTTGAAACTAGCATCATACTCTCTGAAACTCTTAGTAGTGCCTTGCTTAATATCCTTGAGTGCACTTATACTCTTCTGCTCAAACTTAGGGATGTGAAACTCTTTAAGGAAAACATATTTTAAGGTTGCATATTCTACATAAGTCTGATCAGGGTCAAAAATTTTGTACTAGATGTGTGCACGCCCTTGTAACGTAGTAGCGAATTGGATTTCCCTACACTTAGAAGCTGCGATTCCTTTTGCATGACACAATATTTCACACATGTGTACATGTTCAACATCATCTTCTATGCCCCTAAAATTTGGGAGATGAAGGGACATCTCCATGTAAATATTCTAGGCTTGGTGCAGACCTTTCCCACCTGACCCAAAGCCTCATGTGTTTCCTCTGCCTCTAGAACCACTAGATCCACTAGAACTAGAGCCACCTATACCTCCTGATCCTGACCACGTAGCTAGAGTCGGACCAGAAGATGTACTTCCCTATGTCCCAATAGTAGTATTGAACTACACCCCGATAGTCTGCAAGTATTACTACTCCCAGAAGAGATTCCAAAGTCTATGCACCTAAATTCTATGTGGATGATACACCCGAAAAGGTACTCCCATATAACAACAAATTTGTTTGTGCTACCATCGTTGTGATTTTTATATGACTCACTCCTTCTCTCCCACTACCTAAATTAGCTTGTTGACTGTTTGTTGTACTAGATACTAGAAAACCAAGTGCAAGGGCAAGGTTTCTAGGTGGATTCAGATGTGCACCTACAACCTAGGTCATCTTTGCTGGCGTGCTTCTACGTGAGGCCGAGGGGGTTCCCTGTCATGCTTTCCCAAATGGGGGATTTCACGATGCTCGAGTTTCACATCTTTTGCGTTAACTTCAAACCCTTCTGAACTATCTCTCTCCACAACATCATTTGCTCTGCAATATCCTACTACTTCTCTATCTCCTTCTCATGTGCCTTATTCTACTTGAGCCACCTTTCCTCTCTTTTCCTTTCTATTGCTAGGTCTGCCATCTTTCACCAAACCTACTCCTACCCCAATACACAAGTGGGGTTTAGTTCACCATTGGTTTGTTCTCCAAGTTCGGGGTTATCATCGAATTTTGATCCCGAGTGGAATGCCTTATAGATTATTTCCCTGGGATATCGTAAAATTGGAATTTAGCTACCTTTGGGCATGAATAAGTGGAAATTGAGTACTCAAGATATAGCATTTCAAAACACCACAAAACCATGTATCCACAACATAAGTCCAAATTAGATCATCATAATAAAGGGTCTAAAATTCATCCTGCATCTAGACAAGTGTGTGATACTTCCAATTCCATTTAGACACATAAGTAACCAGCCCGGTATAGCTCTACTAGAAAGATAGGGAAGAATATATCATACAAAATATAACACCTCAACAACTGATATATTCCTCTTTGATTTCAAGTGTTGACATGTGATTTTCTAAATAAATATGTGTTCTTTTGGTGTTGAATATCATGTTTGATTGGGATAAATATTTTTGTTCTTAAAAATCATAAGACTAAAATTATATGGTTGTCAAGAATCCATTTTCACTTCGGAAAGGTGAGCTGCAATCTGGTATTAAGAGTTGCAAACTTATTTCTTCTTCTGACTCATCCTTGGATCAATTTTAGTGATCCAAGGAATGTTTCAAGTCTTCTTCATAGATTGAATGGTAAAATTGACATTCAGTAGCTTAAGGAACATAGAAAACTAAATTTTGCATGATATTAATTCTTGGTCTTGATGCAACTTGCTTTTGTTCAGTTGTATTTTTGTGCTCGAGATATTTGGTGATTGATCTTGGTGGGACATTAAGGACTTGAGAAAAATTCAATTCTCTATGAAGAAGTTTGGAGTCCTAAAAATCTAAGGACTATCCTAACGGTAACCTAAGCTAGGTGAGAATAGCTAAGTCCTAGCTATGTTTACTTATGTGTATACTATTCTAACCTAAGTCTCTTATTCTGTTATGGGATTGGCATCCTAACCTAAGTGTTATGCTAAGAAGATAAGGAAAGAGTTACTAAGGGGGATACTACGCTATCTTAGCTACTACCTATTACTAAGGGGTTGTGATTTGAACCTAACCTAAGGTGGGATTCTAATGACTAATGTTCTAAGACCTATGTTAGTAAATGTTATATTAACCTAAGTTCTATTTGAATCTAACCTAAACTAAAGGGAACTTAAAGGGATCACATGCCTTGAGGGTGATAGTTCTAAAGGAATTTAAGGAAGGAGATAAGGTTTTAAATGTAAGGTACTGCCAGATTTGGCAGGGGGCCAGTGGACTTGGAGGAGGCCTATGTGAAAACTCCACTAAGAGATGGAATTGTATTATTGTGTTGGATTTGCATTCGCCAAATTTAAGTGGTAGTGTTAAATAAATATAGGTGGGAATTTTGGATTAACTGGAATTTATGGCATTTATGAGCCTCGATCTTCACGTGCAAACCATCTTGGAAACATAGGAGGTAGGTTTGTAGGAGGTCATTCAATTTTTCTTGCATGGCAGATTTTGCTCTGCATGGATCAAAATGGTTCTTCGAACCAACAGTTCCACCTTTAGCTCAAAGCTATATTTGGTTTTTATGATCTATTTTTGATCGAGGGAAATTATATGAAGCTTGGAAGGAAAAGATGTTTTGTTGTTGATTTTTGTGGAGGAGAAAAAGAGTTGGAAGTCTCCTTCGAGTTGGTGGAAGCGCTATCAGGCATGATAGGCTCTAACTATTAAAATTCTTTGTGTTCTTCTAAATGATTCATTAAAACAACTCTTCTCTCATGAGATTCTTGTTTTCTTGCCTATCTGGTTATTTTTGCTTGCTTTGGGTTTTACGAATCCTTGTGTGTGTTTGATTTTAATCCTTGGCAAAATTGAAATGTTGGGAAACTGTCCCTCTGTGTGAGTTTTAGGATACATGCAAGTAAAAATGATATGGGAAACTAGATCTGTATCTCTGCTTTTACTATCTTAATCTAGTATTCAAAGTCTTTAGCTTTGAACTGACTATCGTGGAAATACATGCATATGAACTTGGGGAAACTTTAGTTTTGTTTTATATTCTTTTGGGTTGTGTTATTTGGATGTAGAATCGAGTTGGAAGTTTTTGTTTTGACTACGTTTGTGTTGGAACTTTGTTTGAACGGAACCACTATTTTGGAAACTTGTGTATTACTGAACTATTTCTTGGAGTTCATATTTTATCACTGTTCTCACCTAATTAATTTAGGAAGTTATGAATGCATGAATGTGAACTTGGGTATCAACTCTGTACTTATATTTATCACTTAATGTTAAGATCTTGCATTCGGATCGATTCATTTGAATATGTCCTGGAATTCGTATTGGGTTATTCTTTTTTTTGAAAAGATTAAGTTATAGCTCATTACTGAGTGAATACTCACCTGGGAATAGTGTGGGAACTTGTTTGAGACGTTTTAATCTCTCTGTTGAGCTTTGGAAATTGGAAACGACTTAAGTAATGTTGAAATTTTGTCACATTTTGACTGTATTGACTTTGTGAGATAGTATGAGCATGGGAGTTGGGGAAAGTGATCTCTTCCTATTGTTTGGAAGAAACCCACGTTTTGGGTTGACTGTATAAAAATTGTACTAAGGAATCACTGTTGTAATTTCGTGCTTGTGAAATTCTATTTTGTTTTTTCATACTTGTTTCTTGGGGATTTAAGACCAAGACAACTTTTGTACTGGATGTTTTGGGTTCTAGCTCTCCCACTCTTCTATCTCTTTTAATGAAATCTGGGTCTTTTTGAAAGATTGTGATATTACCTTGGACACAGAAATAATAGGAAGGATTCTTTCTCTGTTCAGTTGAATTAAGTTAATTCTTTGAATCACGAACCATTTACCTTTCTAGGTATTATTAGTGAAGTCCTTGTGATTCTTCAGTTTAGGGTTCGTGGGTAATTCTGAACTTTTCGTTCATTGTTTGGAATGTCACTCTTGACTGATTCTGTGATTGAGTCTTTGGATTCTTTCGAGAATGAAATTATATTTTCTTACTCTTTGAGATCTTTTTATATCATTCTGGGTTTGTAGTACATTGTCATCCTGAATCGGTCTAATTTAGAACTTCTTGCTCAGTTGAACAAAATGATCTATCATTGGTTCTTTTCTTATTATGATTACTTCTTTTTCTACCCTTGGATAGGCTCAATGTTCAAACTTTTCTTTACTAAAATCCAATTCAAAATTGTGATTTCTCTTGACCTGTTGGTCTACCTTGTTCGAATCATTGATGGAAGTAGTGTTGAGAGCTAGTAGCCAATAAGGTTTTGCTATTAAGTTCTTTGATACTTATAGTTTGACTGTTGATGACTAGTCTTGTTTGGTTTATATAGAAAAGTTTTGGTTTGTCTCTTGTACTCTTTATCTTTTGTGAATATTATGAGTAGATAATAACTCCTCCTTGGAGCTGCTTTGTTTGTGAACATTGTGGTTTTTATTTGATTAAAAATTCTAACATGAAGAGTTGAAATTGGAGTTACAGTTGGACTGTTTGGGTTTTCCTTACCTTCTTGTTTGGTTATGGAATTTTGTGGTTGTATATTCTAATGATTGAATGTGCAATAATATTTTCTGGAAAGGAACAAGTAACTCATGTTGAAATATTGTTTGCTTGTCTGATGTTATAAGTTTGGGCATGGTTTATAATGGTTCTTGCTTAGGATATAGAGGGATCACCGTTGAAGGAGCCATACTATTTACATTTATTTTGTCTCTTAGAAAAAAATGAATGTGGTATTCTATTATGATAGAATTAAGAAATAATGGATGACAAGATTATTGTTGTTACTAGCCATGAATAGAAATAATAGAACTTATGATTTTAGGTAGATATTGATTATTATATTCTTCTCTTCTTATAAAGTTGATCTAAGTTTATTAATGTACTTATTTTCTTTTATCGTATATGCTGAATTATGATGACTTATTTATCTCATTAAAGTAGTGTTGCTTTAATGAAATAATTAGTGGAATGCACTTCATTTTAATGATTAGTGCTTATCATGCCCAGTTTCATTGAACTGACCCATGCTAGCTATTTTTGTAGATGGATGACTTAAGTGGTAAAAGAAGGAAAAAACTTATATGATGCATTGGATGATATATGTGTAATTCTTAGTAAAGAATTCTGATTCATTCTTTGGTTGAATTGTAAAAGAAATTTGTATACTTTATTGAATAAAGGATGTTGATATGCAGTATGCCTAAAGAGCATAGTCTTGTTAATTTTACAAGTTGTAATGATGAATTGTGAGTTGTGTTTTATTTACATGAGTTGTGAAAATTATCTCATACTTTTATAAAGAAGATGAAGGTTCCATCATGTTGATATTCTTTATATTATGTTATGATTATCTTGTTATCTTTGATAAAACGGATAATGGGAATTAGTTCAATTTCCCTATAATGAAGCAACTTATTGAGTTGCATAATATGATGTGTCTATCTAATTTTTTTTTAACATAACAAGGTGATGCATAATGAACATGCATTAAGAAATATGGACATTGGAAATGATATATCCAAACACTTAAACATGTAGAGAAAGATTCTTTCTCTCTCTAAATTGAATATAAACCAAAAAGGTTTGGAGATATGATTACAATTTATTAGACTTCATTTTGTATGAAGTCTACTTTAATTGGATATATTTGGACGTTAAACCTTTCTAAAAGTTATGGTACTTTTTAAATGAAACTTATGATAACGCTGTCCTATTTTGGTTAATTGCCAGTTTAACTGAGAAATCAAACATTAAAAGAAACCATAAGTTTAACGAAGTTCTTCATGGACTAAATGAAGAAAATTTAGGAAAGAACTTATTGAGTGTTGGATTAGGGTTTAGCAGGGTTGCTGCAATCAAGAAATAATCCAAACTAACAACGTATTAACAATCTCCTTGGGGTATGTACATCTCGATGAGGTAGTTTTATGTAGGATGTTGGCACATGCCAACTGCAGGGCTGTACTTTTGAGAAGGCTTGGGTCTTCTTGAGAATACAACATTGTAGTTGACATGTGGCATCACCCTTCCGCATTGATCATCTAGATCTACACATAATAGGAACTCGGACTTGAACTTAGTTTCTCTCTAGGTTAGGATAGGAGCATATTTAGGATATGAATTAGCTTCGATGGCTCGAGGTATGTTGACACATCACGGTTGAATTAGGTCACTGAGTATGCCCATTTACCCTAAGCCATTGTGAGCATCTTCCTATAATAGGTTATGTTTCTATCTAGGGCTAGGGTTAAACTTGGAACAAGTGGATTGACGGTAGTCAGTAAAGACCAATCATGATAATAGAGGAGTAAGGTGAAGGACGTATTCCAATACGATGAGTATACCATCTAGGAATAGTGACATACATAGTATGTTGTAAATATTTGGCCAAAGTATCACAAGCTACTAGTTGCGTTGTCCTCATCACCTGTCACCTAGTTTAAACAACATGATATTAGATGAATATTAGTAACAAATATTTAGATATGTTCTTTAAACAGATCACTCGATTGCCCAACGTAGGGTAGGAAGACCAAGAATATGAAGTATATGATATGTATTCAATACGTAATATAACATAAATAGATCGGTAGCTTATGAGTTATGGAATGAATAGATCGTTGGATCACCAAGTCATTACAGCTGCATATGGTTATCTATTTGAATTCGATTGGCATGGAATGTTTGTTCTAAATAATTCTTTATTTAGAACAATGAACATTATTTAAAATTTTTTTCCCTTGTTTCTAAAGTCTTAAAATGGGAATGTTACACAAAAGCAGTCATCTGATTCTTCTCCGGCCCGTGCGTGTGTCAAAACTCATATCTAATCTTTGAACCTCTATTTGTATTCATCTTCTAGGTCATGTATCCACTCCTCAACACTTGCTAGGGTCAAGGTGATATGTATTCATTGTGAACCGTCCTAAAAGCAACTAAAAAAGAGGTCCGTGATGGAACCAATGATGCATCCTAGAATTCACTAGTAAAATCCCAAGCACACTAACACATCACTCTACCTAGGTCGAGTGCTCACCCAAAGAGTGTAAAGGTACTAGGCCCCTCTTTAGGGTTGTTGTTGTAGGAGGTTGGCATGATGAAGACTTAATACATTCAGATCCATAATTAATATAACATTCTACAGAGCATATTCAGATCTAGATCTTAAAGAATCATGAATCACATGATAAACATAGTGAAATCATTTATGCAGTAATAAACTATAACCATGATTAACACCTTGATTCAGCCAATAACCTCCATTATATTAAATGCAAGTAATACATAAAATCTTCCTTACAATAACAGTAGTATACGCTTATGCGTGTAACAGAACTTGACAACATAACTTCACACTAACTCTTCTCTCACACTCTCATACTTATATCTATCTTTGTATATATCATACTACATCAGACCATTACATATTTATAAGGGTGGGGACTTTCCCTTCACTACTTATCTAATCCCAAAATAGGTCACATGCTATTATTAGCCACGCGTCATTACAATAATAGCCACACATGTAAGTGCGCTAACAATAGACTTCTTCTAGTTAACTTTCAGTAGTAAATCTATTCTCATCTTGTACCCATGCAAAGCACTTCGTAGCTGATCCTCCAAAAATAGCCAATGCATGTCATGTAAGTCTTTAACCGAGTTTGTGTGTTCGACATGCTATCTCCAAAAATAGCTCATACACGTGAAAATGGATAAGTCCCAAATCTATCTCTCTTCTTCATACGTGATTATTTCCTGACCCTTCGCACCTTTGAACACACTCTATTCTTCCACACATGAACCTTATGTATGTTTTCACTAAGTTCTATATTTTGATTGAACAACACCCATCCCTTTTCATCCAACCCTAGAATAGCCCCATTCACCATGAAATCTGCGAGATCACCATCGAATCGGATTTTATTTTGTTATCTTTTCTTCTAGTCATCCCCTCTAACCTTACGGTCACCGAGGCCTCAAATCTTATCTTTCTACCCTCTCTATCATCTCGGATCTATTCTGTTAGTACTCGATCCTTTCTTGACTCATCTATGTAATCATTGGCTAGATCAATATTCATTATATTTACCTTCATATTTAATAATTTTCTTGCATCCTTTCTGTTTGCTCCAGTTCTAGGTCTCTTACAAGTTCCTTTTTCTTCATTTCATCTTCATCATCAACTCTAGGTCTACCTCCAAGGCCCTCGGATCTGTATTTTCTGTTATTATTTCACTTGGTTTACTCCATTCATCGTCAACTACGTCCTGTAGTCTCGGGTTCTTGTCGACCCACACATGTTGGGTTTAATTTTCTTAGATCAAATTTGAATTTTATCATTTTTTATTTCATTTAGTCTTTGTTACAATCTTGATTTTTCTACATCCAATTTGTTAATATTTTATCTTATTTTTATCAAAAATGTGGGTTGACATCCATCCTAGGAAGTTTTCACTTCTCCGGGACTAACATTGTCAGGTAACCCACCCATATATCTGCTAATCCATTTTATGTTGAGTTCTCTTGGTTTGTAGATCATCTATCACATTGCGAGGAGGATCTCTCATTTTGCACTTGTATACATCAACATCCATCTAGAGGTACCTTAAACCCTCTCATACTTGGAGTTATTTTTTTTCTTGTTGTGATTTCACTAATCTGAAACAAGTAGCGAGGAAAATTGGTCAATGATTTCACCAAATGCAACAACGGTGTGTTGTGCCAAAATGGAGCTTTGAATTAGGGCTTGGACCATGCGTCGTAGCATTATGAATAAGGTACTTATGCTAAATGTCTAAGTTAATATCTATAAGCATGTTAGCTATTCGAAAAAATTCTTGAAAGATATGTCGTCTCATAGACTACAATGATTGTGGGATATGTAAAAATGGGTTTATTGAAAAAGATTTGGAAAATTTCACACAAATTCAATCGACAAGTGTGAAACCAATCCATAACCTTTTGTAGCATCTCTTAGCCTCTTTCAAAATGAGAGATTTATAAGAGGGCATTTTCCTCCTCCTTAAGACCCAACATATTCTTATGTAAATATTTAGCAATTGTCAAGATTCCTAACATACCATCTATCAATAATATATTTGTTTGACACAAAATCATCATGCCTAGTCTCTCAAATAATCTGAGGTAGTTCATCCACAAAAATATTCTCCTTGAGCAACTTCTTAAATTCATCAAATTTCACCGAGTAATTTCCCATTTTCCTCACTTGGGTTCTTTGGCAATCCATTATCCTTGCTTTCATGACTTTTAACCTCCACATGTTTTTTATTATGGGTTAGATTACCATCCCCACCATGGGATCTATGCACCTTGGCTCAAGTCTCAGAAACCTATGAAAACAAGCACCCACAAACAAATTAATCCATTCCTACTCAAAATAAAAATCTACAAATTTATAGAATTCAACGTTGAAAAGAAAAGAAAAACAAAATGCATCATTGATTTAAGTAAACAAAAATTTTCCTTCATCTTTGACATAGTATAGATGAACTCATTACTTACCAAACATTCACCCTTTCAAACAAATGCCTATACTTGCGTAATTTCACCTACAAAATGAGTTTATAATCGGGCTTTTTTAAAACCACAGGAAATGAGTTGAATGATTGTATGCATATATTTAAGGGCCATGTGAAGTGGATTAGCGTGGAAAAAGAGATGGTATATGGCAGAAAATGAAGGTGCCAAGTGCCTTTGAAGATGGCAAGTGTAAGTTGAGAAGCCATGTCATGATGAGACAAACGACAAGCTCCTTTCCATGAGAATTGGCATGTGCCATTGGAAACTGTGTTTTCTTCAGTGTAAGAAAATTGGTGTTGTATTAAGTGAATTTGAAGATGAAATTCCATGCTTAAAGGCATTTAGAGGTATAAAAGGATAAATTATTCCCAAAAACTTACCAAAAATTCACCCTTTCAACATAGTTATACTTACGTAATTTCACCTACAAAATGAGTTTATAATCGGCTTTTTAAAACCATAAGAAATGAGTTAAATGATTGTATGCATATATTTAAGGTCCATGTGAAGTGGATTAGCTTGGAAAAAGATATGGTATATGGCAGAAAATGAAGGTACCAAGTGCCTTAGAAGATGAAAAATGTAAGCTGAGAAGACATGTCATGATGAGACAAATGATAAGATCCTTTCCACGATAATTGGCATGTGCCATTGAAAACTATGTTTTATTTAGTGTAATCAAATTGGTGTTGTATTAAGTGAATTTGAAGATGAAATTCCATGCTTAAAGGCATTTAGAGGTATAAACGGATAAATTATTCCCTAAAAATGTTCATGGTGGAATATTTTTGTACCTCCATCAAAATTTCCATTCATGTCCTCATTAGTATCTCAAAAAAATTAATGTCTTACAATCAGAAACCTTGAATTTTTGACCTCAATCAACACATATATTCTACTTGTCTCTTGTATAGCCAATTACACTCATGTGAATAATGCAAGTGAGTTTGTTATAATAAAGTGGAGCATGAAAAATGAGTGAAAGAAGGATGCCATATTACCCACCTTTGTGAGGGCTCTGCCACTTATTTTGAGTACGAGTCTTGGTTGAATTGGGAGGCCAGGTCCTTGAACACAAATGAAAGCATTTTATTAGGCCTCTGTAATACATTTGTGCCCTAACTTAGTGAGCACGAATGTAGTGGAGATCATAACTATAACGATGAGCGCATATACTAGATATTTGTTCAGGAGGCCATGGAATAGATGTGGGCCATGCTTGATGTTTAATTTTCATTGTCTAATCAAAATCCTCAATGAACCACACCTGTCCCTTTTTTTTCAGTGATTATTGAATGACAAAACCATCACAATTGTTGATGAGGGAGATTGTGCATGGAATTGACAACTTGGGATGCTACATACATTCCACATCCTCTTGTCTTGGATGTTTCCTTTGATATGTGCATTTGAATTCCCCTTCCATTAATCTGTCCTCTAGCTACCTAATAAATGCAAGGGTTGAAACTACAAACAATTTTTCAATTCAGCAATATTTTTCTTCCACTCCTTATGCTCATAGATATCTCTATAAACATATTAATTTTTTTGAAATTTTTATTTTTGCCACTTTAAGTGTAAAATTGCACTCATGTGAGTAATGCAAGTGATATTGAGACAATACAATGGAGTAAATGTAGACTAATTCCTTTGGATACAAATAATTTGATCTATGGAATAGGTGCATGTACATGCACGAGGTTTTAATTACCACATTTTTAGTTCCAAATTTCCATCCATATCTTCACCTTATTTAGTAGATTAAATGTTATGCAATCAAAAAAATTGACACCATAAAAAGGAAAATTAAAAAAATAGAAAACCTCAATCGACAAAAAAATATTCCTTTTGTTCATATGTCCATTCCCGGAGGGGCTCAATTATCAATGATTGTGTCTTGCATCACTTGTTATTTTGCAATTACTCAAGCTTAAATATGAAAAGTTTGTCTACAAAGTACTAAAAGAAGCAAACAATTTGGTTAGGGTTTGGACAAACTTGGCCCCAATTTAATTCTTAACATTTTTTGGCCCCTTTAATCTAGCGAAGCAATGCACATGAGGTTGAGACAACTAGGTGAAGCACATGTAACAAATATTATTTGTGTAGGAATAATATACTTTATTGAATAGGTATGAGACATGTGAATATTTGATTCCCACCTTTTAATTTCCAACATTCCATTCATGTATATGTCTTACCTATCAAATAACAAGCTTGAGTGATGAATAAAATCTACCTTTTGCTAATATATCCAATCACTTGAAGGCCTAAATTATCGATGGTTGTCCATGCACAACCTATTTTCCTACAATTACTTGACCTTGCAAATTGATACAGAGGCTACAAATTGTTACAAGACAAACATTTTAATTATATTTTGAACTCGAACCTTTTCAAGTTTCCCCATTTCTCCCCCTCTTTGTGACATTGAAATGCTTAAATAGAGAACAAATGGAAAATATTATTTGGGTAAGAAAAATATGATCCATGGAATGGGTGTGAGACATGTATGTATTTAATTCACACCTTTTGATTTCAACATTCCATTCATTTATGTGTCTTATCTATCAAATTAAAAAAATTGCCCAATCAAAAACATTGATGCCATGAAATAAAAAGATATCAAAGCTTGATTAGAAGATAAAATCTACTTGGCAGTTACACTCATGTGATTAGTGTGAATGAGAGCCACACTATAAAGTAGAATGCATATAGCACATATTATTTGCATTGTAACAATTTTTTCTATGGAATAGGTATGAGACATGCAAGTATGTAATCTCCATCATTTAATGCCTAAATTTCCATTCATATACTAGTTTTATCTACCAAATTAAATGTCATCTAATTGAAAACCTTAAAGCTAGAAAAATAAAAATGAAAAATACAAAGTATGACCAACAGATCATTTCTCTCATACGACTGAGAAGGGGGCTTGCAAATTTCTACAAGAAGAAAAGGGTGTCATTAGGTCTTGTACCTTTGTCCTAATGGATTTTCCTCTTTTCGGTCATGTTGATGATTATCCTTGTAGATGAACCATCAGAGTCATTGGATACCTTAGGTTGGTGGGACGTGTGCCCTAAGGTAACCTCCAGATTTTAAAGAAGTTGTCTCTTCTCTGTAGTGTGAGATAGGGTCAAGCGAAACATACAACTAACTAAGGAAATTCACCGAAAAGGGGAAGAAGTTAGTCACGAATATGATTGCATGAATTGGGAGGAGGTGAGGAATGAAAAGTGTAGAAAAAATGCACCACATTCCATAAATGAATCAAATAGAGTCCCACTTTAAACTACTTAAACATAACTTTGGAGAATAGTAATAACATTATACGCATGCACCATATACCAATATCGAAATAAAGGCTATAAGAGAAAATACATATTATGAAAAGGATGGATGAAATGCACCACAAGGCATATTATATTACTCCAAAATATATGCATAGTACAAAATTAGAAAAGAGGAAAAAAAGTGTTATTATAAAGCTTAGAGAGAAGGTTAGAGCTCCGGACCCTTACTTTTTACGGAAGAGGCGAGACAAAAAGAAGAATTCCCTAACTCCCGATATCCATTCTTGAAAACCTTCCATTACAATATATAGGAGGAGAAGAAGGTAAGAGGCCTTTCTTGAACCATTTTCCAACCAATTTTTAATTATGATAAATGGTGTGAAGTGATAGAAATATATTGTTTGAGATCTTTCTCACACTTCCCCATTATCCATTCTTTCTAAAGAGTGAGATCCATACCCATTTAATACATCCTTAATTGTTTTGTGACCAAATATTTTGAAGTGGAATCACCTTTTAAGGAACATCCTTTCAGCTATTTATTGCATATTTGGATCTTTTAATCACTTATGCATTGGGTCTTGGGCTCATGATTCAAGTGGCACCTATTTTTGTCATTCTATTAAAATGACCTTTTGAATGCAGGTGAACAAATTGAGTATTCATAGGTTCGCACCCTTCACATGGGACTATGCATTAACTTTGTTTATTGAAAAGACAAGTTGAATGACCTTTTGCCTTTGATCTTTTGAAAATATCTTGAGCATTTAAAACTTTTAGATAGGCTTCATAATTTCCCATACATGGTATCTAGCTTATCACCAATATTTCACAACCTGTTTCAATCTTGGAGTCCATTTGTAGTGGGATCCATGTGGAGGCCAAGCACTTCTCTAGGGTCTCTACTTTCTTCGTAGCTTTTGGAAGTGCATTGGGCTGACATTTGGCATTTTCCGTGATCTTGCCACTTTGCTTTGAGTAAGTAATGAACCTACAATTTATTAATGTAAAGACTTTTCCCTTAGAATGGTCACTTATAATTGACTCCACATGTAAGTTCCGTGGGGTTTTGAGGCTTCCTCTCCTTTTTTCTTTTACGGAATTTGCGCTAGGTTAATACTTGGTGTCATCCATAATCATATTGGTTTCCTTTGAGTTGGCTTGTCTTGGCTTAGTTTTTATCATTGATTTGGCTAATTCTTCCTTCCATGTTTGCCAAAGGCTTGACCCCTGGTGGGATTTGAATCTGTAAGAACCTTAGAGCTTACTTGGTCAATTCAACAGGAATATGCTTGTTATCTAATTTTAGTGGGCAACAAAATTTAGATAACAATTTGGCGACTCATGGGGACCATTAGCCTACTAAATGGAAAGAACCCACAATCTCCCACTATTAATTGGTCCCAGGGACTATGTTATGAGCTGATCGAACCTTGGTTCACAATATCTAAAGGGTTGTTGAGCCTATGTAGCTACTAATTGATCCTTGTGCCTTCATACTCTCATAAGGAAAACTCTGCAACTTGTTTTGTGAGAGTAGAAAATTGAAGAATCCATGCAAAGTCACCCCCTTGACTAATTTTAGTTGCTCTACATTTGTTTGAAGTGAAGTTTACAACCATTATAGGAAAGTGAATTCCCTTGCTATGAACATTGGAGAGTCTGGTGCATTTTATGGAGTAATATGGACACAAGCTATATAAAAGAGACAAATCATACATGCCTCAAATGAGTCATGTAGAGTGTGCACAAGCACTTATTTTGTAGAAAGAAATATACTCCTCCTATGCTAACTAGACTTGGGAGAAGCTAAACAAAACCTAAAATAGGAAGGGAGAAATAGCTTCCCTTCCTTATAAAGTGTGGCCATGTAATTAATTTAGCAATAGATATGGCATGTAATAAGAGTGAAAAATTACCTTTCACCCTTCCACCCATGGTATCAACAAACAGGATGAATACCTCCTCAAGATGCTTATATTTTGGTTGGAGGCATCGTAGCTGACCCATGGGGCTTTGAAGATCATCCTCATGCTCTGAAGTGAGCATGACTAGTGCTAGATTTTCATTGGCTCTGGTGTGGCCAAAATCTTGATGGGATAGGACTTGATCCGTTGTGTTTTCCCATTGCTCTAAATTTTTACCTTTGAAACGAGGCCCTTTTGTAGACCTTCCTCAATGGTGTCATCCTTATCTTATTTCTCCTCCCCATTTTTAGCAACTTCGCTAGCAAATCTAGGCTCTTTGATTGAAAGAAAAAATCTTTCAATGATACTTCTTTCTAGAGCCCCTGAATTTGATCCATAGGAACTGTCATGAGCCGCAGGCTATTTTTTGTTGCGGGATTGATGAAGTAGCAAAGGTTATAATTTCCATGGGCTCTTCTTCACTGAGGCATTCCCCCAAATTTGATAAGTAATTAAGTCTATCATCTTCCTATTGTGAAAGGGTCCTTACTTTTTGTGTGATGGTTCATGATTCTGCAAATTCTCCATCATGTGTAGCTTCATATTGCAATATGAATCCTGTTGGCCCAAAATATTCTAGGAGCTTTGATCTGTGGAGAGGATGAATGGGGAAGGGATATGAAACTTCTTCAACACTCAGATCATGATACAAACCCCCGATTTTCATCACTTCTCACCATATGCTCCTCTTCTTTTGGAATTGGAGTCATTACTCATTCATAGGAAGGGCATAGTTGTTCGAAGGAAAAGGGAGGGTGGAATGGATGGCTTGGAGATGGAGAAGAGAAATCAACATTTGGATCGGTATGATATGGTAAAACTTGAGATAGGATGGGGACAAATAAAGAGTCGGTGATTGACCCTCCCATCAACAAGGTTGTCTCATGCTTCACCCATATATTTCAATACCTTCGATCCACTGCATAAGTGAAGGCAATATTTCTTCTAAAAGATAAGCTTCTCCTACAAGCTATAGTGTTTAGGAATAGGGCCAACCCATGGACAAGGTGCCCTACATCCTGTTCTGAATGCCTCCATTTATGCTATGGCCCAAGATTGAACCATTTCGCCTCTATTTATGATATATTCTCGAAAGCAGACCAACATCTTCTAATTGACTGTAGTCACCAAATGTGTGCCCGTGTCTTTGATTTCTCTCAAATCCAAACTGGTCTTGGCTTTGCTCATCTGGGTCACCATAGCAGTTTTGAAACTGGTTATGCGTTGCTAGTTTGGAGTAGGCATGAAGCTCATTAAATTCATATGAATCTTGGTGAAATCATGAATCCCATTGTGAGAATTGAGTCATGACTGCACAACTTCCTGGAGTGGAGGAAATTGAGGGATGTGGAAATGGAGGTGGATAAAAGAAAGTCTGCATTTTCAAGGAAGGGGCCGTTTGGGCCAAATATAGTGCCAAATTTGTTTATACATGCTCGCAAAGGCTAAATTTCACCAAAAAACACACTGTTGGATGAAATGAAATGATAAGATCCTTTGAAGGTCCCACCGGTGTGCAAGAAAGCTGTTGACAATTATTCTTTTTGATGAACCGTTAGAGTCATTAGATACCTTAGGTTGGTTGAATGTGCACCCTAAGGTAACCTCCAGATTTTAAAGAAGTTGGATCTTCTCTGTAGTGTGAGATAGGGTTAGGAAGAAACATAAAACTAAGGCGATGCACTTTGAAAAGGGGAAGAAGTTAGTCATGAATATGACTGCTGAATTGGGAGGAGGTGAGGAATGAAAAGGGTGGAAAAATGCACCACAAGCCATAAATGATTCACACAGAGTCCCACTTCAAACTACTTAAGAACAACTTGGAGAACAATAATAACATTATAAGCATGCACAATATACCAATATTGAAATAAAGGCTATCAGAGACAATAGAAATTATGAAAAGGATGGACAAAATGCACCACAAGGCATATTATATTACTCCAAAATATATGCATAAGTACAACAACAAATAAGAGGCAAGAAAAGTGTTATTACAAAGCTTAGAGAGAAGGCTAGAGCTCTAGAACCCTTGCTTTTTACGAAGAGGAACCGAGACAAGAAAGAAGAATTCCTAACTCTGATATCCATTCTTGAAAACCTTCCATTACAATATATAGGAGGAGAAGAAGGTAAGAGGCCTTTCTTGAACCATTTTCCAACCACTTTTTAATTATGATAAATGGTGTGAAGTGACAGAAATAGATTGTTTGAGATCTTTCTCACACTTCCCCATTATCCATTCTTTCTAAAGAGTGAGATCCATACCCATTTAATACATCCTTAACTATTTTTCAACTGACTCTTTTGAAGTGGACTCACCTTTTGAGGAACATCCTTTCAGCTCTTTATTACATATTTGGATCTTTTAATCACTTATGCATCGGGTCCTGGGCTCATGATTCAAGCGATGCCTATTTTTGTCATTTTATTAAAATGACCTTTTGAATGCAGGTGAACAAATTGAGTATTTGCAGGTTCGCACCCTTCGCATGGGACTATGCATTAACTTTGTTTATTGAAAAGA
The DNA here is from genome assembly GCA_018340775.1 of Taxus wallichiana var. yunnanensis. NCBI lineage: Eukaryota > Viridiplantae > Streptophyta > Pinopsida > Cupressales > Taxaceae > Taxus > Taxus wallichiana. The sequence goes on from CM031235.1 coordinate 188,753,093, forward strand.
CAAGCCGAATGACCCTTTTCCTTTGATCTTTTGAAAATATCTTGAGCATTTAAAATTTTTAGATAGGCTTCATAATTTCCCATACGTGGTATCTGGCTTATCACCAATATTTTGCAATGTGTTTTGATCTTGGAGTCCATTTGTAGTGGGATCCATGTGGATTCCAAACTATTCTCTAGGGTCTCTACTTTCTTCATAGATTTTGGAAGTGCATTGGGATGACACTTGGCGTTATCTGTGATCTTGTCACTCTACTTTTTGTAAGTAATGAACTGTCATCGTACATTAATGTGAAGAATTTTTCCTTGGATGAGTCACTTATAGTTGACTCCACGTGTAAGTATAGCGGGGTTTTGAGGCTTCCTCTCCTTTTTTATTTTTGGAACTTGTGTCAAGTTGACACTTGGTGCCATCCATGATCCTCCTGCTTTCCTTTGAGTTGGCTTTTCCCGACTTAGTTTTTATCGTTGATTCGGGTAATTATTCCTTCCATGTTGTTGAAGGCTTGACCCCTAGTGGGATTTGAATCTTCAGAACCTTAGAGCTTACTTGGTCAATTCAACGGGAATCGCTTGTTATCTAATTTTAGCGGGCAACGAAATTTTGATAATAGGTCCCTTAAAGCACCAATTGCACTTATTTGAATAATGCAAGTGAGTTTTAGACAATACTACGAAGCACAAAAAATAGACCTTATTTGGGTATTAATATTCTAATTCATATTGTGGTATATGTAGGTATTTAGTTACCCCATTTCATTTCTGAATTCTATTCACGTGTTTACATTTTCTAACAAATTGAACACTTTTATCTTGAAACCGTTGATGCTAAAAAAATACAATAACCCGATTTTATGGTATTCATTATCTTGTTGCCACCATACACCCCCGCAACATGCCGCCAACTCTTTATCAAATATTTACCATCATATATTCCATAAATATTAACCATCATCTCTTTGTTCCGTGTTGCGGATGAAGATATGGTTTTTAACTTTCCATTTAAAGTTAATTTATGTTGTGTATTTTCTTTATCATGTTGGATCCACAATTATTTACTTCCCACATGTTCATTTTTTTACTTTCCATTCATGTCCTCATCAGGCATCTTGAAAAAATTAATGTTGTGCAATAAAAAACCTTGACTTTTTTACCTCAACCATCATATATTTTCTACTTTTCACTCATATAACCAATTGATGTGCGACCTCATTTATTAACGATTTTTTTACATCATCGGTTATTTCATGCGGTTGGAAGATCTTACAACTCAAAAGGGGGCTACAAAATGCTACAAAATGAAAGAATTGTAACTATGTTTTTAACATACAACATTTTGGAACTCCCCATTTTTATTTTGTACCCTTTAAGCTCGCATGAAAAGTTTGGGCAAGATCACAACTACAAAATTCAACACATATTCCAAATTTTGGAGGGTTGAGTTTCTCTTTATTTGCTCATTCCATTTTCACTACCCTCAAATCTCTTCTTCTTCACCCATCTTCTTCTCTCGGTGTTTCTATCCCTCTAATTTGACTCCTTCAAAAGACCCCTATCAAGGTTTCCATCGTACATTTCACGTGTGATTGCTAGTACTTCACATTTAGAGGTAAATTATACAATTCAAAAGGGTCATATTAAGCTTATTAAGTCATATTCACAACATTCTAAAGGACATTCAAACACATAATTTATAATTTCTATATGATTCTAATTTTATACATTCTATATGATTCTAAGGGACATTTCATCATATATTTAAAAATTCTATATGATTTTGAGACACATTTGTACATTTTATATTCATATTTAGACATTCTATATTCACATTGAGGGACAATTCGATCACATTGGGAAGGTATTTTATTTGTGAGAACACTTCTATTTCTAAATTTGGATCAATGGGGAATGTTATTACTATGTACAAATTTTTTGGGTCAAATTTATATCTACAATGGAAGATCCATTTTTGCATACATATCTAGTTTGTGGTCTTATAAGAAAAGGTTTTTATCATTACACCCTTATTTGATTCTTTAGCTAAGAAGAGAATGAGTCTAGATCACTTTTTATCTAGTTTGAATTAGTTTACTTAGACACTTCGGGAAATGTGGATGAGGCTACTACAACATTCAAATTTTATAATTGTCTTCTTGATTATAGTTAGGTCATTTACACCCTTAAACTCACCGATTGAAAAGTTACATCTTTTAAGGCCCTATTTACCATATGACACTCTCTAATCAAGTTTCACAAGTAGAAAGTCATTCATATACCATTAAATTATTCAATCTTTAGCTTCCTAAATTTGAAATATTTTTGATAGTATGATCATTTTAGTTTTATTATCATTATGATACATTAATATACACATTTTTTCTTATAGATGTTCACATGAGACAAGTTTGGTACATTTTAGTTACACCTATCAACACCCGTTATAGCTATCACAAGTACAAATTTATTTTATCCAATTAACATACTATTTTTAAAATAATATTTTTAAGAGGTGTAGTTTTAAACACTAAATTTGTTATTTAAAAATTTGGAAACATAAATTTCAACATCCTTTAATACACTTGGACTCTTGACATCCACATAATGGAATATTTTTATACATAATTCTCCTTTGTATTATAACTTGAGTTCACCTTTTTCTTTCAATCCTATATTTAATAATGTAAATATACAAGTTGTATTGTATTACTAAATCAAGCTTATTATGTAACAAAAATAAATCATTAATTCATATCGAATAAATTTGATTTACATAATTAGAACTAGTGTTTTCACAACTACAATTACTTGATAAAGCAATTTAGAGAATAGTTATAGTTAGGATGATCACTTACCTTACTCAAAAGATGATTTAGGTGAGTCAAAGGTAGATCTCGATACGAAATATCTTATAGAAGTTTTGCTCCAAACTCTAGAGTGTGAAACCAAGCGGGTATAAAATTATACGACTTAGACCAAACCATACTCCATTATGGTCCTGTTCTATATAATTTTGGACTGTAATTGGTACACTTATGGGATTTTAATTTTTCTTCACCTTCACCTACATTGTGTCTTGATATCTTAAGATTCATTATAACCCTCACAAATGCACTTATAAAAAACCCTAGATTTCTAAAAATCACTTCATGAAAACATTAGATGGCGAAAAGAGAAATTTTTGTGTGCTTAGTCTTCCCTTCTTCTCTCTTCATCCTCCTCAAAGGTTATGTGTAGTTTTCTGCAACCCCTTCTTCCTCCATGTTCTTCTTCTTCCACACACACAATTTTTTTCCTCTTTCCTTTCTCCTCTCTTTTCCCTTTTTCCTCCTCTACATTCAACCCATGACATATTTTTTGTAGATCTTATCTTTTTTGATGTTTTGGTAAAGCACGGTGACCAAGTAATAATAAAAAGGACACATATGGGACCGAACTTTTTTTTTTAAAGTTAAGGTTTATGGTGGTTCAAATATGGTACAATGATGATGCTAATATCAACACCTTTTTTTCCATATTTACACCATGGGTTTTGCATTATTTTTGTGTTAGAAACAATGTCAATTTTTTTAAAAAACGTTCACAAGTCGACATGAAATCAATCCGATTTGATGTGGATCCAACTGCAAGAGGTCGAAATGGCTCCATAACACACACAAATGATTTTTCAAATCTCCAAAACCCTCTAAATAGTTTTCTTCACATTCCCCAAGTCCACACTAATCTCTTATAACATTACAATCTTCCTTTTATTGTCCACTATCTCTAAAAAACCCTAAAATGTCACGAAACCCTAAAACACCAAATAAATACATACTAGTAAAATACCTCGAATGGGCCCCACATTTTGTATTTTGAATATGCCTTTGTAAATCAAGGCATAAACCAAATCTTGGCTTATTACATAAAACTTAAAAAAAAGATATTAAGCCTCTAAGTTATAGACAAAACCAAAAAAATGTTTGGAGCCAATTTTAGACCACTAGACGAAGGAATTTGGCCTCGAAAATATGCCCAAAATTCATCAAGCCTTACCCAAAAGGTTGGTCATGGTATATTACTAATCAAGATCCACCACCCTAGAAATTTTCAAGGCGATCAACAATCGGATCAAAAGTTATGGCCTTGAAGTTATGCTCCCACATCACCATTTTTGACATTATTTGCACACTATATAACAATGTCTTTTTCCTTAAAAACTTATATAATAAATACATTAATTGGAAATTTTTTGGTATATTCAATATTTTTAATACTATTATGTTAATAAGTTAATATTGAAAAAAACATGTTATTTTATTTCTCAATATAAATATTATTTATTTATTCATAAACTTTAGGTTATTTAATTTAATGATTTGGAACAACATAAATGTGACTTTTAACATTTTACCTAGTTAGTATATTAGCTTGAAGCGTAAATTAAACTATATGTGGTTGAAAGATTTTTTTGAACATGGGATGTATATCACCATTGAATATTGATTTATAATATTTAAACTCAAGGTGAATAAATAAATGTTTGACTTATAGTGATAACTCAAGGCTGACTCAAGATAGTTTTGTTTCGTGTTTCTCATATTAGGAAGCACCATCAAATTTTTAAGTGGTCTTTAATATTATTTTTAGTATAATTATCATCAAAATAGACATATTAATGTCATTTTAAAGCTTGTTTTGAACACTTTCATACTTTTTAAGTAATTAAGGTATAATTTTTCCCTTTCCGCTATCAATTTATTGCATTTATAGTAGAATTTTATTAACACTTAATTTTATCTCATTTGAATATTTGTCTTCAAAATAGATAATATATATTGATGAAACCCCACTTTCATATGCATACTTTTAAGGTTTTTCTTTATATTTTCATATACCTTCTCCCTTTGCGACTGTTTTCATGTGTGTTACTTAGCGCTAGTTTCTTTATAATGATTTTTATTTTTTCTATCTAATAAAAATAAAATCTATACCTACAACACTTATTAGATGAAGTGCTATATTGAGCACTACACATGAATTAGTTCAAATCCTTTTTCTTGAATATAGTGCTTGTTTGAAAAATAAAATGGTGATTTTTGATGATATTTATGTTCTTTATATTGATAACAATACAAGTGTTACAAATTTGACTGATGTAGATATAAAAATGGATGCTTATGATGTCAATACTTTTACTAATCATATCATGAATGAAAATGCTTGTGGTCTGTGGGTGTGGGTGTATGTGTAGCTTTAACATAGGGTTATCCCTCTATAATATTAATGTTAGTATTAGATAGGTAGTGTTTCCCTTAGTCACTCACACTACATTATTCTTAACTTCTATGATGTGCATATTTTGGCCATTATCTAGAAAAAAATGAAAATAACATGTAAATAAGGATATACATGTAGTTCCCTACAATATCCTATTAAAAATGGAGTCCACAAGTTACTATGACTATTAACATTATGTATCGTATACATGACTATATGAACCATGATTAACAAGTGTTTTACATATCTTTTTCTTTTGAGATGAGTGATGCTTAGGCATCATCCCTAATTTTGAAAGGAGACATGTAATGGATTTTTAGAGATCCATTTTATGTCAAATAGAGTACTTCACATTTGGAAGAAAATTAATATGATTAGAAGGGTTATATTAAGCTTATTTAGGCATATTCGCATTATTCTTAGGTACATTTGATCACATTCGAGATGTTCTATATGATTATAAGTTTATACACTCTATATTATTCTAAGGGACATTTGATTAGATATTAAAACATTATATATGATTTTGAGAGACATTTAAAAATTCTATATTCATATTTTTAGAGTAGATTATTTACCTTAGCTCATATTCACCTAGGTACTTTATTTATGTTCTATTTTATTTATCCTCACCCACTTATGTGTGGATATTTATTTTATATTATTTAGATATTAGGAGGATATTATCTAGTTGTTAGGTATAGTTATTTCCTTGATCTATGGTCTTGACTAGTTCTTTCCTAGATTTATGGTCTTGACTAGTTCTTTCCTTGATTTATGGCTTGATCTATGGCCTTGACTAGTTCTTAGATTGATCTTCCTTTCCTATATAAGCAAGGCCCATTCTCATTGTACTAAATAGAGTTCCATAATAATATATGATATTGTTGTTCATTTGTTTGCAAAGGTTTTTGTAAAGTTATTCTGGTGAATTGCTTTCATCTTATTGAGTGTGATGTTTTATTAGCATATGAGTTCTTTGTGGCTTGAAATAACTATTTATCATTCCTTTTATGTTATTAGAGTAGTAGATGTTGTATACATTCATTTGTAACTTTAATTTGCAAGCAATTGTTAATTTTTTATCATATATTTGGATTATTTTTGTAACTTTTTTTTGGTGTGTATTTTTACGTAAAATGGAGGGCTCCATTGGATTTGGAAGGTAGAAAACATTCATAATCAACTATAAACTCGGCCATTGACGGAGATAGTATTTTTTTGAGGTTTTTGGTTTGTAGAGGTGGATACACATCTGATTTTAGAAATCCTTGTTGGTGAGGCACAAGGTCAAGAAAAATAATTTCTAGGTTTTTTGTTGAAAGTACAATAGACCGAGAGTAGGGATGAATCATTCCTACCAAAATTTTATTTCATTTACCACTAATTACGTTCATAATTCTGTTCATTCATTTAACATTCATAACCATGTGATCACATTAGGAGTTTGTTAAGCATTCACAAGTACATGAAACAAATAAAAAGACACATGAACACGTATATAAGTGGGAAACCTTCAAAGGGAAGAAAACCCACTGAAACTCTACTTATTTTACTCAAATCAAATATATTTAGTGAAACACCAACTTCACAAGGAGCACCAACCCCTATTTTAGTAGATCACCAACCCTACAAGGAGAATAAGCCCCTAGTTTAGTAGAGCACCAACCCTACGAGGAACACCAACCCCGATTTAGTGAAGCATCAACTCCATTAGGAGGACACAACCCCTAAGATCATCAAGCACCAACACAACCATCGAAGATGAAGATATGTGAATATTGTTTCTACCACAGTGATGGAGACCACAAATTTAGCTCACACTTCTTCAAAACCTCTTCAAATCCTCATTCCTTCAACTCACTCAAACTTGGACTTTCATGACCTGATTTGGATTCAATATCTTACACACATTCTCTCTATAATTATTCAAACTTTTTCTCACTTCATCTACTTTTATTTCTTTTCCTTAAACCAATTTCACTTCCTCACCTAGGTCACATTTTCCCTCGTCCAACTAGTTCAAATTTGAACCAAAAACTCACTTTTATATGCATTCCAACTCAAAAAATTAATGTCAGTATAGATTAATTACATAAATCATTAAAACTCAAAAAAATTATAATACATTCATAAAAACACTTGGAATGGACCCATATAGGTTGGTCATGCTCAAACACACCAAACAAGCTCAAAAATAGCTCAAAACCCCATCACCTAGATCATCAAAGACCACAAAACTCATCACCATGATTATTCAAGCCATAAAATATCTCACACATGTAAAATATGACATAGTAAAATCATCCATATTTGTACATTATCTTTCACCAATCAAATTATTCATAACACTATCAAGAAGGCTCATATCCTTCTCAAAACAATTGTTTAGACATGAACCATTCTTCACCTTTGGACTTATAAATTACACCATACCACCTAAACTATGTCATGTAACCACCAATTGGAAATATATTGGCCTTTATATCACATCCATGCTAGTTATATCTCATGAAACATCCATACATGAAAACTACACCAACGTTCTTCTTCACCAAACTAAGCTTCCCAGAAAGTAGTTTTAGAAACTCAACTAGTTTGCACACTTACTACCACTTTAAAGACCTCAAAATGACTTAAATAGGATAAAAATTCATCCCTCTTCACTCTCTAGCTGATAGAAAGCATCAACCAATCAAAAACATGTTGCTTCTACCTCCATCTTCTAGCCAAAGCAATCCTATCTTGAAAAATAAACAACCTTCTTCTTCACAAACTAAGTTGGATGACCTATCAAGACTCATCATCAAGAGAAAAATAATATTAAATTGTAAATACCTATAAATATAATTTCTATAACATCTTACATTTCCTTCCAACTCTAAGTTGAATGCCTTCAACAAGGTCCATCTTTGAACCTACTCATTTAGACTTTTAGGCCTCAAGAATTGGTCTTGAGGTCAAATTTCTCCATCACGTCCAAAATCACTTCCAATCTTAAAAAAATCATGGAACACACTTATACATGTTTTCTAAGCACTTAGAAACCTTCAACAAGCATGAAAAACTTAGAACAATCACCATATCTCATGAAGTTACTCAAGAACCTCCTTAAATAGGCATCCTCCAATTTTGACCTTTAAATAACAGGTCATAACTTGCTCATACCTTATCATAAAAAAATTATGATATATCATTAGAAATATCTCTAAACCAGGGTCACAAAAACTTTTACCAAGTCTTAACTCCACATGTAGATCCTGTAAATCCACTTTTACCACAAACTGCTCCAAACTACCCCAAAAACTAGTCTTCATAAATAGGGCACACTTTTCCCTTTAGGACCTAAACCATGATATGAAACTATCATGGACATCTATAAAAATTATCATGCAAAAAAATATGCTAATTTATTTCATACCTTCTTTGGGAAACATTCTCAAAAATTGAACATCTTCATAAATTATCCTTTTTGAGTGGGGCCCACATATAGTCACAAGCACTACCATACCTTTATGGAAATATGGAGGAGTCATATACAATATTCAATCATAAATTTTGAAAAATCAATAAAAATAGAATCAGTGCACTCAATTTCCTCCAAGTTACTTTTAGTTAGGGTTTCAAAGCAACTTATCTTCTTAATGATCATTCATAAAAATGTGACAATAAAACCAACTAATTATATTTTATAAACCTTATTAGTCCCATGTAAAAACATCCACGAATATTATTTTGGTCCGATGCAAAACATACAATCCACAAAAAACATCATAAGGTCAACTTTTACCTAGAAATCACATTCTAGAACACCCGTTTTTCCAAAATGGATGTATCTTGCAAAGTATTATTCAGAATGACATGAAACTTGTCATGAAGCATCATGACAACATCCTATAAGTGTGCATACTCACCATATATCTCAAATTTTCATGTAACTCTCTATCAAATCTCACTTACCCATGCCAACATGCCTTGTTCTCACTTTCTTTCCTCCCAAGGACCTCATACATGCACTAAACGTACTAGCCTCGAAAATCATTATACACGTCATGTAAACTATCAACATGCTTCAACCATACTCCAACAAGACTAATCAGCTACAAATATCAAGTCACCATACCATTCTACGCATACTTTAGGGCTTGGAATAGGCCTGGAATGACTACTACCTGACCCATGACAAACCATAAAATGCCCTTTTTGACCTCTTATAGAATCATGGACACTTTTGACACACTACTAGAACAATGAATGACCTCAGACCAACCTCAAATTCTCATCTCATGACCATCCATGAAACCATGTCTAGACACTATAGAACTTGACCAAATCTTGACACTACCAATCAGCCTTTATGTTTGACCTTTGACTAATACCTCATAAAGACTAATATGACACCATGAAACCCTTTTCTATCAATGACAACACTAACAACAATGACTAACTTTTTTTACATTTGGTCTTGGGTTTTTCTTGTTTTTGTAGAGTTCATGTTTTGCGAGGATTTGATTTTTTTATGAGGCCACTTTCCTTATTTAACTATACACATGGACCCCTATGTTTGATCCATGTAGATTTGGAAATTTGGAGAGGTCCCATAAAATCATTAGCCCTTGTTTATATGGTATGGTCATATGAGGTCTTAAGCTTGTGATTCCTACTAGTAGGTCCTTAAGTCTAGCCCCCTTGATTTTTTTTGTGAGTGAAAGCCAAAAGCATTTTATTTTTAATAGTGCGATTGAAATAAATATTAGAGTGGAAATTTTTAAGCTTGCATCTTTTGATCAAGAACTCGGATTTGAGTGTCATTTTTGAAAAGTGCTTTTTTATTGTTTCTACTTTAGAACTGTTTATTTGGAGAAAAACATAAAGTGTCATATTGTAACATGCACTCAATTATAAAGTTGCATTCATTTGTTCTTGCATTATTTTTGGTGATTTTGAGAATGGTGTATTTATCTACTTTTGCATTATATTAAATTGAGCTATTAACAACACATAATTACCACACATGGAAACTAAGAATGGAAATAACTATTAAACATAAAGGATTATGGGCTTTAAATTTTGTAGAACAACCATTGTTCACTAGAGAATATGAAAAATTTCAGTACCAATGCAAATTTGATGAGTGTATGGGTTTGGTAGAAACTTATGTAAGTGATAGTCTTTTGTTTCATTTGGAAAAATGTGACTCTCCTTTCAAAACATGGGGAAAAATGGAGGGCTTATTTGGTAAGTTGGATCACATGAGAGCCATGCAAATTTAAATTGAGATCACCTTTCTTAGTCTTAAATATTTTCCATCAATTATAGACTATCTTACTAATTTCAAGCATTTGTTGACACAATTAAAGGGGAGTGGAAGAGATAAGAAAGATGAAGAGTGTGTTTACCTAATTCTATCCAAGTTGAGAGGTCCATTCCAAATATTTTTTTCTATCTTTTTCTCTAGCATGGATGCCTTAGGTGACACATTCCAAATGCCTACCTTAGAAACATTTTGTGAAATACTTACTAGGGAAGAATCCAAATTGTCTACCCTTGAGTCTTCCACCTCTCAAAAGGCATTAGTAGCATCTAATCCTAAGGGCAAGGGAAAACCAAAAGGTAAATCCAAGTTCACCCCTTCTCCATCTCAAAGTGATCCTAAACCCAAAGAAAAAAACTCTAAACCCAAGGAGTCTTTTAAATCCAAGAATAAGTATAGCATTTCATGTTTTTTGTGGGGGCCTTTGGTCTTCTGTAGAAACTAGGTATAGACACCAAAATTAGGTCACACTCCCCTTGGTCCCTTGTCAAATAACCAGCTCAAGCATACTCATCTAACCATGGCCCCTTCCACCCCAAATTAATATTAATTTAATTAACTTAATTAAATTAATACCCATCCTCACAATATTCATTACTTAATTATTTTAATTAAGCTAATTTCCACCTCACCTAGACACCTCACCCAGCCACCTCACCCTAGACCTATTCTTGGCATGTTTCCATAACTAACAATAACTAAGTCTTACTTGCCTTAATGAGCTAAGATTTGGTCTAACCCTAAAATCAATCCCTAAAATCTCTCTAACCACATTCCCGCTCATTAGAAGGGAAGTTTCCATTCTAATCCGTGAGAATAAACTAGGGTCCAACTGTCATATATCATTTAACTATCTTTTTGTGGTCTTGTTTTCTATTATATGTAGTTCCTCCTAGCCAAAAGGAAGCTCTCACATTCAGCTGAGTATTAAGAATTCAAAACATGCGCAATAACCATCAACCGACCAACATTTAAATGTATTCCTCCTTAGCCCTTTCCCTTATCTGTTTTGTCATTTCGAAAAGGTGAAGAAAATGGTGAAACATTTTGGCATGCATGGTGGGACCCATCAGGGGTTCTTTTGCATTTATTCATTCGTATGTGAAATTTGTGTGTTTGTTTCCCTTTGAAAATATTCCACATTAATTTTATTTTTGGAATCCTTATCTTTCTTTCTATTTTCTAAAAGCAATCATATTTTGGTGCTTAATAAAGAACACATCTTCCTTCCTTTTGCATTGCATTAGTGGAAGAGCATCCCTCTTCTGTTCATCTCTTGCTACATCGAATATCACACTTCAATTTGCACTTAAAACACTTGCATTGCATTCGATTTGTTGCACTATTAGCTCACATTAAAATTGAGGGCAACCTATATGATGGAAGTCATGCCCAACTTATGGTTGCTAAAAAGAATCATAAAAAGCACAATTTTTTTTCTCTCTCTCTCTCTCTATGTCTTAGCAAACTTACACAAAATCAAATATACACATCTTTCTTAAACAACATCTTACCCGAGAACATCATGCGGTGATCAAAAATTCGGTTGGTAGGTACTCCCTAGCTCGTTGCCTCTGTCGAGTCATCGTCTTAGAGGACGCCCCCCACCATAACATACCTAAAACCTCTCCTTTTAGATATCCTTCTTTGTAGGACACCTTCCCAACCAAAATATTCTATTCTAAATACACATAGTCAGTCCTAAATAGCATAAGCTAAACAAACATAAGAAAATCACTGTTAGGATCATGCTTTTTCTTAGCGTTCTTCTTGGTTTGTGTTTTGAGGTGTGAGACTACAACTCTCCATTTTTATTCTTCCTTACACACTCCACCATCATAGTTGGAGTATTATGACTTTTTCTGAGTGTGCTAGGGCCCCATATCCTCATTCTCAGGTTTCTGAGTTTGATTCTTCACTTAATTTAACTCACAAAACCAATTTTCTTAGTTGGAGTATTATGACTTTTACGAGTGTACTAGGTCCCAATATCCTCATTCTCAGGTTTTTGAGTTTGATTCTTCACTTAATTTAACTCAAAAAACCAATTTTCTTCATTTCTTTCTAATTTCATAGTCACCGACGTCGGTCTAACGACTGTCATTGGTTCACATCTGACCATCATTGGTTAAACCCTAACCAAAGTGTCAGCTTCTAGCTTTCTAGTTACTTTACCTAGAAGAGCTTTCATCTCTTCTTCTATTCTATTTATGGCCCTCAGGGCATCATCATATTTCTCCCATGTTAATACTACATCATACACAGTTTTCACAGATACACATCCAACATTTTTGCTTCATTTTTTTAAAGACGAGTTTCTTCCCAAAGTGACGAGTATCAGATTTTAGAAGCCGTCATAGGTGTTCCCCAACTGTCACGGTTACCCCGAACATCATCAGTTTTCCTCAACCATCACCGGTCAACTTGACCATTGTTGGTTACCTATGTTTGATTTTTAAAAATCTAGACATTGACTAGATTCACCTCCCAGGACCCCATTATTCTCTATTTCTACTATTTTCTATGTCATCTATAGAATATAGTCTTACCAATCAACACTTGTTCACATGGTGCTGACTCGCAGCCAGACTAACACCCTCATATTCCACGCTAGTCATCAACCACTCCCACCTAGTCCCTCACCGCCTTCCATCCTATCACCCATGGATCCAACCTTACCTACCACCATTGCTACAGGAAATGAAGAGTTTGCATGACTCCTTGATTAGAATCCCGCGGCCTTACAGTTCTACCTTTCCCACTCTTCCACCGAGACTCCTCTAAGTCAGTTGATATATGGCATGTCTGTATCAATCTCTCCTACCCTTATTCCTATTGTTGCATCAGCCCCTAATAATGTGGCGTTACCCTCACCTACTTCACCCCTAGTAGTTTCGTAGCTAGGCCCCATACTTTCCATGACCGTTGTGTCTGTAGTTTCACTCGTGCCTATCATATCTATTGTCCCCTCATTAACCACCGAACATAGCACAATCCGCACCCATTGTCTCACAAATATCCATTGCAAAACAACCGCCCATGGTGTCGGTGACCCCTACTCTATTATAGAATCTCATCCTCTCCATCCCAAAAACACTACCTCAAATCGCTACCAGAGTCACGATGACCATATCACCTACATACACCTACTATCTACAACACCCTATCTCATCTGTCACCCATTCTGGATATGTACCTTCTATGTCAGTTCCTTATTCTCAACCTCCCTATCAGGTTTAGTATCCAGCTCCTTAAGCCCACGGGAGGTGTCTCTCCATCACAACCTACCAATGACCTCATCAAGTTGATGATGGAAAAGATGTAGACACATGAGCATCGATTTACGCCTCATATAATTCCCTCACCTATGATGAAATTTGTAATGAGCATATTCCCCATCCATTCCTATTTGGCCATACCCCGTACATTGGGAAATGCCAAAATTCAATTGCTTTAATAACAAAGAATATCCATAATAACATGTCTTTGTCCTTTAAACATGGGTGTTACACGATTTCCCACAATGACACTTTACTTATGAGGACTTTCCCTATGTCCTTGACAATACCGCATTAGATGGTATAGTGGACTACCAAGGCACTCCATATACTCATTTAATCAAGTAGCCCAAGCCTTCCTAGATAACTTCTCCATCAACGTTGTTAAGAGGGTTACCATGACGGATCTTTATTCCACAAGACGGTATGACGATGAGTCCATCGGCCGACTTCGTCGCTCATCGGCACAACCTCATTAACTAGCTCACATTCCAACTACCTCAAACTGATCTTATAGAACTATTTACTTGGGCATGTGCTAGACACATCTCACCAACCCTGCAGGTGTAAAATTTTCACACTTTCGATGAGGCATTCACCATGGAATGGAAATTGGAAATTTGTGCTATCGAAGAAAAGAAGATTCAACTTCGTAATAAGAACATCGCATTCAAATAAAATGATACTTCTTCATCTTCAAAACCCCAAAACAACTATTCAAATCCCAAAGGGTTTGCTAATGTCGTAGTTCTCAAGGCCGGTCCCCCTCATCAATCAAACCCAGCCAAACCCCCTTCTAATATCTCTCCTCTCCAAGATTTCTAGTTTAGATGAGAATAATGAAAGTACACTTCCATAGGAGAATATTATTCTTACGTGTTGGAAAAGCTTGTGAAGGCTAGTGCCATTACCCTCCCACCTATAAAGCTACATACATCTTGGTTTTCACCCCGAGTGACCCATGCCCTCATGGTATAAGGAACACAACTTTTGCAACTATCATCATGTCAAAGGTCACATCGATAATAACTGCATCACCTTCAAGAATATCATCCAAGAAATGATAGACAATAGAGATCTAGTCTTGGATAGTGCAAATGCACCCATTAACCAAAACCTGCATATCTTCAAGAATCCATTCCTAATCATGCCCCATATTCCAACCAAGTGGTGATACCTCAAACAATGATAACAATGTCCATGACATCCATGCCATTTTCAACGATATACTAGTTGCTTCCCAATTGCCTCATATTCCTTCCATAGATGAAATCTTAGCTTGTGCTCCCCTACCTGCACTAGAATCTATTTCATCTACTCCTCTACCCATAGAGGAACCCCCTTCATGTTCCCCTTGACCCTTGGATGAGCCTATAATCAGCAAACCGCCTTTGACCCCTCAAAATTCCTAGCAGTTGTCAGTGGTACCTCTCCTACTCATAGAAGATGTAGGTCCACTGCCTACACCTACGTAAGAAGAGCCCACTTTGGCTGACCCGTCCTCTCCTCTACCTATGGGGGATACTATAGAAGTACCACCTCCTATAGAAAAACATTCACCATTAGACCTTCAAGAGCCCGTTGATATGCTTTTGGATCTCTTACCCACAGAGTCCGAGGCTAGCCATTTCCTTGTGTCTCAAACACATTTTACGAGGATTTCCACTTGATCCATGTCATCTCTCGCTACAACAATAACATTCTCACACTTATAAGATCACTTGGACTATGTCGATAGAGCCTTACTTTGGGGGCATCTTCTACTTCCTATTTCAACACAAATGCAGTTGTCACTCACTAACACCTCCACCATTTATCCAAAAGTGTTTCAAGTAACCAAACCAAATGCAACCACAACTATTGCAATACCTTCCACAACACCACTCATGGCCCAACTCGGACCTCCGCCCATAGCCCAACATACATCTACACCCAAACCCACGCTTATATCATCCCCCTTTCCTAAACC
Source organism: Taxus wallichiana var. yunnanensis (assembly GCA_018340775.1). NCBI lineage: Eukaryota > Viridiplantae > Streptophyta > Pinopsida > Cupressales > Taxaceae > Taxus > Taxus wallichiana. The sequence goes on from CM031235.1 coordinate 188,768,909, forward strand.
TATCACTACCTTAGGGTCATACCAACAACTAGCATTATTCACCCACCCATCAAATTAGATTTAGCTACATCTTCCAAAAATAACACCAAACTTAACCCGACCATAAAAAGAAGATCCAATCTCTTAGACCTCATACCCCAACCTCGCCAACCACACCCTTATCACCTTCACCCCTTCCATTCATCCTAGGACCTCACCCCTTGACCTTGGCCAAGAAACCCCCATCCACGGTAAACCAAAAACACATCAACCCATTTCCCCATCATAGACCTCTAATAGACCAAAACGACCCACACAACCTCGCCCTCACCCGTAACCTTCTTACCACCCATACCTCCAATACCATCAATAACTTCTTTACTACTCGATGAAACTTCCTTCTCTTTCACTCATGCCTCCTTCCCAACCCACACCACCTACCTCCACAACACCTCGGTTACCCCCATGGGTAACCTAAAATCTTCCACCATCTACTTTTCCCTCCACATCTCGTATGCTCATATCTCCTTTTCCCAAAAAGATGCAACCTAAAGCTAAAAATACGCTACCCTCCAATAAGGTAGTTAAACCAAAAAAACCTTCCATTGCTAGTTCATCTACCATGCCCCTACCCAAGCAGATACAACCAACACCTAAGACCACACCACACACCAAATTAGTAGCCCAACCTACTCCCCATATTGTAAAACCTCTTCCTCCACAATCAGCCATACCTACACCCAAACCCACATTCACCTCCCATTGTGATCCACTAGCAAGATCCTATGCCAAAATCTTAACCAATCTCCTCAAAACTTCCATCATCACATTACCACCCCTTAGACTTTATGACCCACTCAAACCCAAACCAAAAGGGTTTAACGAAACCAAAATTTTCACCGAGCATCGTGTGCTAGGAAGCGATTTAGAGAATTGTAAGGCTTTGAAAACCACTCTTTTCCAATTGTGTCCTCTTGAATAAAAATTTCACGATGATGATCTTCTTGATGAGGACCCCATTTCGCCTTCACCAATTTCCATAGATCTTCCCTCATTGCCTACTCAGTGACCAAAATATCCACCCCCACAATTCTTAGATCCATCCATGAGATTAAAAATTAACATGGTTCACATAAGACAGGTTGGCCAAACCAACACCCAAATGCTAATGTACCCTACTCATCTCACAAGGCTTGTATCCACCACTAGAGTTATGTCCCTCTTTCCACTATACCTTCCATGACACACCCTCTTCATCCACCTCCCCTCAGATTAACATGATCAACATTGCCACCCGTGCTCAGAAAGACAAAGGAAAAGAGAAAGCAAGTGGCCCATCAACCAACCTTGTACCCCATATACCATCCGAACCCCACACCCAAAGTCATCATTCTAGGTCCTGCATATCCCATTTCCGATGTGGTCACACATCACACAATGCTAAAATAACTACACCAATTCCCCATCAAAATGTATTTATATGACCTCGTCCAGGACTTGGAGTCACATCATCAAGCCCTCATGGAGGTCCTTGATCTATTAAAGTCTTGCCAAATGATCCTACACTGTAGCCTCCATCATTACCCCTCACCATGTAGCCTCTCTCACTAGGTCTTCACCTTCCTCTATGTTAACCATTTAACCTACCAGAAGAAGGCTATATGTTAGACTAATGTTTTTAAGAAATCCTCACACAATGAATTTTGCTAAGGCTGAGAATCTAATTTTTTTCAATTTTTGGACTTCGGAGTTTTTTCTCTTTCAGAGTTTTTAAGCTCAATTTCATAATTTCTTTTGAAGTTTTTCAAGTCCGAATTTCCAAAAAGGTGAACTTTCGGACTTTCAGGTTTTCAGAGTTTCAGAAAATTTTGGCTCATTTCGTCTAAATCCCTCTCGGACTTCAAGTTTGAAACTCGAAAGTCTGAATTTTCAGACTTTCGAGTTTCGGGTTTTCAGAGTTCTCTGAGCTATTTTTAGGATTTTTTTGTGAAGTTTTCCGAAGTCCAAATTTTCAAACTTTCAGACTTTCGGGTTTCAGACTTCTCAATCACCAATTCATCTTTTGCTTCCCATTTTTATGAATTCCAAAATCCCAAATTTTTAGAATTTTGGGCTTTCAGTTTGAGCTTTGGAAATTCTATGCGCAATTAGTTTTCACCTACCTCCATACGAATCAAATTTTTACCATTAATGTCAGGATTTCTATATAAATTCAGATTTTTACTTTTAATTTTTCGACACTTTCACTTTGACATTTCACTCTCGTACTTTGCAGCGTCTTTTTCAAGGTATGTTTTTGGTTTTATTTTCTTTTGGTTTAGGTATTTTTCCTCCTCCTTCTCCTCATTTGGGTTTTCTTTTGTTTTCCCTCTATGTTTTCTTGTGATGTCTTTCCTTTTCACCATGTTTTGTTGTGTGAGTTTTCTCTAGGTTTTCAAGTATGTTCAAGGGATCTTTTAGGTCCCTCGTACTTCCTCCCATTTCTCAATTTCCAACTTAGCTTTTTAACATTTATTTTGTAGTTTCCTCTAGATCATCCTTTTAGACTTATTCGGAAGAACTTTTCGAGAGAATTCCTTTGGCAAAAATCTTTGTAGTTTCTCAATTTCAAAGATTTAGGGTTTTGAAGTTTTGGGTTTTCAGAGATTTCAAATTTTGGGTTTTCGGAGATTTTTAGCTTTCGGATATTCGAGAACCTCGACTTCGGAAAAAAATTTCAAAAATTTATTTCAGAGATTTCTTTCAGATCTTTTGATTTGAAGTTTCAATTTAGATATTTCATTTCAGAAATTTCTTTCAGAAGTTTTAGTTTGGGAAACCCATTTGAGGATTTTGATTCGGTGATTCCTTTCGGACCTTTTACATTCAAAATTTTGGAGTTTTCTTACTTTCAAGTTTTTAGAATTTCTGTGACATTCAGCTCCCAAAACATAGGTTTTGATGTCTGCCTCCACTTCAAAGGGAAAAGAGAAGATGAAGTACACATTTCTTGGGGTTGCTCCCCAATCCTGCTTGACCTCTGACTTAGGAAATATTGGGGACACTGATCTAGGACAAATTGATCTTCCCGAGTTCTGGGAAATATTAAAGGCCCCAAACAAGAAGCCATGGATGCAAGCCATCTACGATAGTGGTCTTGCCCTTGCCGCTAGTTTTCCCACATCTGTGTAATGCCTAGAGTTTATCTTAGATATAGTTTCCCACTACGACGAGGAATCCATGTCAATAAGGGATAGTGATGATAAGGTGGTGATCTTTTTGGACCCAGATTTCTTTGAAGACTTGTTTAAACTTCTAGATGTTCAAGATTATGCCATAATCTCACGAAATAAGAGTTGAACATTGAGATAAAAAAGAAGTATGCTAGAAGGTTATGATGAAATCCTACTTGAATAAATTTTTGCTAAGTTTCCCAAAACTATACATCGATTAGATTTCATTAAGGAAGTCAATGATCTCATTGTGCTTTTAAGAAGAGTTTTAGGTCTTCCTTCTGCAAAGGAATTCCAAGAATGGATGTTCTTGTATATAACAACTATCAAGAAGAATGATGAGTTTATCCGTTGGGGTGAACATATTAGTAGCAACATTCGCTATCAATTGGGCAAAGTGTCAGAAACTAAAAATTTCTACATGACATCTTTTCTAGTATATATTTACTGCTTATGGGGGATTTTACAGGATTGAATACCAGGGGTGTTCGCAGTACCTCCCAAATATATGAGTTTTACCCCCAACTTACTCTGGATGAGGAGAAAGCACTTTTAAAGAATCAACGATGCTTTCTTCATTGTTGTCCTCTATCATTTCGACAAAGAGCTATATAATCGGAGGGTTTCCGATGAGGCTTTCCAAGAGGTATGAGAATGGGGAGAAATCTACTTTCAGTTTCCCACATTCACCTACATTCAGATTCCAGGTTTCATAGGTGCCCCAAGCAAGTTGCCAAGGTGCCCCACTAACAAATGGGTTCTTTTGGAATTGGTTCGGTAGTTGTTGGATTACCATCGAATCCAAAATAAGTGTCACAAGGTAGGAATGCATTTCCCTATTTCAATTAGTAGGTATTCTTGCCCAAACATCCACAAGGAAAAAAATGGATGTGAAATGGCTGAGGTAACCCTATGGACCTTCCATCTGCGAACTAATTTTGACTATTGGGGTAAGTTTGGGGAGACAGGTAAGTCCAGTGCTCATGTGCCCTAATTAGAAGATATATGGATTCATTGTCGGGATGAGTACATTGTGTGGAAAATGGATTATGAGAGGTTAACTCTTGATGAAGTACGACAATTTGGATTGGCTGATGTGCTAAAGGACATGTAGGAAAATGATGAGGTCCTAGATTCATCATGCAAGAGTGATAATATTGCCAATCAACCCTTTGCCATGGATTGATTGGTATGTGGAAGAATGCAATAATACTAAAGAAAGGGCGAGACCCATTCTAAAGAGAACTTACAGTTGGTTGGCCACCTTGGGAATATCACCCAAAGGGGAAAATCAACCTACAAATATAGGGTCTACATCAGTAGTAAACTAACCAACACCCACAAAAGGAAAGAGGTTGACTTAAAGGGTTCCTACCATTCCAAAGAATATCTCATTTGTGGTTGGTGGCTCATCTCTTTCTAGGTCTGTTGCTCCCAAGATTATAGAATCTATAGTGCCAGTTACTGAGGTAGTTGAAGTGAGTGTCTCTCCTAGTATTGTCCAGGATCCATCACATCTTCCCCTTCCTCCATTATCACTTCCAATATCAATTCCTTCCACTTCTACCATCATTTCTTCCTTCCCATCCCCTTCTATGGCCTAGGTATTTTCGTCACTTCCGATTCTATCATTTGGGAATGTATTGGGTCACCCATTTTCTATTCACTTCCTTTGACACTCCCATTTTCTTCAATTTCAACCCCCAACATTTCTTTGTCAATTCCTATGGCTTTCCTCACACCCACACCTCCCATAATTGCTACCTCTACTCAGATATCAGTTGGCATTTCTAGTGATCTTGCTCTAACTGATACTTTAGGTATCGGATCTACTACCCCATCTTCCTCACTCTAGCCATACTAGAGTGTCTGTTTAGATAGAATCCTAAGAAAAAGAAAATGGTTCCTCTAAGAGATGTGATAGATCTAAGTATATTGGAGTCCACGCCCAAAAGACAAGCCAAGAGGCGAGAAGCCCTGTATCAAGTCGACGGTTAATCCATCTAGAGAGCGTGTGATAGAAGTGGCTACCCCTATTGAGGGAAAACTAAAGAAACCATCACATCAACACGGACTACCGGATATCAAATTTTTCATTGGGGAAGGCTACTCATGAAGGAGCCAAGAAAGATGTACACACTACTCTTGGGGATCTTTTGGAGAAATACGACAAAGACAAGGCCACCAAGGATGAGCTTAAGGCCAAAGTCGAGTAGCTCACTACACTGCTGCGTAGAGTAACCCAACCCACTCTATCCACTGACATCTCAACTACTATGGCCATGAAAATTTCATCTACAATCGATGATATTTCCTATCATGAGCTTGAGAAGCTAGGCCAAAAAGGGAGAATAATGAATGGATGGATGGAAAGGATCTTGCAGGAGGCCAATCCTTTGATTAAGGAAGCCATTGAGATTTATATTGATTTATAGGTTGCAAAAACCACTATTGCTAAGATGGACGAATCTTTCTCTGAAGATAATAATAACTTAAATTTAACTTTGGCAATGTGGAGTGACATTAGAGAAGAATATTCTGACTTACTTCTGTAGGAAGAGGTAATTGATGATGCCTCTAAATTGTTCGAATATCAAAAGGCTATGGAATTCCAGTGTCAGGTGCTACAAGATTTGATTAATAAATTAGAGGAGAAGCAAGTGGAGATTATAGATGCCCTCAATGATATCTCAGAGGAGTTTTAAAATGCCAACTACAAGTTCTTCAATGAAAATATCGATGCTCTTCCCGAGGACCAGATTAAGGAAAATTTCAAAGATTTGGTGAAGTGGGATGATGATGTTGTGAAGACTTTCAATAGTGAATCCATTGATTATTTGGTTATATGTCGAATTTCATAGGGAGAGTAAATAAAGTCACAAATAAGCTTCAAAGGTTGCCATTCGGGATCATGAAGGAGATTGAGACAGTGGATGTAGTGAATCACTATGCATGTGGACCTGGAGATGAAGAAACTCGGGGTGTTATCAAGCACTTCTTTGAGTACGAGATATTGAATGGTTGTATGGGAAGAACAACAACAAAAACTTGCAGAGATAGGAGAGACAGGTGAATTAGGTCAAGGCTAAGCGGCCATGAAAGGACATGTTCAAGCTCCAGAATCAGTCAAAGTTGCAGGGTTGACTTGGTCAACTTTTTTTAACAAATTTGTTATTTTTGAGGAGCCTATTCCCTTTTACTAATGACATTACTATTTTTACTAAAAATTAGTTAAAGTCCCATTTGTAATGGCTCATCCTAGGAACTTATAAATAGTGGAATGCTCCCATTATTTGATATATATATATTATATATATATATATATATATATATATATATAGATTTCAGTGAAGTTTCTCTTCAAGCTTGGAAGAGTGCTTTCAGAGTTTTGTTGAAACCTTTTAATTATATTCAGAGTTTCCTTGCACTTGAAGATCTTTTTTATTGTGTTGAATGATTAGTCATTATATGCTTTGTGAATGAAATTCCTTGGCATTATTGATTAATTTACCTTTATTCTAGATTATCTGTTTCATATTGTGAAAAGAATAGTGTGATTACCTTTCATCAGTTGTGAGAAACCATTTTCCTTCTATTGATTAAAAGTTGCATTATTATTATCACTTAAGTGGATGCTTGACATGTGCTTGTGATTATCCTCTTGATAAAATTATCTGTGTATCAAATCAAAGCTCATCTTTTCTATTTGTGTATGTTTAAAGTTTAACAGAGGAACGTCTGTCATTGGTTTGTGGTATTTTTATACCCTTTCTAGTTGTTAAAGGTGAAGGTGGTCAATGATGCAAACCTTATTCCCACATTAACCCTTCCAGATGTTGAATGTTTCCCAAATTGGTGCATCACCACTTCTAGTTTAAGTTTTATTCCTTGCAAATCTCTCTCCCTAATCCCATGAAATGCTAGTTTAGGTTTAGTTAGCCATTTTTCTTACACTAGAGGTAGTGTTGTGTTTAGTTTAGGAAGAGGAAGCTAGTGTTCTCCGGAGTTTCACCTCGAGCCCAAGTCCCATAGCTTGAGAGGTGATCCTATTTGTCACAATCACACCGAATGTCGTGATTAATTCCCGTGAGCCATTTGGGAGGTGTATTGATTTGGAGACAACACTCTACACCTCCACCCACTCACCAAGTGGTCACCCTCAGCTTTGCAGATGAAGAGATCACTCCCTTCCAGTCTAATGACCTTGAACCCACTCTTTTCATCTCTGTCTTTATCGATAATATATGCATACGATGTGTTATGATTGATGGTGGTGCTAGCATTAACATCATCTCCTCCCATGTATATAACCAAATGCAAATACCTTCCCATTACATGCATGGTAACCCCGTTATGTTGCATTCCTTTAATGACGCCATGACCTATACACTAGGTACCATTGTTCTCCATGTCCGCTTAGGCCCCTACACCATCCAGAACTTTTCTATGTCCTAGAAGGGGAGTTCCAGTATAACTTGCTGCTTAGCTGACCTTGGATTTGTGTTATGGGTTGTGTCCCTTTGACATTACATCGATGCCTAAAATTTGAACACGAGGGACATAATTACACCATCCCTACCAACCCCTCACCTTTCAATACCTGTAACATGCTATATCAACCCAATGATGTACTTATACCGGTCAAGGCATCTACCACCACAACCACTTCACCTCCACCCAAAATCCCATCCACCAAAATTTCCACTTATCCTCGTGTCTAACCTTGTTATCCCTATCTGTATTTAGCTATAGCCATTGTTGGTGCCCATGTTTCCCCTTCATCAAACGAGCCCTCTATACCCGCTACCCACATACCAACTAATGATCCCTTAGAAGATGTTTTTCAATGCCTCACTTTGGGGAAATATCACAAATACATTATTGATACCTTCCTCACCCCACAAGAGTATGGGAATCTACATCAACACCCTAGCTACGACATCTACATCGGTGACGTTTTTCCTTATGGCCCTCCCCACCTTTGCACCAACCTAACATATGGGGGACTTGATATTGCCACCTATAAAACCAAACCTCCATCCCAAACCCAACCATTTTTGTCTGACCTACACTCCCTCACTAACCGCCGTTTCACTCACACTTTCCTCCACCGGTGCGCATGGAAAGGATTTGGCTTTGGTTTTTATGAACAAGGCCGCCATAGTATCATTTCTTGTACCTCTCGTAAACACAATGACCATAGTGGCATTGGTTTTGATGCTCCGTCTTCTAAGAAGGTTCACATCGACCTCATCTAGGACAAGAAATCTTCCCCTCTCATTCACCCACATTACCATTCTCACCCATGGAGTCCATAGATTCCGAATCTATACCTCCTATTTTTTTTTTTTTCATAAATACCATTTCCTTGGGACCATTGACCTATTTACACAATGGCGAAGCTCCCTCTTCTCTCCCATTCCCGTATCTGACATGATCGATGACAATACACCTTCAATTAACATCATTCAATGTCAGGATGATGAGTCCATCCTCACCTAACTTGGTACGGAAGAATCTTATATTTCACCAGTCATTACCCTCTGAGATGCAAACCATGTTGAATGAATCGACCATTGAAATCAACATTAATACTCAGGACGACCCACACATTCTAAAGATCAACCAATCCTTAGATGCTACTAAACAAGAAGCCTTCACCTCTTTCCTTCGAGACCATAGCAATGCATTTGCTTGGTCCTATGCCGATATGCCCAGTATCGATCCAAAAATCATGGTTCACAATATCATAACCATTCCTGATGCCAAACCTATCAAACAAAAGCTACGGAAAATGCATCCTCGCATTTCTCTTCTAGTCAAAGAAGAGATTCAACGCCTTCTCTCGATTTCCTTCATTCTACCCATTGATTATCCCCAATGGATTTCTAACATTGTTCTTGTCACAAAAGCGCATGGGGGACTCGCATTTGCACGGATTTTCATGACCTCAACCTCGCTCGTCCCAAAGATGATTTCCCACTATCGGAATTGACCAACTAGTTGATCTCACCGCTGGCCATGAAATGTTATTGCTCATGGATGGTTTCTTGGGCTACAATCAAATATTACTAGCTCCTAAGGATCAACACAAGACTTCCTTCATCACCCCTTGGGGGACTTTCTGCTATTGAGTCATGCCCTTTGGTCTCAAAAATGCTTTGGTGCTACATATTAGTGGGCCATGAATTATAGCTTCCATGACATCATGCATCACAGATTGGAGGATTATGAAGATGATCTCGCTTACCAAATCCAAGCATTGAACTAAACACCTACCTATTCTTAAATTCATCTTAGACCACCTCATCAAATATTGTGCTCATCTTTAACTCGAAAAGTGCGTCTTTGCGGTACTTTTCGAAAAAATCCTAGGTTTCATCATTTATTTGTGTGGCGTAAAAGTTGATTTTCTAAAGTCAAGGCTATCCTTGAAATGCTACCACCCACTAATCTCCATCAACTTTGCAGATTACAAGGAAAATTGTAATCAATTCATCATTTTATCTCCCATCTTTCTGACCATTATCAACCATTCCATCATCTTCTCAAGAAAGAAATTTCATTCAAATGGGATGATGACTTCCATAAAGCCTTCAAAGCCTTGAAACAATACCTACTTCAACCACCAGTGATCATTCCTCCTAAGGATGACCAGCCCTTCTACCTATATATTTCCACCACTAACCATTCTCTAGGTGCTATGCTCGCTCATCATGATGACCAACACCGAGAGCAAGTGGTTTATTACATAATCCATACCCTTCTTGACTACAAAACTAGATATACCCATGCTTTGAAAAACTTTTCCTAGCCTTAGTTTTCATCGCCACCAAACTCTGTCATTACCTACTCAACCACAAAACCTTCATCATTACTAATATTGACCCATTACATTATATGTATGCCAAACCTTATCAAAATCAACGTCTTTGCATGCTAGCTTATGCTTGGTTGACCTCCACCTCGAATTCATCCATAAAAATTCCATCAAAGGCCAAACTATCATCGACCAATTGGTTGACGCACCGTTTTTGGGATCAATCCTCTAACTTCAAATTTCCAGATGAGTCTATTGTTACCCTTTCCCTGGACAAACCCATTTACCAAATGACACTCTTCTTTGATGGCTCCAAGTGTCAGTGTGGGGGTGGGGCTGGTGTTATCCTCATTCTGCTTAATGGTGAACCTATGCCTTTGTCTTTCAAACTTGATTTTGATTGTACAAACAATATTGTTGAATAAAAAGCAATCGTATTGGGTCTCTAGGCTACTTATGCCTTAGATGTTAAGTCAATCAACATCTTTGGTGATTCTCAATTGGTCATAAACCAAGTCAATGGTATATACTAGTGTCGTAATGAGATACTTCAAAATTATAAGCATCATGTGGACATACTTTTGACCACCTTTGACTGTTACGAACTTCAAACCACCCCATGTTCTACCAATAAATTTGTAGATACTATGGCCTGCTTGGCTTCTCAGATACCTGCTTCACCCACTGACTCTAGAATCTTATTCACCATATAAAGAATACAATCACCCTCTTATTTTCCTGGTGAAGTCTACTCTATTGGAACCGCTGCTCCTGACCCAAGTGACCTTTGGTATAAGAAATATACAGACTATCTTTCCCTTTCCATTTTACCCACCGATCTCACTTGTAATGGAAAACGTGCCTTTCTTAAAAGTGTCTCCCGTTATGTCATCATGGGTGATCTTATATACAAATGCAAAGTGTCGACAACATTGTCTTGCGATGTCTTACCGAGTTCTGAAAGTCCTTACACCATTAAGGAAGTCCATTATGGAATTTGTGGAGGCCACTTTAGTGGTCTCGCTATCACAAAACACATTCTTTTCCTAGGCTATTACTGGCCAACCTTAAACCGTGACTGTTACGATTATGTCAAACATTGCATAAAATTCTAGCAACATGCTAATCTCCATCACACCCCTAGTCATGACTTACAGGTCGCACGAGACCTTTGGCCTTTTTCTCAAAGGGGTTTGGATCTTGTCGGTAAGATCAACCCCATTCATCACAATGTCACCAATGGATCATAACCGCTATCTTGAATATTACACTAAATGGGTAGAAGCCATTCCCTCATTTCCACCAAATTTGAGAAAAATATGTGAATTCTTCAACCATCACATCACTTGTCACTTGGTGTCCCTCACCATATTATCATGGATAATGGAAAATAATTCAAAAAAAAAAACCTTACGCAAACTATGCAATGCTTTTGGCATCCAACTTAGTTTCACATTACCTTTACCCACAAACCAATGGTCAAGGATTGATATACACACATTCCTTTTGCCTTGTGGGATTACCGCACTAGTATTCACACTTCGAATGCTGCCAGCCCCTTTTCTCTGGTCTATGGTACTAAGGCTATCTTACCTCTTGAAGTCCAAATTCCATCCCTCCGCATCTCACTACAAGACATGCTCAACGATGATGAATTTTTCTAGGATTGTTTGGTATAACTTGAATTATTAGATGAATGTCGTCTCAATGCTCTTGACCATCTCCAAATCTACCAAAAATGTATCAAACATGCCTATGAAAAATAGTTCACGAATGAACCTTTCAATTTGGTGACCTCATCCTGAAGGAAAATCAACATGTAACTAAAGAGGAGAAAAGTAAACAGGAAAATTTGCTCCTAATTGGCTTGGACCCTATATCATCACCCATGCCTATGGATCAAGTGCTTATCATTTGTTTTCAATCGAAGGTAAACTTGAACCTGAGCCCCTTAATTCCTTGCATCTTTGACCATTTTATTGTTGATATCAAGTCCTATATCAATTTCTATCAATTGATCGCTCATCCCTTGAGCATTGTTCACATTCCATAATTACCCATTTTGAGGATCCACGACTAAACAAGAATCATGTGATTAGTCGTCGCCTTTTAGCCTTGTCTTCAATATGAGTACCATGGCTTTGCTCATAGCATGATTCTCATAGATAAATTTCATCTTCTTTAAGATGGAATCCCCATGGTCGTTCATCCCTCGAAACCACCCCTTTCACAATTAACCTTTGTGTACTACAATCTTGTCTTCTAAATCAAGAATCTACTCATTCTCTATAATCTTATCCATGACTTAAATGTCTAAAAAAAAAAGGGATACAACTCCTTGAGTCAAACTTCCAAAGAAAAGATGACTCCCTCAAAAGGGACATCTCTTCTTTATATTTTGCAACTATCAATAGACTCTCCCTCGAAGGATAGCTATATACGGTCATAATCAAAATATAATAAATATTTAGAAGCTTCCCACATCGATCAGCTTCATGAAGACCTCAAGGAGATAATATATTCTTTGATATAGAATTCCTACATCGATCAGTCTATTAAGAACAAACAAATCAAGAAAAATATGAAATTTTCATCATAAACTTTCCTATTTTGGATTTTGGGTTTCTTGTTCTGAAATACATGTCATCATACACTAAGTTATGTTAAACCTCTCATTCTCACCTCCTTGTATTTTTTGCCTAAATTCCTTGTTACTTAGGGACTTGCCACAAACGTGACATTTCATAATCATGTGACTTTTCTTCACCCTTAAAACAGTCCATTATGCAAGGCCTATAGGGTCTTGCGTTCATAGGCCCATCTAGGGTATGGTAGACTCATTAGGGTTCTTAACAATTAAGCAGCTCTTTTACCACCTCTTACCATTCGTCCTCCTCATTACCTATTGATTATCCTATACAAGACCAGATCCTCAGCCCATGTATTTAAAAATAAATCAACCATACCTACAACCTAAACTCAATCATGCCTATGACCTACATCACCCATACCTAACACCTATCGAGACCATTCCACTATTTCACTCTCATCTTCCCTAGCTTATGGGATAACTACATCGGCCTGAGGTCCCTTTTCTCCAGGGACTATGTAGGCAGCACTCCGAGGGCATGGGGCCCTTGGAGGATAGCTTGGCCACTCTCTACCCTAACCAATTCCCTCTTCCCCTTTCATATTCACATTTTACGCTAGTTAGTTTCCTTTTTATATCAATAATTAGAAATTAAACCAAATAAACAAATAATTTCTTAACATCTTTTCCATTCATTTTGTCTACCATTTCTTTACCATTATCATGCATTTTACTACAACACATCTTAACATGATCCAAATCATCATTAATTACACAAATTAATGAATTAAAAACTCAACCAACCTCAACTCAACCATACCTAAACCAACCTAAACTCAACCATACCTAAACCAACCTAAACTCAACCATACCTAAGTCAACCTGACTCAATCCATGCCTATGACCTGAATCCATCCATGCCTATGACCTAACTCCATCCATGCCTATGACCGACTCCATCCATGCCTATGACCTGACTCCATCATGCCTGAACCGACCTGACTCCACCATGCCTACACGACCCTGACTCCATCATACTTAATTCACCTAGTTTCCATCACATACACAAATAATAATGGAAATTAAAACAAGTACACCATCCATGGTATAAATATCATCATCTATAAATCATGACATCTGTGTATACATACATATGTACACAGATACAAATGAATACAAAAATATCAAAAACCCTCATGTACATCCTCACCATCTTCAACACATAGGCCGGTATATGATCAAAATCAATCAACTCTCATATACATCCTCACTCTCTTTGGCATGTAGGTCGGTGTATATCAAAAATAAAAAAACTACATCAAAATGGAGGTCCACATGGCTATCAGGCATCATCCCACCTGGATATCCTCCATCTCTATCTCCCCTGTCTCCTCCTCCTCCTCGGCTCCTATATGGCGGCCTACTAACATCTCACCACCCATCATGGGTTGTGGTTGGGTCCCCAAACTAGTACATCACCTAGGATTTGCCTTCATGAATTGGTGGCCCTTACGACCCCGACCCTGTCTCATGGCTCACTAGCCCCATATGCTCTCCACACTATGGGTATGCGACCTGGTCCTCTCACTCAAGGCTTGTTGTTCCCTGTACTCTCCATAGGATAGAAAATATATCCCTACAGCTATGAGGTACCGCTTGTTTGTGGTGACCCCATTGACCTATGACCCTGTTCCTATGCCTGTGCCTATCCTGAGGGACCCTCTCCCACTCCTACCTATATCTTGGTCCGAAGAGTCACAACCTGCGCCCACGTGTGCGTGGCCAACTATCCCTAAAAACTCGTAACCCGCACATGTAAGGTGGCCACCTATATCCCATCACCACCACTACCCCGAGTGGGTGCCTGTCCTTGTCTATCTCGGGCTGTAAATTGGCCACCTATGCCTATAAAGTGGCCACCTATGCCTCTGTACCTGTCAACTACCCCTGCACCATCCACAACTGTGTAATCAAGGTAGCCATCTACCCCCTCGTAGAGTATCCCTCGATAAGTGATGGTGGCTAAATCCTGTTGCCCGGCCTCGGTGGTACTGCTTGTAGGTGTACAACTCACCACCGCCACCGCTATATTTGTTAGTCAACCAAACATCATTGATCTACCAGTCTCTCACCTTCTCCTCACCCCGTAGTAGCACCATCATCGGTAGGAAGAGGAAACGGCCTCTCGACGTCATCCCTCCTATACCGTGGGAAGAGTGGAGGTATATCCTATTGCAGCCCGAATCATTGTCATCTAACCCTATCTGCGGGTATCATCTCGTGCTTTCCAAGCACGTCATCCTTCTATCCATTTGAGTAGCTACACTCCATCTAGCTCCTCATCCATCTACCTGTATGATGGAAAACAAACATATGGTATCTAAATGATGTCTACGCTAGACAAACCCTCTAATAAACACCTGTAGTAGGTGACATCATGCATCACCCTGCCCACTCAACGCTCTCCCATAATAGGCACCCATCACTTGTAATCCACCTAAACCAAACCTGGCTCGAATGCATCAGCCTAGGGTATACCAACTGGATGCACACACACAATGTGCTTGTATGCCTAATAATGAAGTAGAAAGGTGCAACACAAGCTAAACCTTTGAATCCACCCATATGCCCATAACTCCCTGTATAGCTGCACTAGGAATGTTGGTGCCCATGCAAAATGGGTCTAGTCTATCACCATATCATGTAGGACCCCCATCAATGATCACAGGAATATCCCACCCTCTGCATCTGGCAGTGCAAAGCAATAGACTGCCTCCATCAACAACACTACTAGCCTAGTCTCCTCTGGACAAGCCAAGTACATCTCCCCATAGCTCATGTAGCCTTTGTGAAACCTTATCTCTACCAACCCCTCGTGATCCTAAACCATTGTTTGACCTTACCTACACTTATTATAACCAACCTCCATGCCTACCTTACCTATACTTGTCCTTAATTACATTTTAGGACTTGTTATTTTACCCATACCTCGGCCTTACCCATGCCTTGACCTAGCTACTTAGATCGAGAACATTATTAGTAACCTGTGAACTCATGTGCTCATTATACCTTGTAACACTATTACATGTGTTGTTTGACCTAATGACCTTAATTTTCCTATTATCGTGACTATTTATCCTGACCTAACCTTTGGTGTACCAAAACATACCTAAATGTTCTTGCACCTAACGTGCGAAGTACTTCCACACCATATCCTATTCCTTGGATACCGGAATCAAATCAACCTTATTTGGATAAACCTATCAACATTTAAACAATGTAGAGTTTGCATGCTCTTCAACTTGGTACCATGTCTTTGTAGTTTATACATGTGCGTGAGTTTTTTTATGTTACTACTTTTGATCCTAGACCATTACGGATTACCTGATTGGAGCTTTACCCCTTTACCCCCATTGTCCACCTTCCTCTTCATCACATTCACCTTTTATCAAACCAATCACCGATTCCATCTTTTGCCACATCAGTTCCTAGTTTGAGGGGATTACCTTCACCCACACACTGGGCAACCACTTCTTATTTTTGTCGGTGTCACTTACCAATACAAGCTACAAAACAAAAAGGAGTAAGATAAAGACACCAAAATTGGGTCACACTCCCCTTGGTCCCTTGTCAAATAACCAGCTCAAGCATACTCATCTAACCATGGCCCTTTCCACCCCAAATTAATATTGATTTCATTACCTTAATAAAATTAATACCCATCCTCACAATATTCATTACTTAATTATTTTAATTAAGCTAATTTCCACCTCACCTAGACACCTCACCCAACCACCTCACCCTAGACCTATTCTTGGCATGTTTCCATAACTAACAATAACTAAGTCTTACTTGCCTTAATGAGCTAAGATTTGGTCTAACCCTAAAATATCTCTAACCACATTCCCACTCATTAGAAGGGAAGTTTCCATTCTAATCCATGAGAATAAACTAACTGGGCCTAAGAAATTAGAAAGATCTGCCCATTTTAGTAAACCTAGGGAATCCCACCTTAGCGCGCGGTCAACAGGCTGGAACTGCTGTCGCCGTTACCTTTTATTCACCTAAATAGCCTTATTTTTGGGGGGTGACACATTTTGAGAGAAAGGAAGGAGATCAGAGTTGCATGCAAGTGAAACAAGCATCCTTTTATGCATCCAGACATGCAAATCCATCACCAGGATCAATCATAAAGCCATTGCATTCATGGGAGCACTTCGGGAAATCACCGCTACATGACCATACACATATTCTCCAATCAACCACTTCCACCACTCAGC
Source organism: Taxus wallichiana var. yunnanensis (assembly GCA_018340775.1). Classification (NCBI taxonomy): domain Eukaryota; kingdom Viridiplantae; phylum Streptophyta; class Pinopsida; order Cupressales; family Taxaceae; genus Taxus; species Taxus wallichiana. The sequence goes on from CM031235.1 coordinate 188,785,790, forward strand.
CATCAGATCCTTAACACAATATGGCCCTAACACCGTAGGATTTATGTAATCTTTATTACTCTTGTTTTTAATTTGTTCTTCACATGCTTATTGCTTCATCACCCACTTTCTTGTGAACTCAAAAATCCCTTCACCCATATCACCAAATCACCTATCCTCACCTGCTGTATACTTTTGAGCATACCTAAGACCTCTACAAACCTCCCCATTCATTATCCCAAACTTTATTTGACCTCATATCACCCTTTTCATTTAATCTATTTGAGTTTCTTGTACCTCGGCCATACCGATGTTGGTTATCCACAACCGTCATCGGTTCTACCTAAACTAGCATCGGTCACATTTAGCCGACATTGGTCTCTATGTTTTACACCTTGACCAAGAACAAACCCAAAAATCACCCTACCAGTTGACCTAAATAACCTAGAATCGAGACCACGACCGGTCCTAGTACCTTCATAGACACCTCACCTCTCGAGATCCAACTATAGCCTAGCTTTGTTGTGATTAAATTTTCTAATTGTACTTGAATGAGATACCTAAATCATATAAAATACAATAGGAATTTGTTTACTTCTCACATTAACTTGTTTTAAATAGTGGATTGATTTCCGTCTAGGAAGTATCACACTTCTCGGAACTAGCATACGCTAGGTAGTCCATTGTCATATATCATTTAACTATCTTTTTGTGGTCTTGTTTTCTATTACAGGTAGTTCCTCCTAGCCAAAAGGAAGCTCTCACATTCAATTGTGGATCAAGAAGTCAAAATGTGCACAACAACCATCAACCGACCAACATTTAATAGGTATTCCTCCTTAGCCCTTACCCTTATTTGTTTTGTCATTTCAAAAAGGTGAAGAAAACGGTGAAATACTAGGTGTTGGAAGTGAATGCAAGCCTTAGCGGATGCAATAAAAAAACACAAGATCTCTATCTCCAGTCCACCTCCTTCTAATGATCATGGAAAATCACTTAATTTTTCAAGGATATCTCAATCAACAATTGCAGATAGTTTGGTTATAGATTATGGTACTTCTCATCACATGACTTCTTCCAAGAAGTCGTTTTGTATCTCTAGGTTTGAGTTCTACTTCCAAAATTAAGGTTGGAGATTGTTTCTTTCTTTCTGTTAAGGGGAAAGGTAACATATACCTTGATGGTGGTAGTATCCAAGATACACTGTATGTTCCTAACATCACTACAAATTTACTTTATGTATATCAAACTTTACATTATGGTGGGGAAAAATAGGGACTTTTACACCACAAGGGCGAAGTACAAACCTTTTTGGAGTATCATTCACTTATTTCTCAAGGTATTTTTTTATCATGGTTCTGGACTATATCACTTAGAGGGTTTTTATGACACTTCCTCAAAAGGGATATGCTTGGTTTCAAATGTAGACTCGAGAGAATAAGCTTTTACACAAGAAATTTAGACATCTCAATTATAGATATTTGTAGGAGTTGATAACTCATGGTATGGTTGATGGTATTTCTATAGTTTCTTATCTTGAGGTATTTTCCCCTAGCCGTGCATTACAAAAACAACACCAACATCCATTCCCTAATTATTTTTCCAAGAGAGCTTCTTCACCACTTAAGCTTGTGCATAGCGGCTTGATGGTTTTTCCGCCATCTTTTTCAATGGAGCCAAGTATGCACTTACCTTTATTGATAATTTATTGAGGCGTACTTGGGTTTATTTTCTCAAGTAAAAAATTTATGTTCTTTTACACTTCAAAGTCTTTAATTCTTTGGTCAAGAAATAATCTTCTAGTTGCATAAAGAACATTCACACTGATAATGGGGGAGTACTTCAGCAAAGAGTTTTCTAATTTTTTGGCAACTCATGACATTATTAACCAACATTGTGTTCCTCATACTCTAGAACATAATGACTTTAAATAATGGAAGAATTTTTTTTTGAAGGAAATGGATAAATGCATGATGCATTCTAGAGATTTACCTCCTATATATTGGGTAGAAGCCGTTCATTATACTAACTAAATTTAGAATAGCACACCACACAAACTACTTGGGAATTTGACTTCAAAGGAAGCTTTGCCCAAAACTAATCGATATATCATTTTTTCGAGTCTTTTGGATCTATGTTTGGGAATTTGTGCCAAAAAGACTAGGAAAGCCTTGGATAAGAAGAGAAAACCCTTTATCTTTTTAGGGTATTGTGAGGACATGAGAGGTTATCGAATTTTAGATCTTGATACTCATGAGATACTTTTTCAAACACATATTCAATTTGATGAGCACTTATCTCATCGTGATTCTCCATCTTCTTCCATACCTACTTATTTATCTCATCTCAAGGATCCCTTATTTGAGGAGGTTTATGAGGATGTTATAGATGTTGACAAGGTTCTTATTCCAAGTGATGTTGACCCTATTCCTAACTCGGGATTGTACTACGTTTCTAAGTTAACACATTTCATACAAGATCTTCCACCCACTAGGAATCATCATGCACATTCTATAGGTTCTAGAATTTTTTTAGGTGGTTTCGAGGATCCAAAATCATTTTCAAAGGCTCATGGGATACATGTGTGGGATGGTGTGATGACAATCGAGTATTCTTCTTGTTGGCATGGTGTCCTATTAGGTGTTTTCATTGATGAAAAACCACATTAATGAAAAATTTAATGTTATAGAATGATTGCATGATGATGTATGTGATGCTAACATATTGTTTCAGATTTGTTTGAGCTGCAACAATGCGATTGATGAGATATGCTTGCTTTTGTAGGCCCATACGGGTGCATGAGAGGTGTTGTTTGGCAAAGTGTGAGATTCTTGGTTACTTGGGAATAATTTTGGCATATTGGATAACATGATTTAAGATTTCTTGAGCACTTACGGTAGTGGTATATTTTAGGTATATGTGATTCTCCATGTTTGGATGCTCTTTGGGAGTAGGTATGGCAACTTGGAGGTGTGACAGAGTGTATTGGAGCTATTTGAGCTCATGGATGCATGCTATTAGGTATATCATGTCATATGAGGTATGTTTGGGCCATTTTTAGAAGTTTCTTGTTCAGTTCTTGCATTGTTTCAGTTGGTCCTAGTTGTTACAGTGAGAATCTAGCATGCAAGCATAGGTAAGTCTTAGTGAATGGAGATATTGAGCCATGGAATTGACATTATGATGATTGGATATGTTATAGGGATGTGTTAGTGTAAAATCACAACACCCCGAATGGCACGGGTGTAGAGTGGTTAAAATGGGGCATTCGGTGTGATTGCCTAACTTTGGATCATCTCTCAAGTTGTGGGACTTGCAAACCTAAGATGATCCTCCAGAGAAAGCTAGTTCTTGTTCCTAAACTATCTACCACAAGCCACTCTAATGTAGGAAAAAACTAAACTATCATAATAATATAACCATTCCAAGGAACTAGAAAGAAAGAGAGAGTGAAAGAAAGCTTACACTAAAGCGGTGATACACCGAGAAGGAAGGGGGTGAGAGGGTTTCTTTGAGGAGGATGAAACAGGGGAGAAAGGAAGATGGGAAGGTCAGATAGAAGTGACACAAACCTAGATCCTAATCCATGATCAAAACTACATGAAACATAATGTCCTGCACTTGCAAATGTTAAATACATGCACACAACATATTTGAAAGGGAGAGGCATGGGGAGACAATAAAACAATGAAAAGGGTTGAAGAAACACCACAAAAACATGTTTTATTTCTCTATACGGGTCACTTGCAAATGTTAAATACATGCACACAAAACAGATTTGAAAGGGAGAGGTATGGGGAGACAATAAAACAATGAAAAGGGTTGAAGAAACACCACAAAAACATGTTTTATTTCTCTATATGGGTTCTGAGACCATTACATTTATTCTTAGAGGCACAAATACGCTTTCAGGACATAGGATAATGTTTTAAACTCAAAATGGAGTTAGGAAATGACTTTGTGAGTTTCCTTACACCCAAAATGTCTCCCCTAAAAAATGAGAGTGTTACAATATATAGAAAGAATAAGAGAGAGAAGAGGGAAAATATTGAATCTGCTTTAGCCACCACGGGATACGCATTGAATCTTGCCTTGAAATATTCAACCACCATCAATGAATTCCTCTTCCAAATCCACCCACAATTTATTGAGTCTATCATTCCCTATGTCTTTTTGTGTGTCAAAGAAGGAGAATGGCGGATCAAATCATCAAATTAAGGTAGATGAAGAAATTGGATTCTACATTAACGGCCTAGAAGAAGTTTTATTTTCACCTACAAGAGCTTGCTAAGAATTATATTTTATGTTTTCATGGTATAGAGGGGGTCGAGACATTTTTAAAAGCCTTCTCCTTCCCAAATATGAGTTTCCAGTCAAAATATATGGCCATTTGAATTTTCAAGTCGCGAGCGCGCAATATTTAAAGAGTTTGTCCATACAGGGTCCACATGGCAGCCCCGCACTCATTTGAGTCTTTCCCCATGCTTTCGCTCTTGAATCACACCAGATTGACATGTAGTGGATTTCGTAGGCTTGTTGGGCTCTTTTGTATTTTCCCCTTAGTCTTTTTGCTTGGCGGGCTAAAAGTCGATTCTGGACACATGGATACTTTGTACATGTCTTAGAACCGCCTCTAGACTTTCCCTTTGAAGTAGTGCCACACTACCTTTACTTTAGCTATTCAACCCCGACTCTATTCATTTTGAACTTGGGACATGTGGCGAGACTACGATCATTTGAGTTTCCTCCCTGTGGTCCCGCTTTTGAATGTGAGTCGTTAAGACACTTGGCACCCTTTCATTGAGTCGAAGACTTTTCAATGGCTGGTGCAACTTTTGGGGATCTAGACATGTGGAGGCTTGGCACTTATTTGGGGTTTCCTTTTGGATTTAACCTTTAGAGGTGCACCGCTTGGACATTTGGCAGCCTCTGCTGACTCTCTATACTTAGCCAATTTCGGGCTCGTTCTGAGTCATTTGTAGAGCCGAAGACTTCGAGCCTTTGCCATTTCTTTTCCTTTGAGCCTCTAGTTTCGACACTTGTTTCTTCTCCCGACCTTGATATTACATTTTAGAGCCCACCTGTAACCTATCTATTGGATTTTAATCTCGGGCTCATTCGATGGGGCCATCTTTGCCATGCATAAGGTTTTTTGATCTTTTGTAGGCCCCGCCACTCCTCAGAGCCCCTTTATTGCCTTCTTATAGGATTCGAACGTGATTTCTCTGGTTTCTTCTGTGTGGGGCGTGGCTGACCAATTTTACTGGGGAAAAATATGGATAAAAATATGAGTTATGATGATCTTAGAAAAAAATTGGGTTCTCATGATGTGAAAATTTCAAGATATGACTATTTTGGTGAGACATGGTGAAAAAAATGCAAAATCCATCTCGAAGTGCAACTTCGAAGCTCATTGTAAATCATGTGCTTTGAATGGGACCTTATGAATTTTAGGGATGCTTCTAAGGTGATTTTATAAGGTTTCACAAAAATAATTAGATTTTTTATCATCATTTTATGAACGAATGCTAAGAAGGTAAAAATGTCAAAACCCTAGTTAAACCCTAGCTAGGAGTAGTTTACAAAAGTGAAGTATACTTACCAGCTTTTAATTGCAAGTGAAAATTTTATTATTGGATTTTGTAGAGGAATTCTCTAGATTTCCATAAATTTATGGTTGAGGTCATGGTGATATTTGGGACCCACCTAAAAATATCAGTTTTTGGAGAAGAAGGTTTTATGACAAGAAGGTACAAAGGAGTAACATGAAAAATTGATGTTACATGATGTACAGTAGTTTTTTTTGATCTCAATGGATTTTTCAAGACATGTTCATACAGGTAAATGGTGTTTTCGGGCTCAAACAGGTTGGTGGTCATAAGGCGAGTCTTGGGGTCTCAAATAGCGAGTTTAGTGTTTTGATCACAACTTGAGCTACGGGCGAGTTTTGAGGTGAATTAAGTTTTGTTGGAAAGTATATTCAGATATATTTATATTTATATATGTATTTTATCATAAGTATGTGATTTGATAGGGTATCCATGGCATTTTATTAGCAAGAAATGTTTTGTGATTTAAGACATGATCTGTTCTTATGGAAGTTTGATGTTGTGCATGATATGGATTGATTGATGCTTACTATATCACCTGGAATGTGAAGAAGGATTAAGCTTGCATAAAATTAATAATTTTTATGTATTTATTTCTTTTATAATTTATTTTATGAGCTAACCTTTAGAAACAATTGTTTTGGTAGGTTGATTTGGTGAAGGCAAATCTTGTTGTGGTTTGAAGTGAAAGATGTTTAATGACTTATAAATTGTTTATAAGTGTTCTAAAGGTTATGAAATTTCTTTTTAGTGGTTAGATGGAATGTTTTTATTTAATATACATCATTTAGTGATGAGATGAAGTTTCAGGAGTCTTTGAAGGGTGCATGAAACAAGCTGTTTAAGTTTGAAGTTTGTAAATGGAACTGGGCCCAATAAATGAAATAATTTGATTGGTTGATATTAATTGAAACCATGTATGAATTTTTAATGACATTTTAATATTTTATAATCGTTCATGGGTCATGAAAAAGTATGGGACTAATGTTAGGATATTTTTTGAGAATGTGCCCATGGGGTTTTAAGTCATTTTTGGCATATGTATTAACGGTTTTAGCTAGGCAACCTATTTGGGTCATATGTTCATTGTAAATTTTTAAAATAAAATTATTTATTTTTATAGATATGTATGGGTCAAATTTATCATGATGGATGACGTCTTTTGGTTTAGAAGGAAGAAAAGCATATTTAAGTGTTTGTTTGGCTCATTTTTGAGCTAGTGCTCTTGGAGGGAAGGTGTACGACCTAGAGAGATATATTTTACAGGTATGAGAGCATGTTTTTAAGTATTAGGAAGATCATGATATGTTGAGGAAGGCATGGAATAATGAGATCAAGATGATAGAGAAAATAAAGAAGGAGAAAGAGCAATTTCGCTGCCCTAGGGTATGAGCTAGGGTTTGTGAGCTGAATTAGTGATCTCCATCAGTTGTGGAAGTAAAATTTTCAAAGATCAAACATATTCATGTTTTGAGTTTGGGATTGGTAAAATTTAGGGATTTTAGTCTCATTGTGGAGTGGTTTCTTCACTAAATTAGGGGTTAGTGCTCCTTTTAGGGTTGGTACACAAATAAACTTGGGGTTGGGTCTCTCTTGTGAAGTTGTCGCTTCACTAAATTATTTTGATTTGTGTAATATAATCAGAGCTTAATTGGGTTTTCTTCCCCATGAAATTTTCCCACTTATTTTTGTGTCTTGTGTACTCTCTTGCTCTTGATTTTGCTTATGGTTTCTTATATGCTTAAGTTGACACATATATGATACATGGTTGAATGAATGGATGCATGAATGGTAACACATGATGAATGTAAAATGAATTAAATTTTTGTAGGAATTATTCAACCTCTCATCTCAATCCCTTGTGCTTCTAACAATTGGTATTAGAGCGGGTCCTTTTGTAGAAGTTTGACAACTTGAAATGAGATCCTTGAAACGCAATATGGCGAAACAAATCGGGAATTGAAAGCCATGACTAAGAAGAATGAAGAAATTATAAAATATCTCAAGAGTAAATTGGAGAAGGTTATTTCATATTTGAGTATAAAATAAGAGGAATGTGAAAGACTAATAAATAATCCTTGTGAGGTGTGTGTGCATGGACAAGTGGAATTCAAAGAAGTAGCGTGCAATTTACAAGATCTAGCATTTCATAGAATGGATAATATCAGATTGAAGTTAGAAATAAAATATATGATTGTTTCTCTTAAGACCAAGTAATAATAATGTGATAAGGTTAAATAACAAGTCCAAACCCTAAGGATGAAAGAGAATGTAAATCCTATTCTTAGAGATCTAGCAGCTAGTTTTATTTCTAATGAAAGTGAAGATGATGGTGTTCATAGAAATAAGGTCTATTCAATTTTGATCCTATTAGACAACCTAATGCATCAAGGTATGAAAGATAATTCAATGGCTATTGTTTCTTATGTCATGTTTTTGGTCATAGAGCTAAATAATGCAAGAAAAATTCTTGTAAGAATGGTATAGGATTCTTTAATGGTGAATGTAATTCATGTTGTGAATATGGTCACAAATCCAAGGATTATGGATGGAATCTAGGAGTGTTTGAACCTACAAAAAGTAAGAAGACATTTTTAAGAGATTTGATCCAAGAAATTTTCAGCCATGGAAAGAAAACAAAAATGATCTTATTAAAAATGTGGTATGTTACAAATGCAATAACAAAAGCCATGTAGCTAGTGCTTGTTTAAATGGAAGATCTAATCATGTTGATGATTTCAAAAGGAGAAATGAGGTAGTATGCTACAACTATAACAAGGCTTGTCATGTTGCAATCAATTTGTATCAAGCCTTTTAAGGTCATGACAAGAATTCTCAAGGTCCTAAAGAGAAAACAAGTAGATTTCATAGGCGTAGAATGTATGAAAATGGTCCTAGAAGGACTTGGGGACCTATAAAATACCTTGGTGTCTTATCAAGAGATTGAAATGATATCATAAAGGGAAAAATGCAGACATCATATCAGAAAGGAGAAGAAAGTGGAGTTGTTCAAGAACCTAAGGGGGCTTGAGACCTCTTCAAGACCTTCTTTTATGTCTCCATGGATCAAGTATACCTTTACTATGCTTCTTGAAGGTATACCATTACAAATGAATCATCTAGGTGAGGGGAGAAGTCTATGTCATTATATTTCATTTGTATAAGTTCAAGGTATGTTAATGGTTGTTCCTCACATACTTGTATTGGTTCATGATGTTAGTTTTTGTGTAAATTTCTTGTCAAATTGTCTTGCATCTCTATGTTGGGTTTGCAAGTTTTATGTATGGTATTTAGATACGAAAGTATTCAGTGGTGAGTCTTGAATGGTTAGGTGTCATCTTGACATGTTTCCTTATGATTCTCAATGGTTTTTTGGTCTTGAACATCATAATCATTACAATTATGTCCTAATATGGTTAGTATTGTATCACTGAGTTGGTGATGGTTTGCATTGTCTTGTCTAAGGTCAATAAGTTAAATGGAGTTTTTGAGAATTATAAGTGATCTTGACATATGTTTCATTGTTTATTTCATGTGTATGGAGTCACAATTTTTTTCATAACATTGGAAAATGTGAGTCTTACATTTATATCAAACATGGTGTTAGTCCTTAGGTGTTTGTGCATGGTTCTAGGTCTGATAAGGTATCTTGAGATTTTATATTGGAGATCCTCATGCATCTACAACAGGTTGATGTACTCTCAAGATGATTTTGAATATGATCAAGTGTCAACTTTATCAATGATTATGAAAGAATGGTTCACTATGACTCAAGCTACTTAAATATTAGAGTTCTACAAGCATAATGGAGTGATATAGGTATGTAATTTAGTTGTTCATGGTATTTATTCATTGAAGAAGGTTTATATTATGTGTAAATATTTTATTTCAAGGTTTTTGTGCATGCATGGAGGTAACAAGACAAAAATGTGTAAAAATTGCTATATCACTCCTATTCATCGAGAATGCTGATCCATCTAAATGGTATGCAAGGAAAATAATTTTCGAGGGCTTAAATGATAGAAATTTGATTTGATTTTTTTACTGATAATATAGACATAGAGGGTTAGAGGAGGTAAAAATATGGAGCTCAAGATATGAATACTTATTTAGATGTGTATGATAGAGTTGGCATGTCAGTCTGTGTTGCATAGTGAAGAGGGTTTGCTCTTAAAACCCTATCCCTTAGATGGTTCAAAGTATTGAAAAGGTTTCTAGTCCTTGATACAGTGTATGGAAAAATCTAATACTACTCATAGTGTTTCACATGTATTAGATTTTATGAGAGGAAGTTTTGGTTGTCATTCACTATGGTTTTATGCCTAAAATGCATGTTATAGTACACGAAGTGTGTTGATGGCATATCTAGTATGAAAGCTGATGTTATTACACTCTTGACATGTTTCTTGAGATGAATATATTATTTGTGTCCTTAAAATTATCTGGGAATCATTTGGTGTTGGTATTCATGTTGACATGTGCTTGAGAGAAACATATTGCTCCTTCGTGAGGGAAATGACCTCTATAGGTCTAAAGAAGGAAAAATAATAAGGTTTCGAGAGATATGATATGTTACCAAAAGTGTAGTATCAGTTGAAAATGGTATATATTTTGTGGTTGCAAGTTATGGTGGTTGTTGGAAGTTGACATGTGCTTGTGAAGGTTTCTTAAGTACTCCATGAAGGGGGATAAACAACTACAGGTCGAGATGTAGAGTGCATAGTTACAAAGGTATGAAGAGTGATCCAAGGATTATTCTCATGAAGAAAGGTATGAATTGTCAATCTTCTTATGTATTGGTAACATATGGTGTAATTTGGAGGTCCTTATGTTTTTCAAGGCTTGAAAATGTATTATTGCTTCACAAATTGACACCTATAGGCATGTAAGTCATGTCTTTCGCATAATATCAGTAGCATCAAAGTCATAATATTGTTTCTTAGTATTTTTGCATGGTATTTTCATGATGGATACATGTGAAATTAGCTCATTCATTGGTAAGTTGATCTAATTTGGGCCAAGTAGATGATTCTTGACCTCCTAATGGAGAAGAGATAGAGATACATTAACACAGGACAATAATTTATATGGAAACAATGGTCCTCAAAGTTAAATGGTGATGCCATATCCTTGGTAAGATTATTTCTCATAGAAAATCTATATGTGAAGTGATATTATGAGCTAAAATGACCTATTTCAAGGATATTTAATGAATTTTTACTCTTAATGAGTCAGTGAGGCGTGTTACAGTTGATATGCAACCGAGAATGTTTTGTTCAAGATGTATGAAGGCTCTTCAAGACATGGAGAATAATTGTTTTTTCTTCCATGGAAGTGAAATTTTGGTCTCAAGGCTAACCAATGTGAGAAAACCATGATTTATTCTTGATTAATTTTTATAAAGGTATGTAGTGGCCTATCTCAGTTGTATATGACTCTAGAAGACTGAAATGGTGCATTAGAGACTGCTAAAAGATGTAATGATGATTTCAAGGCATAGTAACATGGATGGTTGATCAAATTTATGCCTATGAGCTAGGAATAGAGGTCTTAAATCCAGGGGAGAAATTATTGTATGAGTCCAAGCATGGATGACCTATAGGTGGATGTCAAAGTTGGCCTAAATTGCTCTAAAAAGATTGTTATGGTCTCATGGTATTGCCCTTAAGTGTGAAAGTGTGAAGTAGCCTTGATATGCATGTTTTGGCCTAGAGATGGTGGATTATTGTCTAGAATGATGAAGTAATGATGTTGTATGGTCCTTCATACCATTTTTGGCATGTGCATGATGGAGCTGACTCAGTTTATAGGCTGCTACAACATTCTTAAGAAGGCTAAAATAGAGTTGAAGAAGAAGATTGATGTTTTTCTTGTCTAGGAATTATGGTTTTTCCCCTAACAAGGTGAAATTTTTATTTATCATGGTATACTCATGGTTTTCAAATGTTTAAATTTCTCTTTCCAGGGGGAGCATGGTGTTTACATGCCTAAAATGAAGGAAAAATTCATTTTTTGGGCAAAAATCAAGAAAATGAGCTTGTTTGAGACCTTTGGTTGATGTTTCTAACCAAAGCATGGAGGTATGAAGTTGAAAAGGTGAGTTACAGGTATGCCTTTGTCATTAATGTAAAAATGGGGAGAAGTTCAGGTGTTTTCCATCAATGACAAAGGGGAGATTGTTGGCATTGTGTCTATTAGGTGTTGTTGTAGACACCTAAATTCACGCACTTTTGCAATCTTATTGCCAAAACACATGCAAATCACTCTTATTCTTCCTAATTTCATTATAATTAGTGATCTTTACTAATTAACTAACATTTCTTGCCACTTTGGTTGGTTAACAAGCACTTCATTGATCACCAAACCTCTTTCACATTTAGGATGCCACTTTACAACGAATCGTAAGCCAAAATCCTCTTCAAAATAGAAAATTAGTGTTTATTAGCTAATTAAGCCTATTTTCCCTTGATTTGGTCAATATACCCTAGTATTGACTCAAACCCCTCTTCCAACCACTCAAAATCACCCCATTCACCTCCATAATGTCTCATCAAGCTTCAAAAGTTTATCCTAGCTTCCTAGTTGACACTAAGTGGTTGATTAAGGCTCCACACCTCTTAATCACTTGGAAATTCACTAATTGTGATTAGAAAGTCTAAATTATGTTTAGCAATTGTAATATAATTTGGGTCTTTTAGTCCCACATGCACTAAAATACAAGTTTCTCCCAAAAGGAAAACTATAAAAAGAGTTCACCTCATTCCTTTATAATTTACATCATGCTTTGATTTGCATCTCATATAATAAATATGATATATAACCAAGTTTAATCCTTGCTTAAAGCCTTCAATGGGGTTAGTAGATGGATATCCAAAATGAACAAGTAGTCATTTGGAGAGGTCATTTCACCTTGTTTGCAGAGCAACCATAACCATTTTATTGCCATCTTAGGTCTATTTAGGCCCATGTTAGGTAATTCAAGCATATTAGTAGGCATGTTTAGCTATATTTTGTATTTTTTCATGTTATTTAAGCATTCATTTAAGTTTATATCTTAATGTTACATTCCTAGAATTAGAACTGTTATCTAAAATTCCCCAGTGGTAATTTTGATAACATGCATCGAATATCCAAATCCCAAGAAAATTGATTGATTGAGCAAAAATCAAGGCTTAGGGTCCCTTCTGTAATTTTCTAACTCCCCTGGCCGAGGAAAAAAGGAACAAGCTCTGAGAAAGTGCGGAGAAGGTTGCAGAAAGCAAGTAGTTCGGGCCAGGAAAATTTGTGAAAATCGGCTAAGTCCCAGTCCAGCACAAGTTGGATCAAATGGGACAAAAGTACGCGAACCACCCGAACCACCCAAAATGAGTCCAGGTGGCCCACTAAGCATTTGGGACAAGTGGGACTAAAGTACGCGGCGGGCGCGAAATGCCGGTTTGACCGAGAGAGAGAATCGGCCGAAATAAGCACAAAGGGGCAGTTCGGGACGAATGGAACAAATGGACGCGAAATGCCCGAACCGGCCGAATCGCGTGAAATCATCACAAGGAGCCCAAAAGCAATTGGGACGCGCGGGACAATAGGGCGCGAACCGGCCGAACCGGCCGAAAAGGGTCAAGTCAGTCCGAAGCAAAGTGGGACAAGCGGGCCAAAAATGCCCGAACCGGCCGAATCGGCCGAAATGAGCACAAAGGGGCCAAAATCAAATGGGACATCCGGGACAAATGGAGGCGAAGTACGCGAAGGAGCCGAGAGCCAATCAGAAGCTGCCACGTGTCCTCACAAGGGAAAAGGTCAAAAAGTCAAAGGGCGAGTTTTCGAGCGCTGATCCGAACCAATGAGAAGCTGCCACGTATCCAAGCGAAAACCCCACACAAAGGGATATGTCGTCGGGTCGTCCAAACCCGACGCACAAAGGAAATCGGGTTTCATAGTCGGGAAAACACGACGGAGAAACATGGCGCAAGAACATGTCGGAAGGGTTGAAAAACCCGACACCTAAGAAATGTGTCGGAGGGGTTGGAAAGCCCGACGCACAAAGAAAATCGGGTTTCATAGTCGGGGAAACAAGTCGGAAAAGCATGGGGCGAAAACATATGTTGAGCCACCTCCCAAACCCGATGCAAATGGAGAGGAGAATCCCGAACCCGACGGGCTGAAGACCTTTCTCATCCAATCAGAGTCTGCCACGTGTCATCCAGGTGGCAATGCGCGGGAAAATATTTTAAAAATCTGTTTTCGCCTGTTCCGTGCCCTAAATCCTCAAATCGTCATATCTTTTGATCCAGAGCTCGGATTTGCATGTTCCTTATATCAACGGAAAGCTAGTGAAATCCTCTACATGATTCTGGGGCTAATCTCAAGTTTTGGTGCAGTCTAGAGAGAGAAAATTGAGAAACGGCTCTGACGCGTGGTAATGACAGAAGTGACATTTCAGCGACCAGTTTTAATGCAGCAGACAGCCCGCCGTTTTGCCAGGATCCGTCGCTTCTACCATGATGAAATGATTTAAAATACGACCTGGAGGTGGTTGGAGGAGATCTGACTTTCCTCTTTCTTCCTTCTCTCATTCTTCCTATATATTGTAAGGAGTGGCAAAATATAAAAAGAGTTGTTCATTCTTTCTGCTCGGCCCTCCCTTCTTTTCTTCTCTAGGGTTGAAAATGGAGTTCGAACCTCCTCCCTACTCTGTAATGGCGTTTTTTGCCTTTTACTAATGGAATGATGTTCTGTGCAAACTTCTGAAGCAACAAGACGTGTTTTGTGATGCATCTGTCCATCCTTTCTCGTTTTTGCTTGTTTTCTTCTTGCCTCTCTTCATTGCAGGTATTTATGCATGTTTAAACGTTCACTGCAGATCTGGAGCTGTGTTCATGGAGTTTTGGGACACTTTCTGTGTGAAATCTATCCTTGGGCCTGTGATGCATCTGTCCATCCTTCCCAATGGCTCACCTCTCTTTGTCCCATGGTAGTTTTGATAGATGTTCAACATTCTCCTTCTCTGGTGTATCACCGTTTTAGTGTAGGCTTTTGCTGTTCTTCCCTCTCTCTCTCTCTCTGTCTCCTTGGCATGGTTAGATTAGGATTAGATTAGCTTGCCTGCACTAGAATAGCTTGTGGCAGGTAGTTTAGGAGTAGGAACCAGCCTTCTCTGGAGATTCCTCTCTCGGTTTTACAAGTCCCACGCTTGGAGAGAGGTTTCCATGTTGTGCAATCACACTGGATGCCTGAACATCAACCTAGAAGCCTTGATGTGCGCTCCGGGGTGCTTTGTGATTTTGTATCAGCTTCAGTTTGGCACGGTGGGACCTTAGAGGTCTTTCACTTCATCTTTTGTAGGTTGATGTGTTCCTGTGAAGATTTCAGCCTTTGGAGGCACTTGCAAACACATCTGGCGACTCCATCTGATCAGCAACCCATTTCTCTGAGCTTGCAGACCCGTTTCCATACATTTTCATCCATCTTTCTTTCCATCCCTTTCATTCTTTTCCATTCCATGAAGTTGTGCAATCATGACTTCATTTCCATCATGGATTTCACATCAACAACAGCAGTATATTCCACCTCCAACACGTTTTACAAATCCTCCAGATCAGCATGCATACTCATATGAACAGCAGTGCCAAAGTCAGTTTGGCTATGGAGCTTTCCAAGAGCAAGGGTGTGCATACAATGAAGACCATCAGATCCAAGATGCTGGTCTGTTGGAGAAAATCCAAAAGATGGAGGAGGGGATGGTGCAGTCCAGGGCTCAGGCACAGATGAGAGCATTTGGAATCGGTTGTGAAGCACCCTGTCCATGGGTGGGACCTTTTCCAAGTCATTACAGCCCTCAGGAGAAGCTTGACTTCATGATTGCAACACTGCCTTTGCTTGCAAAGTGGATTGAAGAAATAGAAGTGTATGAGAGAAGTATTCAGCAACCTTGTCAACAGGTAAACACACCATCTCATGCCTTTTCTTTTCCTCTTTCCCAATCTGTTTCAGTTCAGCAGTGTCAAGTTTCAAACTCTCCATCTGCTGTCCCAAATGTTGAATCCATTTCTCCACCTCTCAGTCTTCCACCACACCTCGATTCTTCTTTCCTTTTTCCTTCCAAACAGTCATCCCCTCCACAAGAGCTAACAGAAACACCCCCTCCTCCAAAGAAACAAGAGGTTTCACCTCCTCCACCACCACAAAAAATTGTCAAATCAGTGGAGTTTCAACCTATCCCTCCTTTTGCATTCCCAATTCCATGTGGGAAAGAAGAAATTGTAAAAATCAGTCATCAAGGACAGCAGGAGGAAGAGCCAAACAGAAAAGAAATGACAGACAGCTTGAAGGTTTGGGCTGCCAAATTTGGGATGACAAGGATCCCCTTGATGGTCAAGCCTACAGAAGAAGCTAGGGTTGGAGAACAAATGGTGGTCAGGACTGATTTTGTTGCAGCAGAAGAAGAAGATCTTGCAGCCCCAACTTGTCCTCTAGAGCAGCAGATTGAAGAGTTTGACTTGACAAACTTCATGCTGGAGAAGGAGTTCAATCAAGAGCAAGATTGCCTTCAAACATTGGAGGAAGGAGAAGCTGCTCCAAATCCAAAAGAAGAGGAGCACAATCTAGCTATGGAGGAGAAAAATGCAGATCCAAGGGCTTTGAGCACAAAGCAGGTTACAGAAGAACCTTCAGTTCTTCTTTCCACTTCATCTCTCTCAAGTTCTAGCACTGAAAAGGAGTTTGATCTCTCAAACTCAATATTGGAGAGTGAAGGAAACCATGGTGGTCAAGTTGCAGATCAAGAGGACACCATGGAGGAAGTTGAACACGAGCAGCAGGACAACAATGAGGCAGTTTACCTGTCAGATTTGGAGGACTGTTTTGATGGAGAAGAGCCGGTTGAGTTTTCACCATTCTCTCTTTCATCATCCACATTCCAAACACAAGAGTCTACTGTCATGAAGGAGAGCATTCATTTGCAGCAGCCTGCATCTTATAGCAGCCCTTTGGAACTAAAATTGGAAGATTTAAATCTTCCATGTTCTTCATCGGAGGAAGAGAAAGGGCAGAAGGGTCCTACCATTTCTTCCACGTCATCTATTCAGGTGGGTCTACAAGAAGACTCCATTCTTGGAGTTGAAAATCAGAGCTATGGGCATATCAAACGGATCAGACCTTGCCCAATCAGGTATTTGGCTTCATTGGAGCCAAAGGAGAAGCCACAACCAGTCATGCTTGCTTCTGAGCATGAGGACGAGCTACAAAGTACCAAGGATCAGCTGCCATACCTCTTCAATCCAAATGCAGAGCAACTAAAAGAGGTATTGGATTTTTCAGTTGATACCTTGATGATTTGGATAGAAGACCAGCTTCTTGTTGATTTTCCATCCATCCAAACAGCCATGATCAGTGCCAAATCAATTCCATGGCTGCCAATTTTGAAGAAAGGAAGCTATTTCTCACAACCAGTTGCAGGATTTGTTTAGCTTGCCTTTGCTTCCAGTTAGAGTAGAGTAGCTAGGTTTGCTTTCAGCAGAAGAAGTGCTTGTGCACACTCTGCATGTTCCATTTGGGGCATGTATGATTTTCAGTTTTGTACATAGTTTTTGGTGTTGCTGGTTTTGCTCTTGCACAGTTCGTTTCAGTGGTTTTTGGTGAGAACAACTCCATGCCCGGTGGGTTTCCAAGTGGCTCAGAGGAGAGATTTTCAAAGTTCAGATCAGTTTTCAGGCTATTACTTATGACTCCATGCCCAATGGATTGCTTCAGGCTACTGGTCTTTTCATCTAGCAGGCAGATGCCCCCGTTGAGTCGCCAAATTGTTATCCAAAATTCCCCCCCAGGTAATTTTGATAACATGCATCAGAATATCCAAATCCCAAGAAAATTGATTGATTCAGAGCAAAAATCAGGCTTGCAGGGTCCCTTCAGGTAATTTTCTAACTCCCCTGGCCGAGGAAAAAAGGAACAAGCTCTGAGAAAGTGCGGAGAAGGTTGCAGAAAGCAAGTAGTTCGGGCCAGGAAAATTTGTGAAAATCGGCTAAGTCCCAGTCCAGCACAAGTTGGATCAAATGGGACAAAAGTACGCGAACCACCCGAACCGCCCGAAATGAGTCCAGGCGGCCCACTAAGCATTTGGGACAAGTGGGACTAAAGTACGCGGCGGGCGCGAAATGCCGGTTTGACCGAGAGAGAGAATCGGCCGAAATAAGCACAAAGGGGCAGTTCGGGACGAATGGAACAAATGGACGCGAAATGCCCGAACCGGCCGAATCGCGCGAAATCATCACAAGGAGCCCAAAAGCAATTGGGACGCGCGGGACAATAGGGCGCGAACCGGCCGAACCGGCCGAAAAGGGTCAAGTCAGTCCGAAGCAAAGTGGGACAAGCGGGCCAAAAATGCCCGAACCGGCCGAATCGGCCGAAATGAGCACAAAGGGGCCAAAATCAAATGGGACATCCGGGACAAATGGAGGCGAAGTACGCGAAGGAGCCGAGAGCCAATCAGAAGCTGCCACGTGTCCTCACAAGGGAAAAGGTCAAAAAGTCAAAGGGCGAGTTTTCGAGCGCTGATCCGAACCAATGAGAAGCTGCCACGTATCCAAGCGAAAACCCCACACAAAGGGATATGTCGTCGGGTCGTCCAAACCCGACGCACAAAGGAAATCGGGTTTCATAGTCGGAAAACATGACAGGGAGAAACATGGCACAAGAACATGTCGGAAGGGTTGAAAAACCCGACACCTAAGAAATGTGTCGGAGGGGTTGGAAAGCCCGACGCACAAAGAAAATCGGGTTTCATAGTCGGGGAAACAAGTCGGAAAAGCATGGGGCGAAAACATATGTTGAGCCACCTCCCAAACCCGATGCAAATGGAGAGGAGAATCCCGAACCCGACGGGCTGAAGACCTTTCTCATCCAATCAGAGTCTGCCACGTGTCATCCAGGTGGCAATGCGCGGGAAAATATTTTAAAAATCTGTTTTCGCCTGTTCCGTGCCCTAAATCCTCAAATCGTCATATCTTTTGATCCAGAGCTCGGATTTGCATGTTCCTTATATCAACGGAAAGCTAGTGAAATCCTCTACATGATTCTGGGGCTAATCTTGAGTTTTGGTGCAGTCTAGAGAGAGAAAATCGAGAAACGGCTCTGACGCGTGGTAATGACAGAAGTGACATTTCAGCGACCAGTTTTAATGCAGCAGACAGCCCGCCGTTTTGCCAGGATCCGTCGCTTCTACCATGATGAAATGATTTAAAATACGACCTGGAGGTGGTTGGAGGAGATCTGACTTTCCTCTTTCTTCCTTCTCTCATTCTTCCTATATATTGTAAGGAGTGGCAAAATATAAAAAGAGTTGTTCATTCTTTCTGCTCGGCCCTCCCTTCTTTTCTTCTCTAGGGTTGAAAATGGAGTTCAAACCTCCTCCCTACTCTGTAATGGCATTTTTGCCTTTTACTAATGGAATGATGTTCTGTGCAAACTTCTGAAGCAACAAGACGTGTTTTGTGATGCATCCGTCCATCCTTCTCGCTTTTGCTTGTTTTCTTCTTCGCCTCTCTTCATCTGCAGGTATTTATGCATGTTTAAACGTTCACCGCAGATCCGGAGCCGTGTTCATGGAGTTTTTGGACACTTTTTGTGTGAAATCTATCCTTGGGCTCGTGATGCATCTCGTCCATCCTTCCCAATGGCTCACCTCTCTTTGTCCCATGCAGTTTTGATAGATGTTCAACATTCTCCTTCTCTAGTGTATCACCGTTTTAGTGTAGGCTTTTGCTGTTCTTCCCCCTCTCTCTCTCTCTGTCTCCTCGCATGTTTAGATTAGGATTAGATTAGCTTGCTCGCACTAGAATAGCTTGTGGCGGTGTAGTTTAGGAGCAGAACCAGCCTTCTCTCGGAGGTTCCTCTCTCGGTTTTACAAGTCCCACGCTTGGAGAGAGGTTTCCATGTTGTGCAATCACATCTGGATGCCCGAACATCAACCTAGAAGCTCGATGTGCGTCCGTCAGGGTGCTGTGATTTTACATCAATGTAACCTTGGTGGAGGTGGCAATGGTGTTAGCCTTCCTTAGTTAGTCATGTAATTTACTTTGTAAATTTTAGGGTGCTTTCGGTTTTCATTGATGCAAAAACACATTAATGAAAAAGCTAATGTTTTAGGATGATGTATGTGATGCTAACATATTATTTCAGATGTGTTTGAGCTGCTACGGTGAGATTCATTGAGATATGTTTGCTCTTGCAAGCCCATACACGTGCCTAGGAGGTGTTGTTTGGTAGTGTGAGATTCTTGGTTATTTAGGAAACATGTTTGAATTTTGGCTAGCATGATTTGAGAGCGCTTGAGCACTCACATCAGTGGCATAGTGCAGGTACAAGTGATTCTCCATGTTATATGTGCTCTTTGGGAACAAGTATGAAAACTTAGAGGTGTGAAAAAGTGTATTGGATTCATTTGAGCTCATGGATGCATGATATTAGGTATATCATGTCATATAAGGTATATTTATTCCATTTTCATAAGTTTCTTTTTAGTTCTTTCATTGTTTTATTTGGTCCTAGTTATTACAATGAGAATCTAGCATGCAAGCATAGGTAAGTCTTAGTGTTTGGAGAGATTGATCCATAGAAATGACATTATGATCATTGGATATTTTATAGAAATAAGTGATGATTCTATTATAAAAATTTAGGTTCCCATGATGTGAATTTTGCAAGATATGACTGTTTTGGTGAGACAGGGTGAAAAATAATGTAAAATCCAGCTCAAGTGCAACTTCAGATGCTCATTGTGAATCATGTGCTTTGCATGGGACCTTGTGGCTTTCAAGGATGCTTATATGGTGATTTTATAAGGTTTCACGAAAATAATCAGTTTTTTTATCATCATTTTTTTATGAATGAATGTTAAGAAGGTAAAGAGTTCAAAAACCCTAGTTAAACCCTAGCTAGGAGCATTTTGCAAAAGGTGAAGTATAATGACCCATTTTGATTGAAATTGAAAATATGATGATTTGATGGTGTATATGAATCCTAATTATTTCCATAAATGTATGGTTGAGGTCATGGTGATATGTGGTCCCCACCTAAAAATAACAGTTTCTAGAGAAGAAGGTTTTAGGACAAGATGATTCAAAGGAGTAACATGAAAAATTGATGTTGTATGATTTATGGGAGTTGTTATCGATTTACATGGAGGTTTTGGGACATGTTCATATACGTACATGGTTTCTTGAGGCTCAAATAGGTTGATTTGGTCAAATGGTAGTGTTGGGGTCTCAAATAGCAGGATTCAATTTTTTGATCATAACTTGAGATACATGTGGAATTTTGAGGTGATTCAAGTTGTGTTGGAAATTGATTCAGATATATTTCCATTTATATAACTATTTTATCATGATAATTTTATTTTTAGGGTCTTAAGGCCATTGTTTCAGCAAGAAGGTTTTTGGCGATTCGGTCAGGATCTATTTTTCTCGGAAGTTATATGTTGTTTTAAGCATGTGATGGATTGAGTGATGTTTAATATCAGATGTAATGTGAAGAGGGATTAATTTTTCATCCAATTAATCCATTTTTATTCATTTATTTCATGTATAATTTATTTTATGAGCTAACCAATGGAAACAACATTTTTGACATGTTGATTTGGTGAAGGTACATCTTGTGTGGCTTGAATTCAAAGATGTTTCATGACTTATAACTTGTTTATAAGTGTTAAAAGGTTCTTAAAATTCTTATAAGTTGTTACATGGAATTTTTAATTTATTATAAGTGATTTTGTGATCGATGAAGTTTCGAGTGGTTTGAAAGGTGCAGGAAACAACTGTTTTGAAGTTTGTAAAGGGAACTAGGCCCAATAAATGAAATAATTTGATTGGTTGATATTAATTTATACCATCGATGAATTTTTATGATATTTTGATTATTTATAATGGTTAATGGGTCATGAAAAAGTATGGTACTAATGTTAGGGCATTTTTAAGAATTTGCCCATTGGGTTTTGAGTCTTTTTGGCATATGTATTGAGGGTTTTAGCTAGGCCGACCTACTTGGGTCATATGTAAATGTTTTAATTCAAATTAATGATTTTTATATAGATGTATGGGTCAAAAATATATTTAAGTGTTTGTTTGGATCATTTTTGAGCTAGTGCTCTTGGAGGGAAGGTGTGTGACTAAGAGAGAGATATTTTTCATGTATGATAGAATGTTTTAAGGGATAAGGAAGAGCATGAAAAGTTGAGGAAGGAATGACATCATAAGAGTAAGAGGATAGAGCAAAGAAAGAAGGAGAAAGAGCAAGTTTGATGCCCTAGGGTATGAGCTAGGGTTTGTGAGCTGAATTAGTGATCTCCATTAGTTGTGGCAATAAAATTTGCAGAGATAAAATATATTAAAGTGGTTGAGTTGGTTCTTGGCCACCTTTAGGTGGTTTTATCCTACTTTTGGAGTTGTTTCTTCACTAAATTAAGGGTTGGTACTCCTTATAGGGCTGGTGCTCTACTAAACTAGGGTTGGTGCTCCTTGTGAAGTTGACGCTTCACTAAATTACTTTACTTTGTGTAATATAGGTAAAGTTTTAATGGGTTTTCTTCCCCATGAGAGTTTTCCACATATATTTGGTGTCTTTGTTTCACTTTGTTTTCTTTACGTTATTGATACTAAACAGATAAGGGTAAGGGCTAAGGAGGAATACTTTTTATGTTGGTCGGTTGATGGTTTTATGTGCGTTCTAACTTCTCAATCCAATGTTGACTGTGAGAGATTCCTTTTGGCTGGGAGGAACTACTTGAAATAGAAAACAAGACCACAAAAGAATAATTAAATAATATATGACAGTGGATTGCCTAGCATGTGCTAGATTTGGGAAGTGTGATACTCCCTAGATGGCTGTCAATCCACTATTTAAAAAAATAATGTGAGAAATAAACAAAATATAACATAATAGACTAGGCTATAGTCAGATCTGAAGGGTAGGTAGTTGTCAGGGTGTTGGAACTAGTCAGGGTCAGGTTCTGGGTTGTTTGGGTCACTTGGTAGAAGGTAGGTTGGCTCTATTATTAGAAAAGGTGTAAAACACAGAGACTCGATGTCAGTCTAGTATAACCAGTGAAGGTTTAGGAGATACAGATGATGGCCATGGGTAATCGGCATTGAAGTATAGTTGGGTGGCGTAGTTTAATAAAAACCTTATTACAGAGTCTGGGTGAGGTTATGTAGAGATAAAAGAGGTGATGGCGAGGTCTGTGGGAATGTTGAGAACACTCAAAGAGGTGGAAGGGCTAGGATAGGTGATCTGGTAAAAGGGTGGGTGAGGTTTGAGTTTTTCAGAAAGTAGACTATGAAGGAATGGGAATATTAATGGAAGAATGATAACTCTATGGACATAATAAGAATGGAAATGATTAGTGATAAAAACACTTACCAATGTTGTAGGTCCAATGATTGGGTGGTGGTGATGATCAGTTAGTGGGATGGAGCTTGGTGTAATAGTGATGCTCCCTAGAATGTCACCATGAGTGCAATGCTTCTGGATCTATCCTAGTGCTTTGGCTATGGATGTCTATAGGTGTCAAAAGGCTCTGGTTCTACTTGCATGTAGTTCTCTCCTCATTCCTTTGATCTCAGAATGTGCCAACCCAAAAACAAGGTTTCTAAGGCCAATAAATGGTAACCGATGGTGGTTCTTGGCTGACCGGCATTAGTTTAAGGCTGACTGGCATTGGTTAAGGTGGGATTCCCTAGGTTTACTAAAAATAATAGATCTTGGAAATCATTTCCACAGCACTGTATTCTCCCGAGATAAAATCAAAAGTTTCCTTTTTCATGAGCGGGAATGTGGTTGGAGGGATAATAGGCATTGATTTTTTTAGGGTTGAACTAAGTCTTAGCTCATTAAGGTAAGTGGGACCAAGTCTTAGTTAGTTATGGAAACATGCCAAGAATAGGTCTAGGGTGAGGTGGCTAGGTGAGGTGGAGGGGTGAGGTGGAAATTAGCTTAATTAAAATAATTAAGTAATGAATATTGTGAGGATGGGTATTAATTTAATTAAGTTAATTAAATTAATATTAGTGTGGGGTGGAAGGGGTCATGGTTAGGTGAATATGTTTGAGTTGGTTATTTGACTGGGGGACCAAGGGGAGTGTGACCCAATTTTGGTGTCTACATTTTCCCATATTTTTGCGTAGCTTGTATTGGTGACCGATGCTAACAAAAATAAGATGTGGTTTCCCCCTATATGGGTGAAGTTGATGTTGCCCAAGCATGGGTGAAGGTAACCCCCCTCAAACTAGGAACCGATGAGGTGAGAGAAGGAAGTGGTGAGTGGTTTGATAAAAGGAGGAGGTGGGTGTGAAGAAGGTGATGGTGAGGGTAGGGTGATTGTAAGAGTTAGGGTGGGTTTAGGTAGAGCATTTAGATGTATGGACACATTGTGAAATTCCATGAGATACAAGGGTTTCTCAATATAAAAATGTATGGTAGCTAGGGTCATAAAGGTCATCCAAACAAGGGTTGTTGAGGTCCGGTATCCAAGGTAAAGGATACGGATTTGGGAACTCAACAAGGTAAGATGTAGGAATGTGTAGGTGTGGTTTTGGTACATCCAAAAGGTCAAAAGGTCAAGGTTTTTTTGGATAAGGGTCATGACCATAGGAAAGGTAAGGCTAGTAGGCTGAGAAAAATAGGTACCATCATCGTAAGATGAAATGAATGAGGACATGGGAATATCCACATAATCAACGGTTAGGTAGGTAGGTGTGGGTAGGGTAGGTGGAGGTAAAAATGGGTAATGGGGTAAAGGTATTATCGGGAAAATAGGGAAATGGGCTAGGGTTGAAGGTAGGGACAATCAAACACATGAACATGTATAAACTACTAAGCATGAAACCAGATTGAAGAGCTTACAAACTCTACATCATCTAAGGTCGATAGGTCTATCCAAATAGGGTTGAAGTGAGTTTGGTATCCAAGGTATAGGATATGGTGTGGAAACACAACAGGGGTCAAGTGTAGGAATGTTTAGGTATGTTCCGATACACCAAAGGTCAGGTCAGGATAAACAACATGATAATAGGTGAGGTAAGGTCAGTAGGCTAAACAAATACGGGTAACCGTGTCACAAGGTATAACAAGCATAGAGGGTCAAAGGTCACAAAGAGTGGTTCAAGTCTAGGTATATAGGGCATGACACGAGAGGTTAGGTGTGGGTAAAAAGAAGGTGTGGCAAAGGTAAGGCCACAGGAGGGGCAAAAATATGCCCCAACAGATGGTGAGGGTGGGTGATAAATGATGAGGTCAGGAGGATGAGGTGGAGGGTCAGGGTCGATTTAGGTTAGGTGAAAAAGGTTGTGGGAAAGTAGATAAGGTGCAATGGGTTGTCATGGGGTCAACATAGGTAACCAACGCTGGTCATGTTTAACTGATGTCAGTCAAGGGAACTGACCATGGTATGCTAGGGCACATGACCGATGTCGATCTAGGTAAAACCGATGTCATCAAGTTGGGGAGGGGTTAAAAAAGGAAATTTCCACTTTTTGCAAAATCATTTGTAATTTTCCAAATAGGAGAAAATGAAAAAGGAGAGAGGAAAAGGTGGAAAGTGACTGAGCAAGATAGAGAGCTAAGTTGGCGAGCCTCGTAGCGGGTGATCGTAGGTGATAGGTGGGTCCACTAGATTTGTTTGATCAATTCGGTTGGTTGGAGGTGAGGAGGTCGGTTGGTGATGGTAGAGGTAGGAGAGGGATTGGGGGGACCACTTTGGTATAGCAGCTTGATGTGCCACCACACAGATGACAACGTGACGAGGTATGATTCAATCCCATTCCTAGTTTGGTAGGTAGATTTGTGTAGAGAAATTGGGTTAGGGGAAAATAGGTTTTGGGGGAAAAGGTAAATTTGAATTTGGGATTGAAAATGGGTAAAATAGGAAGGGAGAAGGGTATATTTAGGTGAATGATGGGTGGGGATGAATTCAGGGGGGATTTGGGTAGGGAAGGATAGGTTGGGAGGGTAAAATGGTGTGTTTGTGGGGAAATAGGGTAGGGTGTCATGGATTTGGTTGCTGCGATTGACCGACATTGGTCAAGGGTTGGCCGATGTTGGTTGGTGTGAGCTGAGAAATGGTCACAGATGAGGTGACCGATGCCAGTTGTATTAGACCGTGGTCGGTCTCACCTAAACCGGTGTCGGTCATTATTTGGAGAAAAATGGGCCAAAAAGGAGGTAGGGTGGGTGGGTGAGATAGGTAATGGTATAAGAAGATGTTGTGGATGGAAAAAAATAGCATGGGTGAGAGGTTTAAATAGGTATGGTGGAACGGTAATTGGTTAGGGTTGGGGTGGGTAGATAGGACATGTGATAAGAAGGTAAGTTGCGAGGGGAAAATAGGTAGGGTAATAGGTATAGGTGAGGTGTCAAGGGTGATTGCGGGTATGGTCAAGGTGTATTAATGTGATGGTTTGTTGGATGCAGGTGAGAGATTAGTTATGAATACGAGATAGGGTTACGCCTTTATTACTAGATGTTTGGGGGTGTGAATGATGAGGAGTGGAGGCATGTGACTAAGGTGGGTCTGATTGGGATTTGACGTTATAGGTGTATAGCTCGTGATCCGAGTTTGATGGTCACTCTCATCGATAGATGGGATTCCATGACCAACATGTTCCATTTACCAATGGTGAGATGACCGTCACCTTGGAGGATGTTTACAGGATTCTGCGGCTACCGATAGTAGGGGCGCAGGTGTATTCTATTTCTTTAGAGGCATCAAAGGAGCTGATGCTGATAGTATTTGGAGAGGGGATGGCAGAGATGAGGTTTCATAGCGCCAACCTGAGCTATGGAGAGATGTACGTAACCCATCCTGAGGAGATGAGGCTAGTGGTCTTGATTATGGAGGTAGTGTGTTGTTTTGCACTACCAGATGTAGAGGGTGGGAGATTCCCATGAGCACTAATGGGAGTCCTTCATGATATGATGGAGGAGAGGACCTACTTTTCTTGGGCACCTACCTACTTGGTATAACTATACAGGGAGCTATGGGCCTATGGGAGACTACGGAGGTTCAACTTATGTTGCACTTTTCTTCTTCATTGTTGGGCATATGAGCACATTGTGTGTGTTTTCTGATTGGGTTACCCCAACTTGACGCATTTGAGCCAGGTATGATCCGGGTTGGTTACAGGCGGTGGGTGCCAGTTGGTGGGGTATGCCAAGGGGTGATGGATACACATGATGTAGCCCACTACAGGTAGATACTAGAGGGGTTGTCTAGGGTAGACATCATTTGGAGGCCATATGTGGGCTTCCCATCATACAGAAAGATGGATGATGAGCTAGATAGACAACATTTGTTTAGATGGATAGAGGGGTGCCTTGTGAGAGAGCATGAGATGATACCCATAGATAGGGTCAGATGGTAGTTTGGGCTACCTCAAGATATACCCCCACCATTCCCATAATATAGGAGGGATGATGTGGAGAGGCCTTTGCCTCTACCACAACCGACAGTGCCAACAAGTTAGGAGGAGCAGGTAGTAGACCGATGGATTCATGATGTTGGGGTGATGGATAGATACAAATAGTGGTGGGATACACATTTATGAACAATACCTCCGAGGTCGGGGTAGTAAGATTTAGCCACCATCACAATGTAGAGGAACACCCTAAAGGGCAAGTAACTACCCTAATTACATAGTTAGGGATAGTGTAGGGCAGTTGACAAGTTCAGAGGCATAGGTTGCCACTTTACAGGCATATGTGGCCACTCTATAGGCCCGAGGTAGTGGAAGGAAATGCACCCACGGGGGTGGAGATAGGGATGGGGTACATGCGGCCACCCTATAGACATAAGTTATAGGTTTGCGAGGCGGTTGGCCACTTTGTACGAGCATAGGTTGTAGCCCTTCAAACCCGAGATACATGCAGGGGCGTGAAAGGGTCCCTCAAGATAGGCATAGGCATAGGGATAGGGTCCCTCTTTATAGGTACGGGGGCTGAGATTGATGGTGCCTCCACGAGATAGTACCTATGGCTAGGTTCATGGATGCCCTAGAGAGGCACGATATTATCAAGATCACTTGATGGTTGTCAGGATAGACATCCCATCCTATGTAGAGTACAGAGCACAACAGGCCTTAAGTGAGAGGAACAGGTCTCGTATGCATAATGTAGAGAGTATCGGGGTGACAAGCCCCAGGATTGGGTCGAGACAAGGCTACCATTGAACAAAGGCCAAATCTAGGTGAGGGGTCATCGGAGAAGGTAGACTAAGGCGAGGTGGAGAGAGGTTGGCAAGGCACCCCACTGGAGGGGAGATGGAGGAGACTGATGAGACAGGGATGGATATCAGGTGGGGTGATGATTAGTCACCATTTATGATCAATGCATCCATGTTGTTGACACATTTTTGATATATATACCATCCTGTGTGTCGAAGATAGTGATGATGTACATGAGAGTTTTTATTTTTGATCATATAGAACTGCGTGTCAAAGATGGTGAGGTTGTATATGAGAGTTTTGTATTTTTGATCATATACTGGCCTACGTGCCAAAGATGGTGAGGTTGTATATGAGATGTTGTTTGAGATACTGGTATTTATTTGTATCCATGTACACATGTATGTATACATAGACTTTTTGATTTATAGATGATGGTATTTATAGCATGGATGGGGTTGTTGATTTTAATTTCTATTATTATGTGTGTATGTGATGGAAACTAGGTGGATTAGGCATGATGGAGTCAGGTCGGTTTAGGCATGATTGAGTCAGGTTGGTTTAGGCATGATTGAGTCAAGTTGATTTAGGCATGGTGGAGTCAGGTCGGTTTAGGCATGATGGAGTTAGGTTGATTTCTAATTCATTAATTTGTGTAATTAATGATGGTATGGATCATGTTAAGATGATTTGTAGGAAAATGTATGATTATGGTAAAGAAATGGTAGACATGATGAAATGAATGTATGTGTTATGATGGTAAAAATGTTTATCAATTGTTGTTTGTTTGGTTTAATTTCTAGTTATTGATATAGAATGGAAACTAACTAGGGTAGAATGTGAATAGGAAAGTGAAAGGGAGTTTTGGTTAGGGTAAAGAGTGGCCGAGCTAACCTCAAAGGGTCTCATGCCCTTGAAGTCTTTCGCCTACATAGTCCCGGCAAAAAGGACCTCAGGTTGATGTAGTTATCCCATAAGCTAGGGAAGATTATGATAAAGTAGAGGAATGGGTTGGTAGGTGTGAGGCATGGTTGAATGTAGGTTATAGGCATGATTGATTTTCCTTGAGGATAAGGTCACCGACCTAAAAGGTTTGTTCATGAACACATTTTTCGTAGGCACGTTTGATACATTTTGGTAGATTTGGAGATGGTCAAGAGCATTGAGATGGAGTTCATCTAATAAATCAAGTTACGCCAAATGATCTTGGTGAAATTCGTCATTGTTGAGCATGTCTTGTAGTGAGATGTAGAGAGATGGAATCTAGAATTCGAGAGGTAAGACAACCACGGTACCGTAGACTAAAGAAAAAGGTGTGGCAAAGTAGTTGAAGTGTGAATACTAGTGCGGTAGGCCCACAAGGTGAAAGGAATGTGCGTATGCCAATCCTTCCTAATATCATTGATTACCTTCATAATAATTATGTTCAAGGTTTTATTTGTCGATTTGGCTTGGCCATTAATTTTGAGTAATAAGGTGATGAGAAAATAAGTTTAATGCCAAAAGTGCTGCATAGTTTGTGTAGGGTTTTGTTTTTTAATTGCTTTCCATTATCAGTGATGAGACATTGAGGAACACCAAATTGAAAATGATGTGATGGTTAATGAACTCACATATTTTCTCAGCTTTTATAGAAATGAGGGAATGACCTCTATCCATTTAGTGTAATATTAAGTAGTGGTTATGATCCATTGGTGGCATTATGAAGAATGGGAGTTAATCTCACCGACAAGGTCCAAACCCCATTGAGAGAAAGGCCAAAGGTCTCGTGTGACTTGTAAGACATGACTAGGTGTTTGATAGAGATTAGGATGTTCTCATTTCATGCAACATTTGACATAATTACAACAATCATAGTTTAGGGTTGGCTAACAATGACCTAGGTGAAGAATGTGTTTTACAACAGCTAAACCACTAAAGTGACCTCCAAAAATTCCATCGTAGACTTCCGAATGGTGTAGGGAATTTTAGGACTCGTAAGGCATCGTAAGAGAATGTTGTTGATGTTTCGCACAGAATGTAAGCGTCCGTTCTTAGAATAGAGGTGCTTCTATCCTTTCATTCTCTTGAGAAATAGATAAGGGTTAGGGCTAGGAGGAATACCTGTTGAATGTTGGGAGGGTGTGCGCATACCATAGAGAGAGATCGGATCGATTGCGAAGAAATCATTTTTGTCTAGGAAGGACTACTGCAAGTAAGACTACAAGACCACCAGATTTTAGTTAGACAATAAATGAGGGAACTTCCTTAGGCCCAGAAATATTGGATTTCCTTTCGAAGGTGGTCATTTACCCTCTTAATACAAATTAACACAAATTCTAACAAAGAAGTTATTGTAAAATTACAATTTAATTACCTCATTAAAAGCAATAGAGGAAAGGCTAGTTTTGGTTTGAGTCACAGTGACCGATGCCGGTCACTGTACAACCGACTGTGGTTTTACACCGGTACCGGTTGCTGATAACCGATACCGGTAGGGGCAGTGATTTAGGGGCTTTCAATGAAGGAAAGCTATAAGGCGGTTATGGTGTTTATAAGGCTGGTAAATGATTAGGGATAGGCAATAGGGTGATGGAGAAGACTCAGAGAGTGTGGGGGCTGTTCTTGGGGAAATGTAAGGGTAGAGGAATGACAGTTAGATGTAGGGTGCTGCTGGGTAGTAGATCTAGGAGTGAACTTATAATTACTATGATTCAGAAGTTCAAGAAATGTTATTTAAAAATGTACAAGACACTACTTACTAGTTCCTGATGAAGATACAGGTCCAAGGATTGTGATGACGAAGGCAGGGCTCAGGTGGGATGATCTGACAATCAAAAATGAGCTATCTTCTCTCCCAATGCTTGGATGAGTGTCGCTGTGCTCTAGTTCCTCAGTTGCAGTCTTGGGCTCGATGTCCTTCTCTGCAAACTCTTCTCTTTTCTTCACTTGTCTCTGCTCTACCAAGTGAATTCCGGATCTTTCAAATGAATTCCGATCCTTTGTTTTTGGTTGGGGGAGGTCATTTATAGGGAACCGATGGTGGTTACGTAACCGATGGCAGTCGAGTAGGAACCGATGTTGGTTAAGTCAAAGTGGGCTATTTTTAGTAAAATAGCCAACTTTCCCTCCTTTTCTTTCGAGGGATTAGTTGTGGGCTTGGTCAAGTCATGATTAGGTTGGTTTTGGTGCGGGTGAGAAGTAATTAGTCATGGGTGTGGATGTAGACCAAGTTATAGGTCTTAATTAGGTTAGTTTAGGGTTAGGGCTAGGTCATGATGAGGTGGCGAAATGAGGTGGCAGGTTTGGAGATGTGGATTTATTAATTATAAGGTAATTAATGAATTATTATGTAAGGTTTAAGTGGTGAGGTTAGGTTGTGAAATGAGATGCGGGGCATAGGGTGTCGTAAGACACAAATTTGGTGTCTACATTAGCCCCTTGTTGTCGTGTAGCTTGTCTTGTAAAGTTGCATTAACAATTAATAAGAAGTGATTGCTTTGATTAAGGGTATAGGTAATCCCCCTCAAATCTATCACGAGATTGAGGCGACGTGAAATCAGGGATAGGGTTGATAAAGGATAAATGGTGTTGGGATGATGGTAAGATGGTGGGGTAAGTTCAAGGAAGTAGACGCACGTTGAAATGCAGTAGTGTGACTAGGGTACATGATTTGAAGAGCAAACAAGCAATTCATAGGCAAAGGTCGATAGTTTATCCAAACAAAGGTGATATAAGCTTGGTATCAAGGCATAGGAAATAGCTCTGGGGATATAACGGGTAAGGTACGAGAACGTTTAGGCATGTTCGGCAAGTACTCAAATGGTTGGTTTGGTTGAGATAAATGTCACGGTCTCGGCCTAGGAAAAGTTGGTGGTGAGCAATTCAAGTATCCTAATCATGCTAGAACACGAACAGGTGAGCTTGATTGAACAAAAAGCTACATGATGGGTCGATAAAATCGTAATTTGTGGGTCTTGGGTGAGGTACTTAATTGGTGTGGCCTTGGGTCGGGCCGATTGATTAGGGAGGGCCTTGGGTCGGGCCTGATTGGTTGGGTGTGGCCTTGGGTGGGGCCGATTGATTAGGTGTGGCAGTGGGTTGGGCCGGATTGGTTGGTTGCGGCCTTGGGTCGGGCCTGATTGATTGGGTGCAGCCTTGGGTCGGGCTAGATTGGTTGGTTGTGGCCTTGGGTCGGGCCTGATTGGTTGGGTGCGGCCCAGGTGGGCTTCGATTGGTTGGTTGTGACCTTGGGTCGGCCGATTAGTTGGTTTGTTGTGGCCGTGATTTGGGCCAATGAAGTCAAAATAATTCTATTTAGCAAAGCCAGGGGAGGCGACGTGGTGAGACAGGAAGATTGGTGGATAAGGGCAGAAATTTTGGTAAAGTAGGCATGTAACCGATATCGGTTAGTTATGACCGGTATCGGTTAGAAGACCGATATCGGTGTTTTAGGGCATGAAATAACCGATATCGGTTATAGGTCAAAAACCTATAAAAAGAAAAATACGGCGTGTCATTGTCACATTGTCAATTTGATAACCAATACGGCTTGTCTGGGTTTTAAATTGATTTTGTTGAGTTTGTGGGCTGAGTTGGCAGTAGTTGAGTGGATGAGTGAGTGATTGGTAGACCCGGGGAGTAGGAGCGAGTTTGATATTCGGGTGATGGGTCCAAACAGAGCAAGAGGTGAGATCCCGAGCCATGACAGAGATGACGCGTCAAGTATTATAGGCAGTGTGGGAGATGGTGACGATTGTGGATATCCATTGGAGGCCTTACGAGAACTATATGGTGACAGAGAACATAGGTGAGGAGTTGAGGGTGTAGAGTGATTAAGGTGGATTGTGGGGGCACGAGCCAGGTGAGTACGAGAGGATTCCTCTAGATCGCGTGTGTGGCGACGATTTAGATTTGTTCGGGATATACCCATGACTTATAGACCATACATAAGGATCAACGCCGAGGCATCATTCTCACCTCCCTACCGACACCTCCGTAAGGACCGAGAAGAGATAAAAGCCGATCGCAAGGTAATGGATGCAAGAGTGAGTAGAGGCTTATAGATTGTGGTGGGTAGCAGAGCTGCGAGGTTCACGTGAGAGGGCCGATCATCCTGACATAACTATGATTACAGCGGAGAGAGATCACCTGTAGGGTTTAGTTCACCAGCTTCAAACGGGTGAATGAGACAACAAGATTGTTAGCGGTTGCGGAGTCACGAGTGGAGAGACTAGAGGCGAGATTCATCCACGCGAGATGGTGTATTCATATGTTATAGGAGAGATTGTCAGATCAATGGGAGGAACCAAGGGCAGTGGCACCTTTGAGGATGGAGAGGCCAGGTGAGCGGTGTCGATGATCACGATCATCACCTAGTTCGGGATGAGGCGCAAGGGTCTAAGTGAATTTCATAGGGGTAGAAGAATAAATAAGGATGCCGACCTACGCGTCGATGATAGAGAAGATGTATTTGTTTAAGATCTAAATAAAAATGAATATGTATGTTGATTTGAGTTATGATAATAATAAGAATGGTTTTGTTTTGAATGTTTGTTTTGAAAAAGGATAAAGATGAATGTTATTAAATAGAAATACACAAAAATATTTATATTTACAACACATGATAGGTTATGGTAGGGGATGGTCGAGCTAACCTTGGGAGACCCCATGTCTCCTAAGTGCTACCTACATAGCCCATTGCTCAAAGCAAGGAGGGGCCTTAGACCAATGTAGTTCTCCTTTAGGACTAGGGAGAGGTGAAGTCGGGGAATTTGTTTGTGGTTAGGCAATTTGTTGGTTGGTACAAATATTGATATTGGTAGGGTAATGTTTTTGTTGTTGGTAAGGTATTGGCGATGTTGGTGTAGGTATAGGTGAAGTGAAAGTTAGCTTACCCAAGTAGTAGGGCACCGTGTCAGTTAAGGTCAACACATAATCCTAGATTCGAGTAAAGAGGCAAATGTGTCCTATAGTTGAAAAGAGCTAAACAAACCACATATTAACGTAGGATGAGATTGAATCCCTAGGTACCTTGCATAGCGAGAAGTCGATAGGTGAAAAGAGTTGTATAATCACAATATATCGGATATACGTCACATCCCTTGAGTTTTGTTGCTTTGACAAAATGGTGAGGTGAGGGCTGTTTGGTAGAGTGGGGCGTAGAGAATTTGTTATAAGGTAATTATCTTTGACAAAAGAGAACCAAACCTAAATAGACAAGTCCATAACTCAAAAGTGCTTTTGAATACTGCGTTTATTTTCTGGATATAGATTGATCGATGTGGGAAGTCTACATGGGATATATATTTTGTTTTTCTTGAGGTCTTCACGAAGCTGAGCAATGCGAGAAGCTTCTGATAGAGGCTGACTTTGTATAGCTGTCCTTTAAGGGAGCAGTCTATTTATAGTAGCAGATGCGGATTTTGTGTATAGCTGTCCTTCGGGGGAGCAGTCTAGTGTATAATAATGATGCGGCTTTGCACTTAGTTGTCCTTCGAGGGAGCAGTCTAGTTTAGAGCGTAGCGGTCTAGATGTCCATTTGGCATGAAGCATCTAATTTTGCAGGAAGTTTGACTCAAGAATATCCCAGAATCATATAATTGAGAACTTGTTATTTTGATACTTTTAAGTCATGGACCAGACTAAAAAGGGGAAGGCATCTTTAAGAGGAGGTGATGACCAAACCACGTGAGCTTGATTCTATTTTGAGATGCATAAAACAAAGTGTATGAGATGGTAAACGAGCTCAAGGGACGAGCGCAAGGTAGATAAGAATTGATATAACACTAAATTCAATCAGTAGAATGGCCAAAGATGCAAGGCATTAAGGGGTTTAGGCTCAGAGTTTACCATTAAGAGAAGCTAAACGGTAAGTGCCTCATCCGTAAGTGTGAGTGATAATGTAAGGCTCAATCCAATTAGGAGTAAATTTTCCACGTTTGCTCTTTTCTAGTTTGGTTACATGTTGATTCTCTTTGAGGACAAGATCACCAACCTTAAAGGTACGCTCATGAAGTCGCTTATCATAAGCACGCTTGATGCGCTTTTGATAGATTTGAAGGTGGTCAAGAGCTGTAAGACAATGCTCATCAAGAAGCTCCAATTGGACTAACCGCTCTTGGCAGAAATCATCATTGGTGAGAATATCCTGAAGAGATATTCTTAGGGAGGGTATTTGTATTTCAAGAGGAAAGATAGCCTCGGTACCATATACCAAAGAAAATGGGGTGGCATTAGTGGAGTACGAATGCTAGTTCGATAAGCCTAAAGGGCAAAGGGGATGTGATCAGACCAATTTTTTCCAGAATCGTTAACGACTTTTATGAGAATTTTGGTCAGGGTTTTGTTAGAAGATTCAGCTTGACCATTTTCTTGTGGATAGTAAGGTGATGAGAAACTAAGTTTGATACTAAAGTTGTCACAAAGGTCTTGTAACAACTTATTTTTGAAAGATTTCCCATTATCTGTTATCAGGCGATGAGGAACACCAAAACGACAGATAATGTGATGGTTGATGAACTCTACAATTTTTTCTTTTTTGGTTGAAATGAGTGGAATGGCCTCCACCCATTTAGTGTAATATTCATGTAACATCCTCATTTTTACTTTTAGAACAAGTGATTTTTTTTTTTTTGATAATTGCATACTGGTTCTAAATACATAATTTAGAACTCACAATTCAAATAACCATTCATATAATAAGCAACCATATGCAGCTGTAATGACTCGGAGTACTTCCGATCTATTCATTCCATGACTCGGTAATCTACCGATCTATTCATGAGTAATAAGAGTCGGTGTTTTTATTTAACACATTACTCTTGCGGTTCTCTTCCCTAATCTGGGATTCAGAATGCTCTGTCCAAGGAATCTAACTGAATAATTGTTACTATTATTCATCGGCATCTCATCCCTTAGACTAGGTGAATTAGGACAACGCAATCAGCAGCTTGCGATACTTTGGCCAAAGATTTGAAACATACTGTTCATGTCTCGTATTCCTTAACGGCATACTCGTCAATCTGGAATACGTCCTTCACCCCATTCATATGTTATATAGAATGTCTTACACTGACTACTGTCAGTCCTTCCTTTCACAACTGAATCACTCGGAGGCAGATTAACAAGGTGATAATGTTATATGGATGCCCACGAGGATTAGGGATATGATGACATACTGGTTCAACCTTGCAGTTCAACCAGTGTGTCATGATACCCCGAATCTCCTAGGCAGCCTTATAACATGACCACGTTCTTAATCGGTCCCAGGGTAACTCGTGCGAAATCAAGTGTAAATCTTAGCGATCAATGCAAAGGGTGTCGCCATAAGTCATCTGCATTGTTGTAACTTCGAGAAGATCCTAATCTTCTCGGAGATACAGCCCTGCAGTTGACTTATGTCGTCAACCTTTAAATCCGCCTCGAAAAGATCTACTCAATAACAAGCGTTACGCACTTGAGTTTAAATTACTTTAAAGACCTTTCCCTAAGGTTAGCCTTTCCGATCCCTGGATTCTTCGTCTTAAGACGACCCTCCTCTATAAAACCCATTACATGGTAGAGGTATTACGGTCAAGTTCTCATCAAGGAGTCATTAGAATACACCTGATTCTAAAGCAACAGAATCGGACAATATCTCATAACCTTTGCTTGAGATTGCCATCTGAACTCCATTTGATTGTATATCAGTTCTCTTAACTGAATTTATATCATACTTTTTAGTATAAAGATATAAATGATTAAGAATCCAATTTAATATTGTCCTGTCATACTTAGGACTAGGGATTAGTAATTTAATCCAGCTTGTTTAGCGTTCTCCTTAGGCTCATTTTTAACCTATCTTCTAGAAAGACAATTATTTAAATCCAATATTGCTTTTGCTAGAACAAATTAGAACTACTAAACACTCATAAGAATTCAATCTCATTTTCTTGCAAGCTTTCATTGTCAATCACAAAAGCATCCATATTATACAATGATAACAATGCCCCTTCGTTACATAAACCGAAGAAGGTCAACTACCAGAAATAGAATACAACACATAAGTATCAAACACTTATTTCCATTCCTTTCAAAACTATACAATTACATTTTATGCAACAGCATACTTGATACAATGCTCAATGGAAAAGGAACATCTTTTCACATTTAATACATCTATAAAATCAAGTTGTAATTCATTATAAATCAAATAAACAATCTGATCAGCCTGTCAGATCTGCATTGCTTTTACCTCTTACGGCAACCATCTGCAAAAATAGTCAACATGAGTCAGTTCAATGAACTGAGCATGATAAGCACTAACTTTTAAAACAATTGCAATCCATCAATTGTTTTCATTAAACACCCTGTTTAAATGAGGTCAATAACCACAGAAGTAAACATATTCAGACTATGCCCTTGTAATACAAATGATTACAATATGTAACTCTATCATTGTTACAAAATAGTCTTAATCATTTTCTAATATTTCATCAAATATTAAAGGAATCAAGGAACGAATGTACACAAACAATCATTGAATCCAAAATCATAATATTGGTCAGATTGTTTCATTCTTCCAAAAAAGAATATAACATAACAATTCGGGATTCCACCAATATGTTACAAAACAATTTCCCACTGTTAGACAAATATCAACAAATATTAAATAAAGGAAGAGAAAGAACCAATCCATTCATACTTCCTTTCACATAAGTTCATCACTGTACCGTCTTCACATATGAAAACATTCAACCAGTATATAAATGAACAAGTTAGACAAGCCGCAAGCAAGATCGCTGTTCTAAATCAAGAAATAGAAACACAGCAAAACTCCTGTACAACAACTAACACATCAACTATTCATAAATCAACCTGAAGCCCAATACTAGTTTCTTTTATACAGTAAGGCTTTGACACAAGTTGAAAACAAGAAACTTCAAGCGTATCGCTATAAACAACAACCATATTGCATCAAGCAATTTGAGGTTTTCTAAAGACTATGCTATGATGACCACACAAGTATTTCCAAATCATGCTCGGTCAAATCGGACTGAACAAACGGAAAGGAACTTAGCATACTTTGCTTAGTCAAAATCTGACTGAAGTAAACAGAAAGGAATACAACCAATCGATCCCTACCTTGGTGCATGCAAATTTTTAGTGTGGTATTCGCGACTCACCCTAACAGGGCCAGAGCACGAAACAGTCATCCAAACTCAAGGATCTCAAACAGTGACAAAGACAGTGTCCAAATGTCAAGTTCAGAAAGAGACAGAAGTACCAGTTACCTTTCCAGAATTCAAATGATTCAAACAGAGGTAACAATTCAACAGTTGCATATGAATTCATACTGATATTCATCAACGAAGCATAAAAAGAATCAGACAAACAATTAATCTCTGATTTCAAACCAAGAACTGATGAACTCGCCAATATTTTTACACAAATTTGTACAGGTCGAAGACGTAAATGTTCACCTAAGATTCTGTACCACAAAACCCATGCAACACAAAAGTAATTCCAGAAAATAACAGAGGTCTAGTACGTGTTATTCCTTCAAGTCCCAGGTTCATCAATCACCAACTATTTAAATATATTCAACTTGAACAACGGCTCAAATACAAATATAAATCATTCAATCGACTCCTCAGAGTCGTTCAGATTACAACAATTGTAAATCTATATATTCACACTGTGCACTGTCATCGATTTTAATACCCATAACCGCTGAACCCAACAACATCGTACTATGAAATTGGTGATGAATCCTTCTATGCCAGCTATGGCAATCATTCAGAATAAAAACAAGTGTAAGCAATCGAATACCCATTTCAAAGCAAGGAAATCAACTCAATGAGCCGCTTCGAAGCTTTCGAACAGCTTACACAAAAGGAATGCAAATGCATACTCAGGAAATCTATACTCATTATTTATTACAAATAACCGCGGCCTCAAGACCTGTTTTCTCTACAAGGCTTCCACGAAAATCAAATAATAAAACTCTAAGATGAATCTACATTCTCAGCAGTAGATAGCAATATACGATTCAATCATGGACTCCACTGAGTCGTAAAAATAAAGTATAGATGTATCAATATTGTACACAGTCAACAAATAATCCCGTTACCACAATAACAAGGAAGAACAACTTCCACTGGGTCGTTTAGACTACGGTAACACAACAGTTGCCTGTTCCCAAGCCAAAAATTAGAAAACAAATGAAACCCAAAAGTATCATTAGTCACTGTCAACAAAACCACGACAGAGTTTCCAAAATTTCCTAAAACACTGAACAATCAAACAGGTACACCAGTATCCTTCCCTACTGTTTCACAACAAAGAAGTGACGATCAAAATCGGCGGCCAAAAAAAGTGGTCTATACCCTACACAAGTATATTCGACGGGCTCACGCCAAACAGGCCGAGCATTCATACCTTTATAAATATAAATATCTCATATATTTAAACCGTAGAAAGAATATACAAGGAATAGAGCCACAATTCGAATTTAACAAACACCCATCTAGAGGAAATTGTGAAATCGAATCAGAAGAGATACAGTACCAAAAATCAAACAAGATCTCCATAGAAAATCATCTATTTTCTAAAAACATTGAAACAGAGTTGTTCTAATGAAATCACTTGAAAGACAGCAAGATATTTAAAGGTTAGGGCCTAACATGCCTGGATTTTTGATCAAATTTCCGAAGCAGACCACAGGAAGAGCTCAAACTTCCTTTTCTTTTTCCAAGATAAAGCGACCAACAAAATTTTGCTATCTCCATCACATATATATCCTCCAAGACAGAGAAAAGAGCTAGAGCAGATCATACTTGCCATGCAACTCAAAGAGAACTGGTGCGAAAAACCAGTAAACAAGCAGAGTGAAAACCGAAAATTGCGACAAGCCAAACAAACCCTCAAACTTCCCATTTGCATGCCTTCTCGCGAGTTCGGGCTCGTTTACCGAGAAAATTGAATGCCATTAAACCAACTTTCCCGCTTAAACTCATCTTCCACCGACCGCCAGAATTGGTGACAGTCCAATGAAACCTCATGTTCATTTCCAAATTTAGCGACCTGCCACGTCAGAACAAGTTAGCTGCTGCTAAACCTTCCGCCATGACCTGTCCCTCATCCTTATCCCAAGCATTAATTGCCATAGAAAACGCCGCCCATGGTTCGCACCCCTCCATAGGCCCCTTCACAATCTCCTCATTAGTTAGGTTAGTATCTTAGGTTAGAATTTAGGGTAATACCCATACTAACCAATTTACACATAGATACTAACTTAGGATACTAACACATAGCCTAGGTCTAGGTTAGCTTAACAATAATCTAACCCCTAGGTTAGGTTTTAGTTTTAGGTTACTAACCCTTAATAATTCCAGTTAGGTATAACATTTTTATGCCAAGAAAAGACCTAAAATCATGCATCTCCGCACAGGATTCACTCCTATACAGCCGTTAGGCTACAGGAATATACATGACAGAATTATTACTTGGTCCACGTCCGAGACCTTCCAGATATACTTCGATATCGGGAACCAATTCATTTCACAAGATCAGCCCGAGTCATACTCCTGACCAGCTTAATCAATGCTTCCATACCTTGCAACCTGTTCAAGGTCTGTGATCTAATTCATCACAAACAAACTTAAAGCATTACTTGGATCAATTCCACTGATCCAAGACTAGATATTATAGATGAATAATTCTATAATTCATTCCGAGATCAGATTAATACTCAGATACAAAATGAAATAAATAAAAGAGTCTAATCATATTCTGACTCAGTCAAGATCTGCAATCTGCAAGGAAATTACAATACATATCAAGCATGATTTCTAAATCGAGGAACACATCCTTATACAAGAAATCACATATCAACACTTGTATGTCGGGAGAAAGTAACAATGATTCGGGTGTTACATGCTTCCCTCTAAAAAGATTCATCGTCGATGAATTACATATTAAATTAACCTTCAGGTCAATCAATTTATTAGTACACAAACAATGTGACTACTTCCATATTAAATAGTTCAGAAATCAATGTCACAACACATTTATTCAACCTGAATAAAGTCTGCCTTAATCTGGCTTTCATAAATACTTAAAAACAATCAGTTCATAAAAGTATATTTTTGTCAACAGTTTTCATTCTGTTGCAAAAAGAGAAGGAAAAGCAATTTTCATCTCTTCCAGATTTTCCCAAGTTGCACTTTCTTCGCTAAACTGGTCCCACTGGACCTTACATTGCTGTATATCATGATTTCTTAAATGCAATTGTGAGTTTCAAGCACTCGTGTGGGTTTAACCACGATTATTCCGGGTCTTGGACCCGCAAGGAATTCAATTTAAAACATGTGTGAGATCTGAAACGTATTTCTTAAGCAAAGAAATATGGAAAACATCATGCATGCGAGATAAAGCGGTGGCAATGCTAAGCGATAAGCTACGTGGATTGATTATTTCGACAATTTCAAAGGTCCCACAAATCGTGGTGACAACTTGGCGCCTTGCCAAAAGTTATAGAACTCTTTCTAGGTTTAACACACGAGAAAAACCTTATCACCAAGCTCAAACTTTCTATCAGCCCGCTTAAGGTCAGCATAGCTCTTCCGTCTATCCATTGCTTCCTTTAATCGTTCACGAATCAGCTTAACTTGCTGTTCCATTTCTGTGAGAATCTCTAGTCCAATTACCACTCTATCCTCAACACTGTCCCAACTAACAGGGGTTATGCACTTTCTTCCATAAAGTGCTTCAAATGGTGCCATCTTAAGAGATGAGTGATAAGTGTTGTTGTATGCAAACTCAACTAATGGAAGATACTCTTCCCATTTATACTGTTGATCCATGCAATACATTCGCAACATGTCCTCCAACACTTGATTTACCCTCTCAGTTTGCCCATCCATTTCTGGATGATATGCAGAACTGAAGTTTAGTTTCATTCCTAGGGCTGCGTTAAGCGTTTGCCAAAACCTTGACGTCATTCTAGGATCCCTGTCAGATATAATCAGTTCTGGTACACCATGCAATCTGAAAATTTCGTGTACGAACCTCTTGGCCAGCACTGGTGAATCATCCTTTAGATTTCCAGCGATGAAATGAGCTACCTTAGTCAGTTTATCTACAACTACCAGGATAACATCATGTTTATTCCTGGACATAGGTAGTCCTTGTACAA
The DNA here is from genome assembly GCA_018340775.1 of Taxus wallichiana var. yunnanensis. Lineage (NCBI taxonomy): Eukaryota > Viridiplantae > Streptophyta > Pinopsida > Cupressales > Taxaceae > Taxus > Taxus wallichiana. The sequence goes on from CM031235.1 coordinate 188,827,738, forward strand.
AATCCATGGTTATTACTTTCCATTTGTCTTTGCGGTATGCTATGAGGATATAACTTGATCTAGCAGGTGCATATGTTCTGCCTTCACCCGCTGACATTCCAGACAATGAGTCACAAAATTTATCACATCCTTTTTCATACCTTTCCAGAAGTATTGCTGTTTCATATCGGCAAGCATTTTTGTGATACCGGGGTGTCCAGAGAAAGGTGAATTATGAAATTCAACTAACAACTTCTTTCTCAAATCATTCAGCACAGGTACATATACCCTATTTTCATAACGCAAGATTCCTTCATTATCAAAATGAAAACCTTCATACCTTTTATCCTTAGGTTCTGCAGCAAGCGCTGCTTTTACTTGCTGAAAATATGCATCTGATTCTGAGGCACTTTTTACCTCGTCTTTAAACTGAGTTCTTAATGTTATAAGAGTAGAAATGTGCCTCCTACGACTTAGAGCATCAGCTACTCTATTCTCCTTCCCTTTGATATAGCTAATATCAAAGTCATATTGTGATAAAAATTCTAACCACCTTCTTTGTCTGGCATTCAGATTGGGCTGAGTAAAAATATATTTCAGTCCTAAGTGATCAGTTTTCAACTCAAAAGGTTTCCCAAGTAAATAGTGTCTCCAGACTTGAAGCGCATGAACAATGGCAAAGCTAGTTCCAAATCATGAGGGGCATAATTCAGCTCATGTAACTTAAGTTTTCTACTTTCATAAGCTATAACTGATCATTTTGTAACAAAACACCTCCAAGGCCTTCCCCAGAAGCATCTGTTACAACAGTAAAATTCCCATTAGGGTCTGGTACAGCCAATATAGGTGCAAAAGTCAACTGGTCTTTCAGACTTTTGAAAGCCGCTTCACACTTTTCATTCCACATGAATTTCTTATCCTTCTTCTGCAATGAAGTTATTGGTGCAGCTACCTTAGAAAAATCCTTTACAAATTTCCTATAGTAACCAGCAAGACCCATGAAGCTTCTTACTTCTTGCACATTCTTTGGTGCAGGCCACTCAGTTATTGCCACTATTTTTGAAGGATCTATAGCGATTCCTTCTTTACTTATGACATGACCCAAATCTTGAACTTTTGAATCAAAGAAAGAACATTTGGATAACTTACCATACAACCTTCTCTTTCACAAAATTCCCAAAACTATCTTGGATGCTCATTGTGCTCCTCAACACTTTTAGAATAAATGAGAATATCGTCCAAGAATACAAGTACAAACTTGTCCAGGTATTCTTGAAAAATATTGTTCATTAAATTCATAAAGGCTGCGGGTGCATTAGTTAACCCAAAGGGTAGAACTGTAAATTCATAATGTCCGTACCTTGTTCGGAAAGCTGTTTTATGAATATCTTCCTCTTTAATCCTTAACTGATGATAACCAGATTGAAGGTCTATCTTAGAATAAACCGCTGCTCCACGCATTTGATCAAACAGATCATCGATCCTAGGAAGTGGATATCGGTTCTTGACTGTTGCTTTGTTCAACATCCAATAATCAATACACAGTCTTAGTGTTCCATCCTTCTTTTTCACAAATATCACAGGTGCTCCCCAAGGTGAAACACTTGGTCTAATCAATCCTTTAGACAAAAGTTCTTGTAACTGTGCCTTAAGCTCGACTAACTCAGTAGTAGTCATCCGATAAGGCGCCTTGGAAATAGGTTCCGTCCCAGGCTTGATTTCAATGGAAAAATCAAATTCTCTCTTGGGTGGTAACCCTGGTAATTCCTCAGGAAAAACATCCCTGAAACCTTGTAGCAGAGGGAATTGTTCCATGAATTCATCATCTTCTTCAGGAGATTCAGATATCTTTACCGCATAAAGGGTACATCCTTTATTTTTAGCCTTTTTAAGCTGCATAATTGTGCTTTTTTAACTGAAATTTCTCGTTTCACACCTTGAATCTCTACTGATTCCAGCTGATCATCTAAACATTTTATGTTCTTTTCATAGCAATCTACCTTTGCCTTATGGTCAGCTAACCAATTGACACCGATGACAATGTCATACGATCCCAAAGGTGCAACATAGAGATCAACTTCCGTGGAAAAGTTAGGTAAGTCAAGGACTGCCCCAAAAAGACACATACTCACTGTATGAACAGAATTATTACCATACTGTACAGTCCAAGATTTATCCATTTTTCCAGCTTTTCTTTTAAGTTTAGAAGCTAGTTTATTAGATATAAAACATTCAGTAGCTCCTGTATCAAAAAGAATAGTGACAGGTATGCCGAATAACTTACCCGGAACTTCTATAGGTGTCACTTGCTTTTCAGCTTGCTTGTCCGCTACTGCAGCATGTATCTTATGCTGCTGATTACGATCATCCTTCTTCAAAGGGCACTGATTTGCGTAATGATCTTTACCACAAGTGTAGCAGCCTCCTACAGGTCCCTTCTTAGGCTCAAAGTTGCCTCCAGTTTTATAATTGTCACGCTGTCCTCCATAGGACTTCTGACCATTATTATAATTTTTAGCAAAATTATCCTTCACATTTCCATGAGCTTATTTACTGCTGCTTTCTTATTGTTATCTCCTGGAAACTTACTCTTGTTTCCAAACTTTTTCCATGGTCCTTTTCTGGGTGCAAGAGAGGTTGAAGAAGGGTTTGCAGTCTTCTTCCGCACTTCCTCCTTATGAGCAGAAATAGCCTTTAATTTCTGTTCTTGCCTTATGGCCTTTTCAACAACTCCTTCCATAGTGGTTGGACTGTGAACATCGACCTCTCCCCCTATCACAGGATTCAATCCCATGATGAATTTCCGTATCCTGAACTTTTCGTCAGTTTGATACTGCGGTACATACTTGAGGAGTTTTGTAAACCGCTCCCAGTATTCAGTTACCGTTAGCTTCCCTTGAGCTAAGTTCTGAAATTCTGTCATTTTCTGATCATAGAAAAGTTGTGGCAGCCAACGTTGCCTAAAATAGCCTTTAAATTGATCCCAAGTAATATTGGTCTCATCAATGTTTAGCTCAAATTTTTCGGCTATCCCACCACGAAGACGCTTTGTGAGAAAGCGATAGGCTCCCAAATAGCTTTGGTTTCCTTTGAGAAGTTCCTTATTGCAAAGTACTTCTCCATTTATTTGAGCGAGTTCTCGGCTCCATCTCCTAGTGTGGTGCCATCATACTTGGGTGGACTTATCCTTTTATATCATTAGTGAGTTCTCACAATAACGGCCTTTTTGTTTTTCGGTTGGGACAGTGCATTTCCAGCATTAACATCAACACCCATTTCGGGGTTGTCCTCAGGAGGTTGCTGATTATTATTATCAGCTTCTTCATCCTCCTCATTTCCCGTCACTGCTTTGTTCAAACACACTAAGCGATCTCTTGTGTCCAACAGGGCAGCAAGGATCTCATCCAGTTTCTGGGTTGTTGCCGCTCCTCCTTCAGGTGGAGCATTACTCGCAACGTTCCCCCTTGTTCTAACCATTTTCTGTTACAAGAAAATTCAGGTTTTTATCAGATTATGGACTCAATAGGTCCAAGAGCTGCAACCTTCAGCTCTGATACCAAGATGTAACATCCTCATTTTTAACTTTAGAACAAGTGATTTTTTTTTTTTTTGATAATTGCATACTGGTTCTAAATACATAATTTAGAACTCACAATTCAAATAACCATTCATATAATCAGACAACCATATGCAGCTGTAATGACTCGGAGTACCTCCGATCTATTCATTCCATGACTCGGTAATCTACCGATCTATTCATGAGTAATAAGAGTCGGTGTTTTTATTTAACACATTACTCTTGCGGTTCTCTTCCCTAATCTGGGATTCAGAATGCTCTGTCCAAGGAATCTAACTGAATAATTGTTACTATTATTCATCGGCATCTCATCCCTTAGACTAGGTGAATTAGGACAACGCAATCAGCAGCTTGCGATACTTTGGCCAAAGATTTGAAACATATTGTTCATGTCTCGTATTCCTTAACGACATACTCGTCAATCTGGAATACGTCCTTCACCCCATTCATATGTTATATAGAATGTCTTACACTGACTACTGTCAGTCCTTCCTTTCACAACTGAATCACTCGGAGGCAGATTAACAAGGTGATAATGTTATATGGATGCCCACGAAGATTAGGGATATGATGACATACTGGTTCAACCTTGCAGTTCAACCAGTGTGTCATGATACCCCGAATCTCCTAGGTAGCCTTATAACATGACCACGTTCTTAATCGGTCCCAGGGTAACTCGTGCGAAATCAAGTGTAAATCTTAGCGATCAATGCAAAGGGTGTCGCCATAAGTCATCTGCATTGTTGTAACTTCGAGAAGATCCTAATCTTCTCGGAGGTACAGCCCTGCAGTCGACTTATGTCGTCAACCTTTAAATCCGCCTCGAAAAGATCTACCCAATAACAAGCGTTACGCACTTGAGTTTAAATTACTTTAAAGACCTTTCCCTAAGGTTAGCCTTTCCGATCCCTGGATTCTTCGTCTTAAGACGACCCTCCTCTATAAAACCCATTACATGGTAGAGGTATTACGGTCAAGTTCTCATCAAGGAGTCATTAGAATACACCTGATTCTAAAGCAACAGAATCGGACAATATCTCATAACCTTTGCTTGAGATTGCCATCTGAACTCCATTTGATTTTATATCGTTCTCTTAAGCGAATTTATATCATACTTTTTAGTATAAAGATATAAATGATTAAGAATCCAATTTAATATTGTCCTGTCATACTTAGGACTAGGGATTAGTAATTTAATCCAGCTTGTTTAGTGTTCTCCTTAGGCTCATTTTTAACCTATCTTCTAGAAAGACAATTATTTAAATCCAATATTCCTTTTGCTAGAACAAATTAGAACTACTAAACACTCATAAGAATTCAATCTCATTTTCTTTCAAGCTTTCATTTTCAATCACAAAAGCATCCATATTATACAATGATAACAATGCCCCTTCGTTACATAAACCGAAGAAGGTCAACTACCGAAATAGAATACAACACATAAGTATCAAACACTTATTTCCATTCCTTTCAAAACTATACAATTACATTTTATGCAACAGATACTTGATACAATGCTCAACGGAAAAGGAACATCTTTTCACATTTAATACATCTATAAAATCAAGTTGTAATTCATTATAAATCAAATAAACAATCTGATCAGACTGTCAGATCTGCATTGCTTTTACCTCTTACGGCAACCATCTACAAAAATAGTCAACATGAGTCAGTTCAATGAACTGAGCATGATAAGCACTAACTTTTAAAACAATTGCAATCCATCAATTGTTTTCATTAAACACCCTGTTTAAATGAGGTCAATAACCACAGAAGTAAACATATTCAGACTATGCCCTTGTAATACAAATGATTACAATATGTAACTCTATCATTGTTACAAAATAGTCTTAATCATTTTCTAATATTTCATCAAATATTAAAAGAATCAAGGAACGAATGTACACAACAATCATTGAATCCAAAATCATAATATTGGTCAGATCGTTTCATTCTTCCAAAAAGAATATAACATAACAATTCGGGATTCCACCAATATGTTACAAAACAATTTCCCACTGTTAGACAAATATCAACAAATATTAAATAAAGGAAGAGAAAGAACCAATCCATTCATACTTCCTTTCACATAAGTTCATCACTGTACCGTCTTCACATATGAAAACATTCAACCAGTAAATAAATGAACAAGTTAGACAAGCCGCAAGCAAGATCGCTGTTCTAAATCAAGAAATAGAAACACAGCAAAACTCCTGTACAGCAACTAACACATCAACTATTCATAAATCAACCTGAAGCCCAATACTAGTTTCTTTTACACAGTAAGGCTTTGACACAAGTTGAAAACAAGAAACTTCAAGCGTATCGCTGTAAACAACAACCATATTGCATCAAGCAATTTGAGGTTTCCTAAAGACTATGCTATGATGACCACACAGTATTTCCAAATCATGCTCAGTCAATCGGACTGAATAAACGGAAAGGAACTTAGCATACTTTGCTTAGTCAAAATCGGACTGAAGTAAACAGAAAGGAATACAACCAATCGATCCTTACCTTGGCGCATGCAAATTTTTAGTGTGGTATTCGCGACTCACCCTAACAGGGCCAGAGCACGAAACAGTCATCCAAACTCAAGGATCTCAAACAGGGACAAAGACAGTGCCCAAATGTCCAGTTCAGAAAGAGACAGAAGTACCAGTTACCTTTCCAGAATTCGAATGATTCAAACGGAGGTAACAATTCAAGCAATTGCATATGAATTCATACTGATATTCATCAACGACGCATAATAAGAATCAGACAAACAATTAATCTCTGATTTCAAACCAAGAACCCGACTGAACTCTGTCAATCTTTTTACACAAATTAGTACAGGTTGAAGACGTAAATGTTCACCTAAAGAATCTGTACCACAAAATCCATGCAACACAAAAGTATTTCAAGAAAATAACAGAGGTCTTTAGTACATGTTATTCCTTCAAGTCACTGGTTCATCACTCATCATCTATTAAACATATTCAACTTGAACAGTGGCTCAAATGTAAATATAAATCATTCAATCGACTCCTCAGAGTCGATCAGATTACAACAATTGTAAATCTATATATACACACTGTGTTCTGTCCACGATTTTAATACCCATAACCGCTGAACCTAACAACATCGTAGTATGAAATTGGTGATGAATCCTTCTATGCCAGCTATGGCAATCATTCAGAATAAAAACAAGTGTAAGCAATCGAATACCCATTTCAAGCAAGGAAATCAACTGAACCGCTTCGAAATTTTCGAACAGCTTACACAAAAGAAATGCAAATGCATACCCAGGAAATCTATACTCATTATTTATTACAAATAACAGTGGCCAAAAGACCTGTTTTCTCTACAAGACTTCCACGAAATTCAAACAACAAAACTCAGGGATGAATCCACATTCTCAGCAGTAGATAGCATTATATGATTCAATCAAGGACTCCACTGAGTCGTTAAAATAAGGTATAGATGTAACAATATTATACACAGTCAACAAATAATCCCATTACCACAATAACAAGGAAGAACAACTTCCACTGGGTCGTTTAGACTAAGGTAACACAACAGTTACCTGCTCTCAAGCAAAAATTAGAAAACAAATGAAACCCAAAAGTATCATTAGTCACTGTCAACAAAACCACGACAGAGCTTCCAAAATTTCCTAAAACACTGAACAATCAAACAGGTACACCAGTATCCTTCCCTACTGTCTCACAACAGCATTGGCGATCAAAAATCGACAGACAAAACAGTGGTCTATACCCTACACAAGTATATTCGACGGGCTCACGCCAAACAGGCCGAGCATTCATACCTTTAAAAATATAAATATCTCACATATTTAAACCAGAAAGAATACACAAGGGAATAGAGCCGAAATTCGAATTTAACAAACACCCATCTAGAGGAAATTGAAAAATCGAACCAGAAGAGATACAGTACCAAAATCAAACAAGATCTCCATAGAAAATCATCCATTTTCTCAAAACATTTGAACAGAGTTGTTCTAATGAAATCACTTGAAAGACAGCAAGATATTTAAAGGTTAGGGCCTAACATGCCTGGATTTTTGATCAAATTTCCGAAGCAGACCACTGGAAGAGCTCAAACTTCCTTTTCTTTTTCCAAGATAAAGTGACCAACAAAATTTCGCTATCTCCATCACATATATATCCTCCATGACAGAGAAAAGAGCTAGAGAAGTTCATACTTGCCATGCAACTCAAAGAGAATAGTGCGAAGAACCAGTAAACAAGCAGAGAGAAAACCGAAAATTGTGACAAGCCAAACAAACCCTCAAACTTCCCGTTTGCATGCCTTCTCGCGAGTTCCGGCTCGTTTACCGAGAAAATTGAATGCCATTAAACCAACTTTCCCGCTTAAACTCATCTTCCACCGACCGCCAGAATTGGCGACAGTCCAATGAAACCTCATGTTCATTTCCAAATTTAGCGACCTGCCACGTCAGAACAAGTTAGCTGCTGCTAAACCTTCCGCCATGACCTGTCCCTCATCCTTATCCCAAGCATTAATTGCCATAGAAAACACCACCCATGGTTCACACCCCTCCATAGGCCCCTTCACAATCTCCTCATTAGTTAGGTTAGTATCTTAGGTTAGAATTTAGGGTAATACCCATACTAACCAATTTACACATAGATACTAACTTAGGATACTAACACATAGCCTAGGTCTAGGTTAGCTTAACAATAATCTAACCCCTAGGTTAGGTTTTAGTTTTAGGTTACTAACCCTTAATAATTCGATTAGGTATAAAATTTTTATGCCAAGAAAAGACCTAAAATCATGCATCTCGCACAGGATTCACTCCTATACGGCCGTTAGGCTACAGGAATATACATGACAGAATTATTACTTGGTCCACGTCCGAGACCTTCCAGATATACTTCGATATCGGGAACCAATTCATTTCCCAAGATCAGCCCGAGTCATACTCCGACCGCCTTAATCAATGCTTCCATACCTTACTGCAACTGTTCAAGGTCCGTGATCTAATTCATCACGAACAAATTTAAAGGATTACTTGGATCAATTCCACCGATCCAAGACTAGATATTATAGATGAATAATTCTATAATTCATTCCGAGATCGATTAATACTCGAGATACAAAATGAAATAAATAAAAGAGTCTAATCATATTCGACTCGAGTCAAGATCTCGCAACTGCAAGGAAATTACAATACATATCAAGCATGATTTCTAAATCGAGGAACACATCCTTATACAAGAAATCACATATCAACACTTGTATGTCCGTGGAGAAAGTAACAACAGTTCGGGGGTGTTACAATTGCCGCTTATAATTATCCAATGGTGCCATTGTGAAGAGGCGGGTGAATCTCACCAATAAGGTCTAAACCCCATCGTGAGAAAGGCCAAAGATCTTGCACGACACTGTAGCAAATGGCTAAGAGTATGTTGAGGGTTGTCATGTTGTTGACACATAATACAATGCTTAACATATTTGTAGCAGTTGTTATTAAGATTAGGCCAATAATAGCCTAGGCGAAGGATCCATTTGGCCACGGCAAGGCCACTAAAATTTCCACCACAAATGTCGTCATGGACTTGTTCGATGATATAGTTGACTCCGCACTTGGTTAGACATCAAAGGAGGATGCCATCAAAGCCACGTTTATAGAGGAGTCCCCCCATGACGACGTAATGTGAAACACTTTTAAGAAAAGCACGTTTTCCGTTACTCGTAAGGTCAGATGGGAGAACAGAGGTTGTAAGGTAATCGTGAAATTGGTGATACCAAGTATCCTATGAATCGGTGGATACATTATTTATCATACCAACATTATTTTGGACCAAGAAAAATATGTCGAGTCGGTTGGTGGTGAGGCAGAATTTGTGAGGCTAAGCAAGCCATAGTATCCGTAAATTTATTAGTTGAGTGGGGAATGGTTTGGATAGAATAATGAGTAAATAAGGTCAAAAGTGAATCCACGTAATGTTTGTACTTTTGAAGTTCCTCATTTTTACATTGGTAGACGCCCATAACATGATTGACGACCAGTTGAGAGTCACTGAAAATGTTAATAGATTTTACACCTAAGTGTAACTTATGCAACGGAGACCCAAGACAAGGGCCTCATATTGCATGCCTTTGTATTATTAGTGTAGGGGATATCGAGTAGGAATGAAAGAGGCATAGGTTTAGTGTCCAGAGGAATGAGAACAACACCAGCCCCTCCACCGCGTTGGTATTTGGATCCATCAAAGAAGAGGGTCATTGGATACGACTCCTCACTGAGTGAAAGAGTGGCAATGAGTTCGTCAGGGAAAGTAAAATTGGTAAATTGTTCCCAGGTAAAGGGGCTTCCGCGAGTTGGTCTACGATAGTTTTTCCTTTGATTGATTTATGGTGTACAAACTCAAGGTCGAGGTCAGCGAGGAGCATAAGCCATCGGGTGATGTGTTGGTTTAGATGAGGTTTGGCATACATATAATGGATGGCGTTTCATTGGTGATGAAAAAGTTTTGTGATTCAGGAGGTAGTGTCGGAGTTTGGTGGCCACGAATGATAGGGCTAGGCACAAATTTTCTACATGTGTATACCTAGTCTCGTAATCCACCAGAGTACAACTTATGTAATAAATGACTTGTTCTCGATGCTCAGAGTCACGATGTGCGAGCATGGCTCCTACAGCATGGTTGGTGGTGGAAAGGTAAAGGTAGAAAGGGCAATCATCCTGAGGTGGGATAAACACGAGTGGCTACAAGAGATAGGATTTAAGAGCCTCAAAGGATTGGTGGCACTCTTCGCTCCATTGAAAGACAATGTCCTTTTTAAGGAGATGATGAAAAGGTTGACATCGATCCGAGAGTTGTGAGATGAAACGCCGGATAGATTGGAGTTTTCCCTACAAACTACGCAATTGTTTGAGGTTAGTGGGTGGGGGCATTTCTAGGATAGCTTTGACTTTAGCTGGATCAACCTCAATGCCACACAAAGAGACAATAAAACCAAGGAGTTTTCCCGAAAGGACACCAAAGACACATTTCTTTGGTTAAAGACGAACATAGTATTGTAACAGGTGATCGAAAATAATGGTTAAAACATTGAGATGTTCACTGCGATGTTTGAATTTGCCAAGAAGATCATCGACATAATCCTCAAGGATAGTGTGCATAATGTCATCAAAAATGTAAGTCATAGCTTGCATTGATAGGTCACACCAAAGCATTCTTAAGGTCAAATGACATGACACGATAGTAGAAGGTTCCCAAGGAGTTATGAAGGTGGTTTTATGTTGATCGGTCGGGGCTACCAAAATTTGATTGTATTTAGTAATCCATCCATGAGGGAAAGCATCTCATGGCTCACGTGAGATCAACAAGTTGATCAATACTTGGTAGGGGGAAGTCATCCTTTGGGCAAGCAAGGTTAAGGTCCTGGAAATCCGTACATATCCAAAGTCCCCCCGTTGCTTTAAGAATAATGTACGATGTTAGAAATCCATTGAGTATAATCAATAGGTAAGATGAAGGAAACAGAAAGGAGTCATCAAGATCTTCTTTGACCAAGAGGGCAATGCGTGGATGCATTTTTCTTAGTTTCGTTTAACTGGTTTGGAATCGGGTTTCGTGGTAATGTTATGGACAACAATGTCGTGGATCAATTCTGGCATGTCACAGTGTAGGACCAAGCAAAAGCTTGGTCGGGAACGGAGGAAGGTAGTGAAGGTAGTTTGTTTCGATGCGTTAAGAGATTGTCGATTTTCACAATGTGAGGATCATCCTCTGTGTGGACATTGATTTCTATAGTCGACTCATTCAACATGGTTTGAGTGTCGGATGGTAAGGCGCATTGAATATAAGAGTCATCCACACCAAGGTAAGTGAGGATGGAGTCGTCATCCTAGCACTCAACAACATTAATTGAAGGCGAGTCCTCTTTGATCATGTCTAGATACGTAAGGGAAGAGAAGATGGGTCTTCATTATCACGTTGATAAGTGAGAGGACCCGGGGGAAGATAGCATTTATGAAAAAAAAATGTTAGGAGGGATAGATTCAGGGTCTATTGACTTTGGGTGACGATGACAAAATGGGTGATGATGGTTTGGAAGGGGTGACTTCTTCGTCTTCCTGGATACAACGGATAGGCGGTGTCTTCGGTGTAGGTGGTTCAGAGAATCCAAGACCACGACGATCTTTGTGTTTGCGTGTAGTTACAGGAATGATCATATGTCGGCCTTGTTCATAAAGACCAAAACCGAAGCCCTTCCAAGCACAGCGTGTCAGGAAGGTGAGGGTGAAATGATGATTAGTTAGATATTGAAAATCAGATTGGAAGGGAACCACACCAAGGGGAGGTTTAGGGGTGACAAAGGATGTATCAACACCCCCATACGTAAGGTTAGTGCGGCAATTAGGTGGTCCGTAGGAGATTACTTCGCGCACACGACGGTCGTAGGTAGGATGCGCATGTAACTGTCCGTACTCCTGTGGGGTATGGAAAGTGCTAACGTTATATAGGTGATACTCCCCAGCGTAAGGCGTTGAAAAAATCTACCAAGGGATCTAAGGTCGGGATGTCATCCGCATGGGAAGGAAGCGGGATTTGCGGTGGCGGTTTCATTGGTCAAGGTGTAAAGTGCGGTTGAGATGGATGGTTGAGGTGTGGTCGAAGTAGATGGTTGGGTTGGATGAATGGGTGTCTTGAATAGTACAAGCACATCATTAGGGAAATATAACATATTGCAGGTTTTGAAGGGGGGAGCGTCAACTTTTACGGTGTAGGAATTCCCCTCATACTCGAATTTTATGCATCTATGTAAGGTGGAGGGAACGCATCCCATAGCCCGGATCTAAGGGTGGCCTAACAACATGTTGTATTGGAATTCTCCCTCAAGGACATAGAAGATTTCAGGTAAAGTACGTGGCCCTACATGAATGTTAAGGATCACGGTGCCTAAGGTAGAAGTAATAACATCATTGAATGAACACAACATGGTGGGGTTGGCACACATGCAGCTAGAAGGGATATTCATTTGTTGGAAGGCTTTGGAAGAGATGATGTTTAGGCTAGCACCCCGTCAATCATAACATGACATACTCGGATGTCTCGAGATGTAAGCCGAGATGAAAAGAGCGGGTCGGGATCTTCGGAGAAATTGACAAAGAGCGGCTTCATGCGAGAGGCAGAAGTGGTTAGGGAGATAGGTTGTTTGGTGAGAGAAGCAACGTGATTGGGTGTTAAAATGGAGGCAACGGGAAAGGTTTCATTAGGTAGGACCTCTATCCCTTGGAGGATTTCAATGAGAGTTTATCGATGAGATTCGAGAGGTTTGATTGAGATCATACAAAGTGTCATTTTTACGAGTGATTGGTGAATCTGTTTGATCATGGTAAAGTGGTCAACTCCCTTAGAGACGGGGTAGACAGGTCCACGAATAACCACTTTAGGTGGTGGTGCGATCGGGATGGCAGATGGAGAAAGAGAGGCCGTAGGTGTGCTTTCTTTAGCTTTCCCATTGGTTTTATGCCCTCGAGTAGCAATGCTAATCATGTTGATCTCATGAACACGAGAGGAGGAAGATGGTAGGGATAAGTCATTGTCTTTGAGAGGTGGGGTTGCAATAATGATATTTCTTGGTGAGGTGAGGACAGGTGGTATAGGAGAGGGGATTGAAGCTAAAGGTTTCTCCCTTCGTAAGTTGTCTTTCTTAACCTTTCTATCCGAGAGAGGTGACTGATGAAGGATGGATTTCAAAGCTTTGCATCCCTCTACATCATGTCCTAGTGTGTGGTGGTAAGCACAGATTTTAGACTCATCATAACCTATAGGTCGAGGTTTAGATGGATCATAGGGTCTAAGTGGGGGTAGGGAAATGGTCACATTCTCCACCAACATATCAAGGATCTTGGCGTAAGATCCTTTGAGCGGGTCAAAGTTAGAGGAAGATGAGGCTATTGATTGGGTGGGTTTTGGTAATGTTTGGGTATGGTTGGTTCATACGAGTGGTGGTTTAGACAAGGGGTTTTGATAATTGGATTTAACTAAATGTGGCTTCTTCAGCGCAAAAGTTATGTTTAGCTGGTTAGATGATGAGGCCATAGATGACGTGGTGGTAGGAAACAACCACGGAGAAAGAAAGAGGATGACAAACAAATCCTTTGATGATGGAGTTTGTTTAAGGTTGATAGGTGGACAGGATACTTGGGGTGACGGTGTTGATACACCCATGGATCTCTGTATGGGTGTAGAAGGTGTAGGTCGTTTTAAAGAAAATGCAGGAGGTATGATGTATTGAGGCAAGGTGGAGGGGTGAGGTCCCAATATAAAAGGTAGGTGTGACGGTGAGGGTTTTAGTTGTGACAAAGGCATAGATTGGACTTGAGGGGATTGGGTTTGTCTCCTAGGTGGATGGACGACTTTATTTTTGGATAAATCTAACCGTTTAGGTGGGTGTGTTAGGCTGGGTATTGGTGAAGTCCCAAGCGTAGGGGAAGGTGTGGTTAAGTTAATAGAGGTGGATGAGGTATTCAGTAGAGATGAGGGGGGTGAAGATGAGGACATAGGCATTTTGAGCTTTTGTAAATACCTCGGGTATATGGTAGAGGTGTCTGGATCGGTCATCTACATTTGAGTAGAGCATGGTGTACTTAAACACTCCCATAGGACTCGTCTATCTTCTGAGGGATGACAATCTTCACGTGTGAATAGGAACTTTTGTATGGAAGAGAGGTGGGTTGTGATTCCGGTCCACTGTGGGTGTGATACAGGGGGTAAATGAGGCACTGTATCAATGGGCGTTAAGAGGTCAACCGATCACTGAAAAGATTTAGGTGATGAAGAACTAATAGGTAGGAGGGCATGTTTGAGGGGATCCGTCATGATTAAAGAATTTGGTGATGTCGGTTCGAGGGGTTTCTCTTCTAAGGATGACAGAAAAAGTGGCAAGCCTTCTTCTTTTTTATAAGAGGGTGATGGAAGGAGATGTTTGGGAAATAGATAAGTTAGATAACATCCGCTCACAATCTTGCAGGATGTGGTGTAAGAAGACTCATTCGTGAGAAGAGAACTCTGGGTGGTTAATTCCTTTATGGGTAAAGGAATGGCAAGATTATCGTTTTTTCTTGATGGGGGTGAAGGGGGTTCGAGATCCTGCGCGTTAGTAAAGAGGCTTGATTCAGAATTTCCTCGATAGAAGTTTTTGGTTGGGAGTCGAAAGCGCATGGATTTCATGAACACTCTCCTTGGATAAGATATCTTGGTTTATGTTATTGTTAGAAGAGTGGTTTGGGAATGGTTTGTTGAAGATTTTCAAATTTTGGTTAGCAGGGGCATTAGGATTATCGAGGGTTATATCCCCTGCATCAACCATTTCCTGCACTATGTTTTTCAACATCTTACAGTTTTTGTGATTGTGTCCCTTCACACGGTGGAAGTTACAAAAGTCATTTTCTTTGTACCAAGAAGGTATAGCACGGGTGGAATCAAACCCAGAGTGAGGTTTAACAGGAGGTAAGGTGATAGCTCCCACTTTGAGCAATTTTTCCAAGATGACACCATAAGTTTCTCCCAAGGGAGTGTAATTGATGGGCTCGGCTTTATACTTATAGGTGGTTTTTGGTGGGGTATTAGAAGGTGCTTGGGATTTGACCATCACCACGTGTACAACTCCTTTTGATTTCGAAGCAGTCGATGCGTGAGAATTGGTGGTGTTGGGTTTGTTGGTGGAGTCTTGGGTTCAGAAATTAGGGTTTTTGTTGCGCAACCGTAATTTCTCTTCCTCTAAGGCTCGAATCTCTAGTTTCCAAGCCATAGTAAAGGCCTCATCAAAGGTGCGGAAAGTTTGAATTTGGAGGGTAGGAGAGATGTGCTTAGCGCAGGCACACATAAAGAGTTCGATAAGTTTGGCCTGAGGCAAGGCATAAGTAAGTTGGTTGATAAGGCCCCGCCATCGTCCAACGAAATCTGTGATAGATTCGTCTTCAAATTGTCGAATGGCATAGAGGTCGGTGATGGATACTTTCTTGGTGATATTAATGGAGAAATGATCCAAGAAAGATTGGGCTAATTGGTTAAAAGAGAAAATTGAGTGCTGGGTTAAAGCATTGTACAATTCCAAGGTGGGTCCTGATAATGACATGGGAAAGGTGCGGAGTAGTAAGGCATCGTCATGAGCAATCAGATAGCAGGCATGTCTAAATGATTGCAAGTGTTGTTGAGGATCCTCCTTACTATTAAAATGAGTAAATTTTGGTAATTCCCATTGAGGAGGATATGAATGAAGGGGGATAGAAGGATGAATAGGCTCCCGAAAAACTTGCTCGTATGTCAGGGTGCTACGGCTTCCTGAAACAGAAGCCTCCAGATTTTGCATCTTGTCCATCATTTGTTTGATTAAATCAGTGGTTGGATGAGATGATGGTGCGGTTGTTGTAAACGGAGGAGGATTGGGCCAAGAGCCACCACTAGACAATGGTGGGGTTAAATGTTGATAAGGTATTGAGGATGAATATGTTGAGGCAACCGAATAAGGATGTCCTATATAAGATGTTGAAGCCACCGGATAAGTGTGTGGAAATGAAAAGGTGGGCGGAGCTTGAGAAGGAAAGCTCGTGTGGATAGGTGGCAGAGAGCAAGTTATGAAAGGGGTAGTCTGCGAGAGAGACGAGGTAGGAGGAGTCGGTGGTAATGATATGTGGGGCCCCAGATTAACCAAAGGAAAGCCAATCTGTGCCGTATGAACTTTGAAGCCACTGAGTTGGGAGACGGGGCTAAGGATGAAGAAGGTAAGGCGGAGTTATTAGGTGGGGAAGGAGCTAAGTGAGCAGCTATACTAATAGGCATACCAACAAGGAGTTGACCGTCAGTGTGTACAAATCGGAGGTATGAGACAAATAGTACTGTACAGCGCTAGGATTAGCATCCAAAAATTTCACAAATTCCTTATCTCCTACAAGGATTTTGGGAACCTCACTAGTGTCCATAGGATTCCCCATAGGATGTGAAGGGGGTGATTCAGGAAAAGGCACGGAACAAGCATGTGAAACCATGGTTGTGGCTTGTTTTTGAGTGATAACAACCATGGACAAGAGTACACAACAGGGATTCAATCTATCAGGAATAGAAAACAGCCACAAGATGTTGGAATTGGTAGGTTGCTGGTTTGTCGGGAACTGTGAAAGAAAGTAAATGATATTGATCAGGTAACCGATGTCGGCCGATCAGAAATGGACGTCGGTCGGTTAACCGATGTCGGTAGAATAGGACCGGTGTAAGAAGTTGTAAGAAGTTTCGATTTGGGGTTAACGATGCTTAGTATACCTACCAAACCTGCTGAAGTGATCTTGAAACAATGTATGATAGAGAAATAGAACTAAAAACAAGCAAGATGCACAAGCAAATCAAGAGACTAACCCTAGGATTAGTTTTAATTATTGTGGGCTTATGCCTTAGACGCAAGATGATGTCAATCCTAAACAAAAGACCTAAGGGAGATGTCAAGTTTGTTTTGGCTTATAAGGTTACCTCAATCGGGCGGAGGAATACCGCGGAAAAGGGGGGATGTTTGAGCTATTGTGTTGATTATGATGTGATTTGGGATGTGTTGTGTAGTGAAAGTAAGATTAATTTCTTGTCAATACCGTGGATATCACCCCCACGTGTATGACCTGTTACTTAATCTACGTTCACTAGAATTGAAAACAACAAGCAAGAATGTGATGCACGTGTTTTAAACCCAAATCGAAAATGATATTCGATGAAGCAAAGAAGATGACTTTCACTAATGCAAAGATGAGGAAGAAAGACAAATTCTTTTACCAAAATAACAAAATATCTTTTGAATATTTATAAGAATAAAATAGCAAGTGTGCTCCCTATATGAAAGCAAACAAGAAAGAAAGAAACCCAAGAAAGGGTCCCACCGAGCATGTCAAAATGTTTCACACAGAATGTAAGCTGTCTGTTCTTAGAATAGAGGTGCTTCTATCCTTTCATTCTCTTGAGAAATAGATAAGGGTTAGGGCAAGGAGGAATACCTGTTGAATGTTGGGAGGGTGCACGCATACCGTAGAGAGAGATCAGATCGATTGCGAAGAACTCCTTTTTGTCTAGGAAGGACTACCTGCAAGTAAGAATACAAGACCACCAGATTTTAGTTAGACAATAAATGAGGGAACTACCTTGGGCCCAGGAAATATTGGACTTCCTTTCGAAGGTGGTCAGTTCCCCTCTTAATATGAATTAACACAAATTATAACAAAGAAGTTATTGCAAAATTACAATTTAATTACCTCGTTAAAAGCAATAGAGGAAAGGCTGGTTTTGGTTTGAGTCACAGTGACCGATGCCGGTCACTGTACAACCGACTGCGGTTTTACACTAGTACCGGTTGCTGATAACCGATACCAGTAGGGGCAGTGATTTAGGGGATTTCAATGAAGGAAAGCTATAAGGTGGTTATGGTGTTTCTATAAGGATAGCTGTGCTTGTAAAGAAGACCACCCATGATGACATAACGTGAGATATTTTTAAGAAAGGAACATTGTCCATTACAAGTGAGATCAGCGGGTAGAATGGAAAGGGAAAGATAGTCTGCATATTACTTATACCAAAGGTCACGTGGGTTAGGGGAAATGGTTTTGATGGAGTAGACCTCACAAGGTAAATAAGAGGGTGATTGTAGCCTTTGTATTGTGAAAAATATTTTAGAGATAGAGGGCTAAATAGGTATCCGAGAAGCCAAGCGGTGATGGTATCCACGAATTTATTGGTAGATCGTGGGGTGGTTTAAAGTTTGTAATGGTCAAAGGTGGTCAAAATTATATCTACGTGATATTTATACTTTTGAAGTATCTCATTACGACACTGGTATATACCATTGAATTGGTTTATGGCCAGCTGAGAATCACCAAAGATATTGATGGACTTAACATCCAAGGCATAAACAGCCTAGAGGCCCAATATGAGTGCTTTGTATTCAGCAATATTGTTTGTACAATCAAAATTGAGTTTGAAAGACAAAGGCATAGGTTCACCATTAAGAGGAATGAGGATAACACCAGCCCCACCCCATGCTAACACTTGGAGCCATTGAAGAAGAGTGTCATTTGCTAAGTGGGTTCGCCAGGAAAGGGTATTTATAGATTCATCTTGGAAATCAAAGTTAGATGGTTGATCCGAGAAATAGGTGCGTTGGCTAGTTGATCATAAATATTTTGGCCATTGATGGACTTTTGATGAATGAATTTGAGGTCAAGGTCTGCAAGAAGCATAAGCATATGCATGGAAAGCTGATGTTGATAGGTTTTGGCGCATATATAGTGTAATGGGTTAGTATTAGTAATGACGAAGGTTTTTGGTTAAGTGGTAATGGTGGAGTTTGGTAGACAAAAACTAAGGCTAAGCAAAGTTTTTGACGTGGATATATCTAGTTTCATATTCTAGAAGGGTATAACTTATGTAATAAACCACTTTCTCTCGGATGTTGGTCATCATAATGAGAAAGTATGACACCTAAAGAATGGTGGTGGTGCAAATATATAGGTAAAAGGGTTGGTCATCCTTAGGAAGAATGAGCACTGGTGGTTGAAGGATGTATTTTTTTAAGGCTTCGAAGGTTTTATGGAATTCATCATCCCATTTGAAGGAAACACCTTTCTTGAGAAGATGATGAAATGGGTGACAATGGTCAGAAAGTTGCGAGATAAAATGACGAATGGATTACAACTTACCTTATAGGCTTCAAAGTTAACGAAGATTAGTGTGTGGAGGCATTTCTAGAATAGCCTTGACTTTAGCAAGATCAACTTCTATGTCACATAAATAAATGATGAAACCCAAGAGTTTTTCGGAAAGTACACCACATATGCACTTCTTTGGTTGAAGACGCACACAATACTTGATGAGGCATCAAAGATGACTTTAAGGATAGGAAAGTGTTTGGTTTGATGTTTAGATTTGGCTAGAAGATCATCTACGTAATCTTCTAATATGCGATGCATGATGTCATGGAAGATGTAAGTCATGGCTCGCTGATATGTGGCACCAACATTTTTAGGCCAAAAGGAATAACTCGATAGTAGAAAGTCTCCTAAGGGGTGATGAAGGTAGTCTTGTGTTGCTCTTCTGGAGCTACTAATATTTGATTGTAGCAGAAATAATCCATGAGTGATAGCATTTCATGGCCAATGGTGAGATCAACTAGTTGGTCGATGCCTAGTAGGGGGAAATCATCTTTGGGACAATCTAGGTTGAGGTCCTGGAATTCCATGCAAATGCAGAGTCCCCTTGTTGCCTTTGTGAAAAAAACAATGTTAGAAATCCATTAGGGATAGTCAATGGGTAGGATGAAAGAAATTGAGAGAAGGCATTGCAGCTCTTCTTTGACTAGAAGATCAATGCAAGGATGTATTTTCCATAGCTTTTGTTTGATGGGTTTAGCATCAGGAATGGTTACAATATTGTGTACCATGATTTTTGGGTCAATACTCGGGCATATCGGCATAGGACCAAGAAAAAGCATTGCAATGGTCTTGAAGAAAAGAATTGAAAGCTTCCTATTCAGTAGTGTTTAAGGATTGGCCTATCTTTAGAATATGCAGGTCGTCTTGAGTGTTAATGTTGATTTCAATGGTTGATTCATTCAACATGGTTTACATCTCAAAAGGTAATAACCGATGAATATAAGAATCTTCCGCACCAAGGTAAGTGAGGATGGATTCATCGTCCTGACATTAAACGACATTAATAGAAGGTGTATCATCATCGATCATGTCAGGATACAGGAATGGGAGAGAAGAGGGAGCCTCGTCATCACATTGATAGGTCAGAGGTCCCAAGGAAATGGTATTTATGAAAAAAATGTTAGGAGGAATAGATTCAGGATCTATGGACTTCGTGGGTGAATGAGGTGGGGAAGGTTTTCCATCCTGGATGAGGTTGATGCAAACCTTCTTGGAAGGTGGTGCATCAAAACCAATGCCACTATGGTCATTGTGTTTATGAGAGGTATAGGAAATGACAATATGGTGGCCCTGTTCGTAAAATCCAAAGCCAAATCCTTTCCATGCGACCGATGGAGGAAAGTGTGAGTGAAGCGGTGGTTAGTAAGGGAATGTAAGTCGATGAAAATGGTTGGGTTTGGGATGGAGGTTCAGGTTTATAGGTGGCAATATCAAGTCCCCCATATGTTATATTAGTGCGAAGGTGGGGAGGGCCATAAGGAAAAACTTCACCTATGTGGATGTCATAACTGGGGTGTTGACACAGTTCCCATACTCTTATGGGGTGAGGAAAGTGTTGATATTGTATAGGTGGTATTCCCCCAAGTGAGGCATTGAAAAACACCTTCTAAGGGATTAGTAGTTGATATGTGGGTAGCGGGGATAGATGACTCACTAGAAGATGGGGAAATAGGTGAGTCAGCAGTAGAGGCATGCAGCAGAACGGCAAGAGGGATAGTAGGGTTAGATGCGGGAGAGGTTGTGGCGGTCTTAAGAAATGGGCTTGTAGGTGAAGGTGAAGTAGGGATAGTGGTAGATACCTTGACTAGTACAAGCACATCATTGGGCTGGTATAACATGTTACAAGTCTTGAAAGGTGATGGGTCGGCAAGGATGGTGTAATTATGTCCCTCGTGTTCAAATTTGAGGTAGTGGTGTAAAGTCAAAGGGACACAACCCATGGCATGGATCCAAGGCTGGCCAAGCAACAAATTATACTAGAACTCCCCTTCTAGGACATAGAAAAGTTCGGGACAATGTGGGGACCCATGCGGACATGGAGAATGACGGTACCCAGGGTAAAGGTCATGACATCATTGAAGGACAACAACATAATTGGGTTACCATGCATGCAATTGGTAGGTATTAGAATTTGGTTGTATGCATGGGATGAGATGATGTTAATACTAGCACCACCATCGATCATAACATGTTGTATGCATATATTATTGATAAATATGAAGATGAAAAGAGTAGGGTCGGGGTCATCGGACTAGAAGGGAGTGATCTCTTCATCTGAAAAGTTGAGGGTGGCTACTTAGCAAGTAGGTGGAGGTGTAGAGGAAGGAGATGACCTAGTGAGATAGGCTACGTGGTGAGGGGTAATGATGGATGCTATGGGTGTGGAAAAAATGGTAAAACCTCAATAGATTGAAGGACCTCCATGAGGGCTTGACGGTGTGACTTATAGGTTTAGACGAGGTCATATAAAAACATTTTGAGGGGGTTGGTGTAGTTTTTTTAACATTGTGTGATGTGTGAACCCATCGAAATAGGATATGCGGGACCTCGAATGGTGACTTTAGATATGGGTTTGGATGGTATGTTGGGTACAGGGTTGGTGGATGGGTCAGTTTCCCTTTCCTTGCCTTTGTCTTTCTGGGTGCAGTGGCAATGTTGATCATGTTGATCTCGAATCTTGGGGGTGGATCAAAGAGTTATGGTGGTGGAGATATCGGTCATTCGCATGGGTAATGTAGAGTATCCGGAGAAATTGGTGAAGGAAAAATGGGGTCCTCATCAAGAAGATTGTCATCGTTAAAATTTTCTTTAGGAGGACACAATAGACAAGAGTGGTTTTAAAGCCTTACAATTCTCTACATTGTGTCTTGACACACGATGGTAGGTGCAAATTTTAGTTTTATCAAACCCTTTTGGTTTGGGTTTGAGTGGGTCATAAGGTCTAAGAGGTGGTAATGTGATGACAAAGTTTTGAGGAGATTGGTTAAGATTTTGGCGTAGGACCCTGCTAGTGGATCAAAATGGGAGGTGAATGTGGGTTTGGGTGTAGGTAAGTTGATTGTGGAGGAAGAGGATTTACAGGAGGGGGAATGGGTTGGTCCACTAGTTTGGTGTGTGGGGTGGTCTTTGGTCTTGATTGCATCTACTTAGGTATGGGCATGGTAGAAGAGTTGCAATGGAAGGTTTGGTTGGTTTAACTACCTTATTGGAGGGTAGCGGATTTTTAACTTTAGGTTGCACCTTTTTGGGAAAAGGTGACATGGGTGTATGAGATGTAGAGGGAAAAGTAGATGGTGGAAGAGGATGGGTTACCCATAGGGGTAACCGAGTTACTGTGGAGGTGGTTGGTAGAGGTTGGGTAGAAGGTGTGAGTGGAAGAGAAGAAAGTGTCATGGGTAGTGAAGAAGTTATGGACGAGAGTGGTGGTATGGGTGGTAAGAAGGTTACAAGTGATGGCGGAGGTTGTGTGGATCACTTGGGTATATTAGAGGTTCAAGATTATGAGGCAGCTTGTTACGTTCTTGGTTTACCGATGGAAGAAGGTTGTTTGGCCGGTGGAGTCGAGGGGTGAGGTCCTAGGATGATCGAGAGGGGCGAAGGTGATAATAGTGTGGTAGACGAGGTTGGTGTATAAGGCCTAGGAGGTTGGAATTAGTTTAGTGTTGGTTTGGGAAGATGTGGCTAAATCTAATTTGATGGGTGGGTGAGTAAGGTTTGATGTTGGCATGACCCCTAAGGTAGTGATGGGTTTAGGTAAGGGAGATGATATAGGCATGGGTAGGTGTTTGGGTGTAGATGTATGTTGGGTTGTGGGTAGAGGTGTGTGTTGGGCTATGGTTGATGACATGGAAGGTGTTGCAATAATCATGGTTGTGTTTGGTTTGGTTACTTGAAACACTTTTGGATAGATAATGGAGGTGTTAGTGAGTGACAATTTGCATTTGGGTTGAAGTAGGAAGTAGAAGACATCCCCAAAGTAAGGCTCAATAAACATAGTCCAGTGATCGACTAAGCGTGAAAATGGTATTGTTGTAGGCGGGGATGATGTGGATTGAGTAGCAATCCCCATAAAATATGTTTGAGAAACAAGGAAATGGCTAGCTTCAGACTTTGTGGGTAAGAGAGCCGAAAGTAGATCAACGGGATCTTGAAGGTCGATGGAGGATGGTCATCTAAAGGAAATGGTATTTCTACAGGATCCTCTATGGGTGGAGGAAAGGATGGGTTAGATGAGGTGGAATCTCCTTGTGATGGTGTAGGTTGTGGACATGTATCTCCTATGAGTAGGAGAGGTGCCACTGATGACTGCTCGGTAATTTGAGGGGCCAAAGGTGGCATGCTAATTATAGGCTCTTCCATGGGTGAAGGAGAAAATGAAGGGGGTTCCTCTGTGGGTGGAGGAGTAGATGAAATAGGTTCTGTGCAAGTAGGGGAGTGTGGGCTAATATTTCGTCTATGGAAGGGACATGGGATAATTGGGAAGCAATTGGTATGTCCTCAAAAATGGTGTGCACCTCACAAACATTGTTAGCATCAGTTGAAGTTTCATCCATTTGGTTGGAATATGGCACATGATTATGGAATAGTTTTTTTAAGATATGTAAGTTCGGTTAGCATGTGCATTTTAATTATCCAAGACTAGATCCCCATTGTCTAACATTTCTTGGATGATATTCTTGAAGGTGATGTAGTTACCATCGCTATGACCTTTGACACAATGATAGTTGCAAAAGTCATGTTCTTTATACCATGCGGGCATGGGGTGCTCAAGGTCAAAACCAGTGTGTGGTTTTATAGGTGGAAGGGTAATGGCACCAACCTTAATAATCTTTTCCAAAATAGAAGAATAAGGTTCTCCTATTGAAGTGTACTTTCGATGTTCTCATTTGAACTAAAAATCTTGGATGGGAGAGAGATTAGAAGGAGGTTTGGTTGGGTTTGATGGGTGAGGGGGCCAACTTTGAGAACTATAGCATTGGAAGATCCTTTGGGATTTGAATAGTTGTTTTGGGGTTTCAAAGATGAAGAATCATCATTTGATTTAAACGCGATGTTCTTGTTACATGCAACTAAATTTTCTTCTCTTTGATAACATGAATTTATAATTTCCATGCCATGGTGAATGCCTCATCAAAAGTGTGAAAGGTCTACACCTACAGGGTTGGTGAGATGTGTCTAGCACAAGCTCGAGTAAATAACTCTATGAGTTCAGTTTGAGGTAATTGAAATGTGAGCTAGTTAATTAGGCTGCGCCAACGAGTGACAAAGTCAACGATAGACTCATCGTCGTATTGTCATGTGGAATAAAGATCAGTCATGGTGACTTTCTTAACAATGTTGATTGAGAAGTGGTCTAAAAAGGCTTGGGCTACTTGATTAAATGAGTAGATGGATTTTCTTGGTAGCCCACCGTATGCACCCAATGCAGTCCTATCAGGGACATCGAGAAGGTCCATAGGAGTAAAGCATCATCATGGGTGATTAGGTAACACCCATGTTTGAAAGACCACAAATGTTGTTGTGGGTCTTCTTTACTATTGAAATGGTTGAATTTTTGCATTTCCCAATGTACAGGGTATGGGCGAATAGGGATGGATGGATGAATGGGATCATTACATATTTCATTCAGAGGTAAGATAATTATCGGGCCAAAAACCAATGCTTCTAGCATTTGCATCCTTTCCATCATTAATTTGATGAGGTCATTGGTAGGTTGTGATGGAAGGGCTCCTCCTATGGCGTAGGAGGGCTAGTACTAAACATGTGATGTGGGTGGCATTCTAGTGTATGGCGATGCCAAATAGGAAGGTTGAGAATAGGGGACCGACATAGAGGGCATATATCTAGAATGGGTGACGAATGAGATAGGGGTTGTTGATAGTATGTGTATATAGGTGGGATGGTTGTAGTGACTCTAGTAGTGATTGGGGAAGATATTACAGGATGGAGAGGACAAGATTCTGGAATGGAGTAGGGGTCACCGACACCACGGGTGGTTGTGTTGCAATTGGTATCTGTGAGACAATGGGTGTGGATGGGGTCATGTTCTCGGCGGTTGATGAGGGGATAAATGAGCACTATGGGTGTGGTCGATCATTGTAGATGCAATGATTATAATAGGTATGTGGCCTAGCTATGAAACCATTGGGGGTAAAGCAGGTGAAGGTAATGCCGCATTAGTAGGGGCTGATGCAGAAGTGGGAATAAGGGTAAAAGAAATGGATACATTGTGCATGCCATATATTAATTGGCCTAAAGATTCCCAAGTGGAAGAGTGGGAAAGGTAGAACTATAAGGTTCAGGATTCTGATTGAGGATTCATGTAAATTCCTCATTTCCTACTAAAATGGTGGTAGGTTAGATCCATGGGTGACATGATAGAGGGTGGTGAAGGACTAGGCGGGAGTGGTTGACGACTAGCATGGAATATAAGAGTGTTAGCTTGATTGTGAGTCAACACCATGTGAATGAATGTATATCAAGTGACACTTGACACTTAATGAGAACTCACACAAGAAGTCCGCATGGGAAAATGGGACGGAGTTTAAGGCGCAAATGGATAGGAAGAACCCATGTGTGGAGGGAAAGTTCAGCATTTCAGACTTCGCTGATTTTGAGCATGAAGACCTATTTTTAGAAGATGGCGTGCGAAACACACCAACAATACAGAGACGTGCCATGCATGCATTTTACATCTTTGGAGGATCGGATCGAAGTGTTTTTCATGGAGACAAGCTAAAAATATGATTGTTAGTTTAGTTAAGCTGTAAGAGGTCTATAGATAGCACACTTGCATGTGTGGCTATGCTTGTAAATGGTGCATGGATATTAATAGCATACAACCTATTTTTGAATAGATAAGTAGTGAAGGGAAAGTCCCCATCCTATATAAACTATGTGAAGCACTTAGTAAGATATATAGATATACAAAGATAGAGAAGAGAGATATATAGGTATATGCAGAGCGTAAGAGGTAAGCATAGAGAGATATGTGCATATGAATGGATTACTATATCAGATCCATGCGTGCATTGGTATAGAATGCCATTATTGTAAGGAGATTCTATGGTTATTAATAGATAGAAGTTATTGGTTGAATCTAAGTGTCATTTCTATGTGTAATTGAGTAGTGCATGTTCTTGATTCAATCATGATTATTGTTTAAGATTGTTCTTTCTTAGATCTGAATATGACATGCCTTGTAGAATGAGGGATTAGTTATGGATCTATATGTTTCTACCTTCATCACACTAACATCCTACTACAACAATCCTAAAGAGGGACCTAGTACCTTTGTGCGCTTTGGGTGAGTGCTCAGTCTAGGATGAGTGATGTGTTAGCGTGTCTGGGGTGTTATCTTGTAAATTCTAGGCTATATCATTGGTTTTGTTGCTAGGACCTCTTTTTCATTTGTTTTCAGGATGGTTCGTGATGAAGACGTACCGATTAACTCTAGCAAGTATTGAGGAGTGGATACATGATCTAGAGGAAGAATAAGCACGATGGTTCAACATTGGATCTGAGTTTAACACACGTAGTTGGGTAGAACAAAATCTATATGACAACTTATATGAGAGATTTTTTCCATCTTTCTAGTAGAACTATATGAGTGGATGATTTTGTATGCATCTAAGCAGAATTGGATATATCATGCACTTGTCTAGACACAGGAATAATTTCAGGCCCTTTATGATGTTGATTTGATTTGGACTCTCATTATGGATATGTGGTTTTGTGGTGTTGTAAATAGTTATATTCTGGAATATTCAATTTCGACGTACTCTTTCTGGAGGTAGCTGAATTCTAGTTTTTACGGTATCCTAGAGGAGCATATTTGTAAGGTATCCCACTGGAAATCAAGATCTTGATGGTAACTTTGAACTTGGAGAGTAAACCAATGGCTAACTAAACCCCACCACGTGTGAGGGTAGGAATTGGTTTGGTGAAAGATGGAAAACCTAGCAGCTAGAAAGATAGAGAGAGGAAAGGTGGCTTAAGTATAATGAGGTGCGCGAGAGGGAGATAGAGAAGTAACGTACTGTTGCAGAAAGTATGGTGTTGAGGAGAGAGATGGCTCATGAAGTATTTGAAGCTCACGTGGAAGATGTGGATCCCAGAGCATCGGGAACTCCCCATCTTGGAAAGCATGATAGAGATACCCTTATGCTTTACACAAATGTGTTCCAAAGAAAGACTACCGGGCTGTGAGCATGCATCTTAATCCACCTGGTGACCTAGCCCTTGTGCTTGGTTTTCCCATATATAGTACAACAAGTAACTAACAAGATAACTTAGGAAGTAGGAGAGTAGGAGTAAGTCAGGGAGAAAGTACATCAATGACAGGACATATGGCCTCAATGCTATTTGGAGGAAAAAAATTTAAGTGCATCATCTCGCATAGAACATGAGCACATAGAATGTTGGATTCACCTCTGGAAGTGGAACTACGTCATAGACTTTAGGGGTTCAATATATTACTCTTTGTTAGAGCACAAGGAGTACATCTACAGGGTCCTAATCTAGCTATAGGTGGAGTGTAACATTCCCATTTTAAGACTTTAGAAATAAGATAATTTTTTTTTACATAAAGCTCTATTCTAAACAAAACATTATTTAGAACACACATTCCATGCCAATCAATCTCAAACAGATAACCATATGCAGCTATAAATGACTCGGTGATCCACCGATCTATTCATTTCATAACTCGGTGATCTACCGATCTATTTATTTCATAACTCGGTGATCTACCGATCTATTTATTTCATAACTCGGTGATCCACCGATCTATTTATTTCATAACTCGGTGTTCCATCGATCTATTTATTTCATAACTTAGTGATCTACCTGATCTATTTATGTTAGCTTTAAGTATTGAATACTTATCGTATACTTGGTTTTCCTACCCTAAACTGAGTACTGAGTGATGTTTTTAAAGAATATGTCTAAATATTTGTTACCAATATTCATCTAATATCACGTTGCTTTAAACTAGGTGACATAGGAAAACACAACAAATAGATTGCGATATTTTGGCCAAATATTTTCAACATACTATTTATGTCACTATTCCTAGATGGCATACTCATCATTTTGGAATATGTCCTTCACTTCACTCCTCTGTTATCAAGAATGGTATTTATTGACTACCATCAGTCCACTTGTCCAAGGTTTAACCCTAGCTCTGGTTAGAAACATAATTTATTATAGGAATATGCTCACAATGACTTAGGGTATATGGGCATACTCGGTTGACCTAAGTCAACCGGATGTGCCAAGGTACCCTAAGCCATTGAAAGCTACTACCTATCCTAAACATGCCACTAACTTGACCTAGAGAGAAACTAAGTTCAAGTCCTTATTTGTGTGTAGATCTAGATGATCAATGCAGAAGGGTGTTACCACATGTCAACTGCAACGCTATATCCTCGAGAAGACCCTTGTCTTCTCAAAGGTACAATCCTACAATTGGCGTGTGCCAACATCCTACAGAAACTACCTCATCACGATGTACATACCCCAAGGAGGTTATTAATACATTATTAATTTGGATTATTACACCGATTACAGTAACCCTGCTAAACCCTAATCCAACACTCCATAAGTTATTTTCTAAATTTAATTCATTTAGCCATTAAAGAACTTCCTTAACTTATGATTGCTTTATAGGTTCATTTTACAAAGCTTAATAAATAGATATCTAGAAATAGGACAACAACATCATAAGTTCCATTATATTGTAATCTTAACCATTCAAAGAAGGTGTAGTAACCAAATAGGTTCAGCTATAGTAGACTTTATAGGGAAATGAAGTCTAATGATTTACAATCATATCACCATTCTTTAGATTACATTCCTTTGAGCGAGGAAGAGTCTTCCTCTACATGATTAAGTGTTAGGGTTTGTCAAACCCTTCTTATCTTTCACAATATCTATAGTTTTACCACATATTCATTACACATTCCAATACTATGTTAGAATTTTTTAGATAAAAATTGTTATCTTATGCAACTTAACAAGCTACATCTTAATAAGGGAATCCAATATATTTCCTTTAACCAACTCGATCAATTTTATTCGAATTAAGCATATAATGATATGAAAAATATCATCAAGATAGGTTTCCCATCTTCTTCATAATACAATATAATTTACACAACCAATACAAGTAAATCTTCCAACTTTCAATTCATCATTATAAATTTTACATTACAAGACTATGTATTTTAGGCATTTATATAACAAACAACCTCCATTTCAAAAAGAATACAACTTTTCTTTTTCAATACAACTCAGAATGAATTGAAACTCTTTACATAAGGTCCATAATTAAATAAGCCCAATACAACATGAAAGTTCTTTTCTTCTTTTATCACTTATAGTTTCCATTTGTAAAATTGATAGCATGGTTCAATTCAATGAATTGAGCATGATAATCACTAAGCATTAAAGTAAATTACATTCCACTAATTGTTTTATAAAACAACTTTACTTTTATGAAACAGTTAATAGGCATCATACAAATAATCATAAGTAATAACATCTAGAAAGAAGAAAAATTAAGAGAGTCTAAATTCATTATCAAGAAAAGAGCATAATATAATTTGCAACATCATAATTATATCACAAGACTTAATTGATCCTATCAATCACTTTAAATAGTCAACAAGTCTTGTCATTCAATTATTTCATAAACCCATAGAAATAGAAATACACTTTTATCTTTTCCAAGAAGCAAAGAGGTTAGTTACAACATAACTCATATTAGTATGCTTCATCTTTCCATATAATCAAAGAAGAGAATCAATACATATATAAATCTCAGACACAATTCCTCTAAAGGAAAGAATCAGGTTTAGAACACACATCATTGCCTCAGTCCAAAGATGAAAAAATAAGGAGTCCTTAAATAAAGAGGCAACAACCAAACAAGAATCCCAATTCAATCCAAGTAGATTAAAATAGTCTAACTGAAAGTTTTACTAACTTCAGTATATTAGTAGTTTATAATTCAAAAAGGTCTATAGCCAAATCTTTCCAAAATCCAAGCTATACTCGAATGAAATAAATCTCTTAACCAATCCACAAGAAAATTCCCATCTCAGAAGAGAATCAATAAAAGAGAAGTTCGGTCAATGAACTTATACAGTACATATAAAGGATCTCAAACCACAAAGGACCCAATCCATATTTCATTTCATTTATACTATGAAATGAAATCCATTATCTAATACAAACTTAGAAATTATCTAGTTAGTTCCCTTAACCAAGATCAAGTACAAATTATAATCTCGAAAGAAATACACAATATACTATCCCCATGGTTCATATTCATTTCTCTTCCTAAAACCCGAAGGTTCATTCTATGATCCCCTCAAGGAATAAGAGTCCACAACAAAGAAAATATACAAGTGCAGAAGGAATTACGAACTCAAGAATTGAATTCTTATTACACGGATTTAACAGCTCGATACAAGAAGTATGAAGTTCATGTCCCAAACAAGAACAAATATACAAAATTATCCGAACAGAGATATTATACATATATATACTTTAAACAAGATTCAATATTCTAGTTTTAAATTCAACTTCCAACAAAACCCAATAAACCAATTAAGAAGGTCCGAAGAGAGTAATACTACTTCCCATAACATCAAACTTTATTTGAATGTTACCACAATCAAAGGACCAACCAGACCCATTACAGGACATAATTCTCATCCCCTTATAATATTAAAAACAATCAAGCTTTCTGCAAGACACAGGTTCGCTTAGAATAGAGAAGGATAGGTTAAACTTCAATTTCTCTCTCCCTGTCTAGTTCAAGATACGGACCCAAAGGGACAGAAGCATAAAAACCAATAACACTCAAGGAGCAGAACGAAGGAGATTACAAGGATATTACCGAGATCATCTTCAAAAATAAACTAAAATCTCAAGCTCTGTCGAACAAACATT
This sequence comes from Taxus wallichiana var. yunnanensis, assembly GCA_018340775.1. Lineage (NCBI taxonomy): Eukaryota > Viridiplantae > Streptophyta > Pinopsida > Cupressales > Taxaceae > Taxus > Taxus wallichiana. Next base: position 188,858,982 of record CM031235.1, read on the forward strand.
CTATAAAGAGAATAAATCTTTTCAAAACCAAACACCAAGCTGTTAGTGCAAATCAGAAAGCACCTGGATGTTGATCGGGCTTCTAGTTTGACATTTAGGACATCCAGTGTGATTGCACAACATTGAATCTTTTCCCCAAGTGTGGGACTTGTAAAAATGGGAAAAGAATCTCCAGAGTTAGAGGTTGGTTCCTCAAATCCTCGATCGGGTGTATTACTTACAAGTTGCGAGGTTTTAAACTTAAAATTCTACTCTAAATTCCAAAGGGACAAAGATAGAGAATGCAAAAATTGAAACTATGCTAATAAGGTGATGCACCAAAGGAGTGGTGAGCATTTTTACTTCGAAGATTGACACAGATCATAGAAATGCAACAAAACATCATGCACAAACTGATAAAATGTAATGAAAGGTCAGAAATGAAGCAAACAACACAAACAAAGGATTAAAACTCATTCACAGAGCAAGCATTGTCATTTCCAATATCAAAACACATGCATTACAACATCTGAGAGGTAGAAAATAGGTTACAGTCTTGGAAGAGGTCTGATTTTCCACAAAATCTCTTTTTTTTTTTTGGTGAAAGAGGAGCCTGCAATACATGAAAAATGTCCAACCTCCAAAAAGAGCCAAATCGGCTTTTTCAATCCAGAAACAAACCTAGGAGAGAGAAACATGGGAAAATGTGGGAGGAGCTTCAACCACTGACCAAAAATGTAATAAAATAGTATGGGCATCCTTAAAGGTCCATTCCTTGACATTTTTCACCATCTTTGGGAGAGAATGCGAGTAATTTTTCATTAAAAATGGTGGTTGAAACGTCAATTCATTTCATTACCACGTGTCGGAGGAGTTTTCAATTTTCTCTCTCTAAACTCCATCAAAATACAAATGTGATCCTAGAATCCTATAGATAATTTCACCATATTTCTATTGATATAAAGAACATGAAAAGCGAGCTCTAGATCGAAAGTTATGGCCGTTTGAAAATTTAGGGAAAACAAGGCCAAAAGCGGGTTGTGAGCCAAAATTTTGAAATTTTCCCACTTTTTGCATTTGGGAAAATTTCCTAAAAAAATCTATGCTCTGCCATTCCTGGTGCCACATGGCATGATCTGATTGGACGCAAGCCTTCTGCGCTTCATTTTCCATCGTTTTGGCCTTTGGAAAATTTTCCAAAAAATCTCTGTCAGCTGGATGACCTGAGGACATGTGGCACGATGTGAACTACCACGGGATTTTTTTCCTCTATCTGTTCCATCACTGCTTGACCATTTTCCTCAAGCTTGACACATGGCGAGAACCCTATTAGACACGATCTTTTCCTTCCTTGTTTATCCCTGCGGGCCTGCCTTCTCCATTTTATCGCCACGTGGACACGTGGCAAGATCCCATTGGCTCGTGTTTAGGGGGTGGAATTTTCCTTTCAATATTTCCTTCGACTTTGCTTTGGGAAAAATTCCCAACTTTCCCCCGCTTTCCACCTATCTAGTGCCACGTGGTGAGCTCCCATTGGACACGGGCCTTGGGGCAAACATTTCTCCTTTGCTCTAACCTTTGGGAAAAAATCCCAATCTCTCCCGCATTCGAAGCTCGACCCCTGGGACACGTGGCCTGTCCTCATTGGCTGCGGGCTTGGGGGAAAAAAATTAACTTTGCACCTTCATCGATCACTTTTTCCAAATTTCCAATCTTTCCTCCGCCCTTCGCCACTTCTTGGCCTAAGGACACATGGCATAATGTGATTGGGTGTGGGCCTTTTAAGGGATTTTTCCATGGTGCCAATACTAAGTCAAATTTTTATTTTCTTCCGCTTGGACACGTGGCACGATCCCATTCTTTGGCAGGCCATCGGGCAGAAAATTCCTTTTGACAACTTGCCAAACACTTGGTAAAAATTCCAAGTTTTCCTCCACCTTCCGCCCCGAGGACACATGGCCTCATCTTATTGGTATGGGATTTTAGGGGAAAATTTCCCACAAAATCTCTGCCAAGCCATAACTTCAAAAATACATGGAGTTAGGAGGAAACTTTACCTTTACGGAAAGATGAGAAAAAGCTCTATCCAATGGTGCCATTTCCAGAAGGTCTTAAGTGCCTGAAAATTAAAAAATTATGACTGAGGCACAAGAGAGGGAAGAATGAAGGAGTTGGCCACAAAATGTGCAAGGGGGACATTTTGGATAACAATTTTGGTGACTCGGAGGGTCATCGCTTGGCTGGATGAGGTTAGGTTGCTGAAAAACAATCCATTGGGCATGGAGTCACTATTTTCTCTGCTTGGTACCCCAACCGATTAGAACACTGCAAGGAGGAAGATGGAATGTGGAACACCATCGATTGGAGCAAGGCACTGTAAAACACATTCCTGGAACAACAAGCTTGTGCCAAAGCACTTAGGAATGCAAAGCTAATCTACAACAAAACAATGTGCATAAGCACTTGGAGGAATGAAAACCTAAGCTAATATGTACAAGGTGGAGAATTTCCTTGATATCAATGCTTCAAATGGATTCCATTGTGGAATATGCAATTCTTCACTATCCAATGAAGACAATTGAAGGCATTGTTGAACTTACACTTTGTGACCATGTATGGGCCACTCCAAATGGCATCAAATTTTAAATTCCTCCTTGGTTTTGCTCTGTTTGCATCCCATTTTAACACTAGATCTCCAACTTGGAAAGATCTATCTTGGCCTTTCTATCAAAGGTATTCTTTATCAAAGCTTGATCCTCTCTCCATTGCTTGGGATGCCTGATTTTTGATTTCTTGGAGCTCCATCAGTCTGCATATCTAACCTCCATGGGCTCAAAATCTAACAACTCCAACTATTTCATGAGTTCCAATGTTGGCAACTCAAGTGACACGGGAAAAATTGCCTCTCTTTCATAAACAAGCTTGAATGGAGAGTTACCTATAGATATCTTGGGAGTTATCATATTATCCCATAAGGCTGATTTCAACTTAGTATGCCAAGACCTCTGATTTTCATCAAGAGTACTCTTAATGATACTTAACAAGTTCTTGTTTGTAGATTTAGCCTAGCCATTACCCACGAGGGTAATAATTTGATGAAGTGCTTAGGTAGATCCCATTCTTGACAGCCCATTCGATTACCTTGGACCCAATGAATGCCAATGCATTATCGATATTATTGTAGTAGGTATGCCAAATCTAGTTGTTATTACCTCATAGAAGTCTACGATGCTAGATTCATTTGCTTCCTTGAGTGCTATTGCTTGATCCATTTGGTGAAGTAATCTCATTCTTTATTAGAATCCATTTGTGTCCCTAGCTTGAATTTGGATTAATGACTCAATGAAGTCCAAACCCCATTGCATGAATGGATAGTCAACTGAAATTGGATGCAATGGAAGGCAGCTAGTCTCTCTTTACCCGTGAAGAATGCACAATTCTTACACCTCTTGATCCATGCATAACAATCACTTTGAAAATCTTGGGCCAATAATAGCCAGACCTTCATGATCTTTAGAGCTATCACTCTTGGTGCAAAATGACCACTAGCTGATCCACCATGGAACTCTTCTAACACCCTATGAATTTTATTTGTACCAATTCATCTCAATAGCACTCCATTCACATCCCTTTTGAACAAAACACCATCAACAAGGGAATATGGGACAACTGCAATCTAAAGTGTCTCCTTTTGGTCTTGTTCATCTCTGGAGGGCATAGACCTATGTTCGGGAAGTGCATTATGTCTAGGGTCCAGCAAGGAGTGAGGACACCATCATTTTCTTCTTGAGTTCTTCCTTGCTCATGACCTGTCTTGCAACGCCAAAACAACCTCCTTCTCATTGCATGCTTCTTTGTGTTTATTCAAGACCGATTGCTCACACAATCCTTTTCCTCTCGACCAACTTGGTGACTTTGATCTCAATGTCATACTACATGAAACGAGTAATCCAACCTGCTCTCTTTGCGTTCAATTCTTTGTTGAGGAGGAAGTCCTTGACTCCCACATGAGAAACCAACAATTGAACCTTGTTGTTTGAAACAAGATGCTTGAATTTCTTCAAGCTCCTGATTACTACAAGAACATTCTTCTCAATGAAAGAATACCTCACCTCGTAGTCCTCCGATTTAGTGAAGAAAGCAACTAGCTGCTCATCATTGTCTTTGTTCTTACGTACCAAGATTACGAAATAGTATCATCACCCCCAAATGCATGGAGGATGAAATCCTTGGAGAAATATGGGTTAATGAGAGTTGGGGCTTGAGAGATGGCTTCTTTGATTGCTCCAAAACTTTCCTTTCCTTCTGCTTTGTCCATTTGAAAGCTATGCTTTTCTGTAACATCTTCTTTGTAAAATTTGGGATAAACCTCTCGAACAAAATTTATTCTCCCAAGAAACTTTGAAGGGCCTTCTTATGGCTTGGCAATGGTAGTGCTCTTATGGCTTTAACTCTTTCTGGATCAATTGCTAATCCTTCTTTGGAGACAATATGACCAAGGATCTTTCCTTCATGGGCTAGAAAAATACACTTTTTAGGATTCAAGGACACTCCAAATATTTACACCTTTAGAACACTTGTCTCAAATGAAAGAGATGGTATGCTGCATTTTTGAAAAACAGTGATATCATCAAGATATATCAGCACCATGTTGTTAATCAAATCCTTGAACACCATGTCCATTTCTCTTTGGAAAGTAGCTCCAGTGTTGGACAACCCAAATGGCATTTTCTGTATGCATAAGTTCCCCATTTGGTTGTAAAGGCTGTCTTGAACTGATCCTCTTCTTTTACCATAATTTGATTGTACCCGATTAGCCATCAAGCAATGAAAACCTCTCGAGCTAGCAACAACTTGTAAAATATGCTGCATAGAAGGAATTGGATAATGATCCTTGAGAGATACTCTATTCAAATCTCTGAAGTCAACACACAATCTGATTTCCCCACTCTTCTTTCTAACTAGAACCAAGTTGGCCACCCAACTAGAATGCTTGATAGGGAATATGATTTTTGACTCTATCAGCTTATTCAATTCTTTTCTCATGAGAGGCTCCATGTGTGGATTGACTGGCCTTTGTTTTTTCCTGATGGGTTTAGTATTTGGATCCAATTCAATGGTGTGTTGAGCTAACTCAGGATTGAAACCTTTCAAATATTCATAGCTCTAAGCAAACACATCAGGGAATTCTTGAAAAAGCTATATGAACTCATACCTTTCTTGTTCAGTTGTCATCTTACCAATTTGGAGTGATTTGCCTTCTTCCACCAAGATGGACACTGAATCTTCTCCCTTGACTTGGATGTTTGCTTTCTCCTTCCTAAACTGATCATTAGGATTGAAAATGGACTCTAAAGTAATAAGTCCCTTTGGTAGTTTGTTGGTTCTCAGCTGTACCACTTGGTCACCATACTGCTATTCCAACTTTTCCTAATTTTTAGCTGAGAACTCAGCCTCTTCTTACAAGAAATGGATGATTTGTTGATCATTTTCAAACACTTGCCAACTTACATTGTGTCTAGCACTGAAGGCCTTATAATCACATGGATGTTTGGCTATATCTTGTCTTTTTGGATGCTTTCAACAACATCAAAGGCTGCTCCAACTACTGTAAGCCTATCAGCATCTTGGTTCTCTTTTCTAGGAATGGATTTGATGCCAAAGCCATCAAAATCTTTAATGAGGTCCCACACTGCTGTTTTTGTAACACTTGAGCAGATCATTCTTGGCAGCATGCTGCCCCTTGACTTGGTTGACAATCAACTCACCATCACCATGAAGACTTGCAAGTTTTTATTCCTCTCTTGATTGACCAATACAATCCTTGTATCAAAGATTCATATTCAGCGGTGTTATTAGAGCATGCAAACTAAAATCTAAAAGATGAATAATATTTAACTCCTTGAGGTGAAACAAGCATAGATCCCCCTTCCACACCTTGTCTACTCCTTGATCCATCAAAAACAACTTCCATACCTCATTGTCATCCTTGTGGTTTGGCTTGGTGATGCTAGGAATAGGCTGATTTTCTTCGTGCATGCAGTAGACTCCTAGCTCATATTCTTCTATTTCTTGATAAGGATCAAAAGCATGCACCTTGCTTTCCCATTCATCAAGAGTCAAATCTGGGATGCTTCCAACCTTGGTGTCAGCTTCATCAGTACTTGGATAATCCTCTTGATCAAACACTGAACAATTGGTATTGATTTGGCTTAGAGTGTGAGGCTCAATGTGAAAGTTTGCAATAGGTTCAGATCTGATTGTGGCTTTAGTTCGATATCTTATTCTGAACAACATGTGTGACCAATCAACAGATAAATAACCTCCAATCTTAGCTGTGAAATCCCTTGACAAATATAGGGCAAAGAGTGGTGGAAGATCTATTACCAAGACATCTTGCAAAACAACAACATTGGGGCATGCATGAAAAGTAAGACTCAAGTTTTTATCACTCCAACTATTGTTATTGATGTCCCATCTAATTGCACTACCCCTTTGGATATGACTTCATATTGAAGCCCCAACTGATCAACTATTTGCTTGGGCATTACTAAACTACTTGCCCCAGAATCAATCATGCAATTATGTACTAATTGGTTTCCAATGATCAATGAAACATAGAATGGAGGGGGCTTCAACATTTTACCTTGCTTTCCTCCATGATTCCCCTCAAGCTAGGCAGCATTTGTGAGTACCTTCTCTTTCATTTGAACTTGCTGATTTGAAGTTGATTGAGTCCTTCATGGCAGCTTGTAGCAAATATCTTTGGCCCGGGATGGATAGTGATACCCACATGGATATGTTTACATTTGTCTTCTTCATCGATCAATGATGTTGAATGGAGATGAAGCATCTCTCTGCTATCCCTTGGCTTGCACATTCATTCCTTGCACATGGGCAGCAACAACTGACATTTGAGTTGGCCTAGGAGCTGTTTTAGGCATCCCTTGTATGTTTGGAACTGCATTTTGTTTGCCAATAATTTGTGGAGTAGTAGAAGGTTGTGGATTACTTGGAGCCAATGGATATTCTTCACCAAAATTTCTCCTTTTTGACCTTGTGTTGGCTGTAACACTTTGGGAGATTGTTTGATTCATGCCACAAAAATCTTCGCTGCCCAGTTTACAAGTGTGGTATCATTTGGAGCTGATTGTTGTTGGAATGTTTCTTGTTGTTGGTTATTTCCTTGACTCCCTCACCCTCCACACCTGGTAGTTGTCACCATTAATGCTTGATTTAAGGCACCGTTGAAACACATAGACTAGTTGTGAGGTTCATTGCATGGGAAACACCAATCATACTCTTGAGCTATGTTGTTTTGCACTGGCACTATTGCTTTGGAGGTAGATGTAGCATTGGGATTATAGGGCTGAAATGGTCTGTTGGCAAGAGGTCTTGCTTGATTTTGATTTGCAACTGGATTGGGTGGTCTTTGAGGCTAGTATGGCTGCTTGTTAGGCTGAGCTTGAGGCTAGAAAGAAGGTCTAAAACCTTGGGCTTGCTGCCTCTTGAGTGTAACCAGCTCATTACCTAAATTTTGCAATTGCTTCATGACTTCTTGAAGTTCATTTGAGGCACTAGAAGATGAAGTAGAAGCTTCACTTGAATTTTGATTTCTGGGAGTGGGAATAGGATCTAAAATCGGCACTTGACTAGTAATTGGGCTCTCTAAACTTGGATACAATGGCATTGGAGGTCTAGGAGCTAGCTTGCCAACTTGAATCAAACAATTTTCAGCTCTAATGGCAATGCTATAAGCAACAAGGATAGTTGTGCCCCCATGGATTGAATTAACATAGAAATATCAGAATTTAGAACTTTAAGGTAATATAGAAAAGCACCTTCTTTTGTTGGCCTTACTGCTATTAGAATTCTCTCCCAAGTCATTTGAAACCTGAAGTTGAAGTTAGTCAGCTGCTCATTGGGAGCTCTCTTGATGGTTGTCAACTGTTCCAAAAGGGACAAGTTATCTCCCTTTTCTCCAAACTACTCATGGAGGGCTATACATAGCTGGTTCCAATTTTGGATAGAACCTGAGGCAAGACTCCTGAACCATTGCAAAGCTTTCCCTTTGAATGAAGATGCCAATAGTTTGACAACAACTTGCATCTCATTAATCTCATGGATTACACAAATATTAGCAATATCCTTGACATGATCACTAGGAGTGGTCTGATTCTCTCTAGTAAAGTATGGAATGTTCTTTAATGCTACAACTGGGATTGGATTTTGTGCATTGAGAGCAAGTGGGCTGCTTCCAGTGAAATTGACATAGGGGTTGTGTTTTGCCATTCTAATTGGCCTTAGAACCCTTGTTGATTGAATGAAATGCCTAGCAGGTGGAGGAGTTGATAGAGTTCTATTTGGTGGAGATGGAGACCTTTGAATTCTCCTCCCTCTTTGCCTTCTTCTTGGAGATAACTGTAGATACTCAAACAACACATCTTCTTCTCCAAATCTTGACCTTGTGGTGATTCTTCTCATGAGTTTTCAGGTTTGTAATGCTAAAACCAGTTGATTCTTCTTCCCTGGAGTCGCGGATGTGTAATTCAGGGCTCTTTTAAGCAAGAAAATTGCAACAAATGCACATCTATTTTGTTGCAATGAAGATGAAGACCTCTAAGGTCCCACGAGCATGTAAAAACTATCGGTGCAAATCAACAAGTACTCTTGGATGTTGATCAGGCTTCTAGTTTGACATTTTGGACATCCAGTGTGATTGCACAACATTGAATCTTTTCCCCAAGTGTGGGACTTGTAAAAATGGGAAAAGAATCTCCAGGTTAGAGGCTGGTTCCTCAACTCCTCTGATCAGGTGTATTACTTGCAAGTTGCAAAGGTTTTAAACTCAAAATCCTACTCTAAATTCCAAAGGGACAGAGATAGAGAATGCAAAAACTGAAACTAATGCTAATAAGGTGATGCACCAAAGGAGTGGTGAGAATTTTTACTTCTGCATATTGACATAGATTATATAAATGGAACAAAACATCATACACAAACCGATAAAATGTAATGGAAGGTCAAAAATGAAGAAAACGACACAAACAAGAGGATTAAAACTCATTCATAGAGCTTGCATTTTCATTTCCAATATCAAAACACATGCATTACAACATTTGAGAGGTAGAAAACAAAGTTACGATCTTGGAAGAGGTCGATTTTCCACAAAATCACTTTTTTTTGGTGAAAGAGGAGCTCGCAATACATGAAAAATGTCCAACCTCCAAAAAGAGCCAAATCTAGCTTTTCAATGCAAGAAACAAGCCCATGAGAGAGAAACATGGGAAAATGTGGGAGGAGCTTCAACCACTAACCAAAAATACAATAAAATAGCATGGGCATCCTTACAGGTCCATTCCTTGACATTTTTCACCATGTTGGGAGAGAATGCGAGCCATTCTTCATTAAAAATGGTGGTTGAAATGTCATTTCTAGTCATTACCACGTGCTAGAGGCATTTTTCAATTTTATCTCTCCAAACTCAATCAAAATACAAAATTGAGCTTGGAATCTTATAGAAAATTTCACCAGATTTTTGTTGATATAAAGAACTATTATCCAATTTTATGCACATGGAAAAATTGGAAAACAGGGCCTTATTACTATCAAATCACGACATTAGTCCTAGGGACCCACTTCTGGTCATCAGGTGAGATCGCTCATTTTTTCCAAGAATGCGAGCCATCGAGGAGTTCGATAAGCTTATCTCACTTGGTTGAGGTAAAAACAGTTGTCAAATCGAGAATAAAGAGATGAGTCATCGAGGAGTTCGTGCCTTGTCCTAACTCGGTCATAACTCAAATCACAAGCCTTAGACGAGTTCATGAGTAGGAAATGTAAGTTCAGTAACCGAGTTTGGCTTGTCATAAAAGAGTCTCGATAGGAGTAGAGGATGTTTCGATGGTTGGCTCATTGAGGCAGAGAAATGATGAGTTCGACCCGGTTTAATTCAACATGGAGATATTGATGCTTCCTTGTTGGAATATGAATTCAATTTTAATGACTCGACGGAGACAATAGCTGCCTCAAGATTTGGTCGAGCTTCTTCCATGGAAGAGAGTTTCCAAAATGAAAAGGTGAGACAACTCAACTAAAAATTTATCTCGTTCTTCTACTACAGGCAAGATTTTACAATCGATCACGGCGTGGTCGCGCATGCAACCAGAACATCAGGATCAACACCAACAGTTCCTTGGGATCACCACTGGCACTGCCGCCATCGACTCTCTCTGGAGGCCACTCATTTTCTGAGATAAATTTACTTCTCTACCCTGTAGCTGCTACGTATAGCCAATTACTTCCTCACGGCACTTTCCTAGGAGAACTTCAGTTCTACGCTCAAAGCGGCCGAGCATTCGATGCACAGGCGTGTTGCAGTATAGAAGAGTTCTTTTGAACGCTTCCAACAAGTAGGTTGTCCAACTATGTTTTTATCTGTTCAGCATCATATGCATCCTCAAATTCGGGATTTTCCTTCAAGATATTTTTATGAAAATTGATTAAGTGACAGTGAGAGTGTTACCGGGAGACCTGATGAAAATTATTACAAAGATTCTCTATCGAGACCTTACTAGTTTTACGGTGTAACTCATGGAAGTGATCTCATAGAGGTGGGACTGTTTCATATCAGAATATTCATGAGGCACAATTTTCTTTGCAATTATATGAGCATCTTCAACGAGTCACTAGATTGGCGAGCATAAAGGATTATGTCAGAATTATCACACCTTACAAGCTACAGCTGAAATGTTTGCACCAAGAAAATGATGTCTCCTCACGCTGAGCGGAAAGGTGGAAGTCGGTGGCCATCTGTCCAAAATGAAATATGGCCAAATGATAACAAAACCCCGCACTCCAATCCCGGACGTGGGAAATAAGGCGAGCAATGCCAAGTGGGTTTTCGTGGATGGCAAGCCAAGGAAGAAATTCCACGCGGGGGAGATTCGGAGCAGCACCGCCAAGTGGAAATGTAACCGTGGAAAACCATGTTGTTTACTCCATGTAGGGGAGAAGTTGGATCAGATTGCCAAGTGGAAAAATTATGATGGCTATCCGTCATGAAAACCCCGCGTAGCTTGGAGTGGTCCGAGTCTTCTTGCGAGTTACCAGGAGAATTAAAGTGGCAGTTACAAATTGAGCGTTGAGTAATCTTCCGATCGATAAGGGAGGATGATGGCGAGATGGTTGAAGATGGGTCGACATTGGAAACAGTATCCAGTTTTAGGCTCACAAAAAAGAAACGCCTTCTCATGGAATACCGTAATTGCAGCTTACAGAAGACACAGGTTTCCGAATGCAACAAACAGATGCCCGACCTGATCATTTCACCTTTGCCAACATACTTCTCCTAGCTCCCGTTCAGTTCACCTTTGCCAGCATACTTCTCTGAGCATTCGGTGGTCGCAAGACAAGCTCCCACGCACAGTCAGCAGGCATGCGCAGTACAGTAAAAGCCTTTTGAACGCGTTTAAACAAGCAGGTTGTCCAACTGTATTGTTATCTGTTCAGTATCGAATGCATGCCTATCCTTATTCTGAACTCAGATCGAATGACAGCTGCATGAAACAAACATTCACTGCCGTGTACGATGGATTGGAGTCACGCCATTCAAGGCTTCATAAAATTTCCATGAACCAGGAGATGGAGTTTTATTATGTGTAGAATGAAACGATTCATATTGCTCAACATTTCTTCTCCTAGAAATGAATTGAATGTGAAGGTCAACTCTGAAATACCTGGTCGGCCATTTTGCATCTTTGCATCCTTGTTACTCGTAAATGGTCTCTTTGAAAAACTCTCGTGGGCGATGCACGCAATATTTATACCCTTCCATTATGTACGTCCAATCGATAATAACAATATTCTTTTACCAGTTCAGAGAAACTTGTTTTAACAAATGGACGATTATATTACGCTTTCAAGCTAATTTTATCTAGCTTTATTTCTATTAGCTTTTATCCACGACTAAGGAAGAATTCATATGGTTGTTCATTGTACATTTTTCCAAGGTCCTCTTGGCTGCCCCGATTGTGCAATGTATTTTTGAAGGGCTTATTTTACGTGTTGCAGATTATAACATAAAGGATCTTTTTAGTTTCTGAAAAAATGAGTATATTGTGTAGCTCGCAGCTACCCATTCCATACTAAGATCCCAATAGTGGCATAATTGTTGGTTGGAGCTGAGATTTCGAGTGCACCGCCAAAATACCGAAGGGCTCTTTGGCAAAAATCAGTCTCAAGGGTGTCTATCGACTTGTTACGGGCATAAGCACAGGTCATCATCATGGCAGCATTAGGTCTTTATTGATAATGGCATTTTCTCATCCTTTGGAAGGTACAATTGTGCTTATTATGGCCAAGCTAAAACATTCTTACTGCAAGTGTTATATGATAAGGAAGAACCGTGAGCATTGTGGTAAAACCATTCTTTTTAGAAATGTTGGGTTAAGCTCGATATTCAAGTGAGTTTGAGCCCAGGAAAGGTAAGATCGTTTGCTGGATGAAGAGCTCGGTGACTTTGCAGGAGCTTGTGGTGTTGTTTCATGGAGTTTAAACGTGGAATGCATGTGAATATGTGGTCTAAAACAAGAAGAAATAACTCTATCTGTCAAGACTAGAGCTATCACAGAGAAATCAATCGATTCAGTGTTGACAGGGCCACGTAACGTGATCCCTAACAATTTTCATAGCTCGAAAATCATTTCTAAATGGCGCAACATGCAGGAGTGAAATAATTTAAATTCATTGAACTGTTTAACCTCTGTGGGTACAACCAATGTATTATGGATCAAATCCACTAAGTATGATTTAGAGTCAAACTTTTCATATTGTGGAAACGTTGGTACCAAGTCGAGATAAAGAATAAGCTCGCGGGTGTCGAAGTTTAATGTATTTGTAGAGGCTTTCAATTTCGAGCTTAAAGCTTCATGTTCACGATGCATATAGGTGGCTTGGTAATTCAGAATGGCTCGATTTGGAGTTTGAAGCAAGACCGTAGTAGTGGCATTCGTGAGGCGAGTCTTAATTTGCGTCAGGCCAGGTTCACAGGATCTACATGCATTTTAGGAAAATGATAAGAATCGAGTTTGATAGCTCACCATTCGAAGGACTCAATGCAAAAGAGCCCGATTACCAAGGCAAGGAAAGAGTTAGTGCGGGGTCAAAAATCGAGTGCAACACCAAGTTAGAGGATTCGAAGCTCATCGAGTTTGGCTATGTGCAGACTCTATCCACATGGACCCCCCTCCTCTTCAAGTCAAACGGGTCAACGGGGGTCCCAACATTATGTTAATTAAATTAATATTTTTATTTAAATATTTTAATAATAATATTTATTATTATTATTTAAATATTTTATTTAAATATTCTTTTAATTAATTGAGAAGACTTGGTCATCAGGCAATTAATGACCCATGATGGAACCTTCTCAGGTAGTTCAACTAACTGTAATAAATACATCATGGGCCTTCATTTTAGGAATGTAATTATGACCATTTCCTCTTCTTTCTCACATATTTTTCTATAAATGTAAGTTGGAAGCTCATTTCAAAGGGTTCCAGCCGATTCCTGCATAAGTTGATGACAGTTAGATATCTCAAAGTAGTGTATACTTTTCAAGAATCCTCTCTCTTCGCAAGTTGTTCTTGTGTGTTGAGAGAACTTTCAAGCCTCCTCTTCAAGACTTTGTAATGGAAAATATTGCCTCTTCTGAATGTATGATGCATTGTGCAAGTTATTGAAGCAATAAAAGTGTGTGTTTTGTGACTAATCTCGGTCCTTTCATCCTTTTATGCTTCTTTGTGCCTTTCTCATACTTGCAGTACACTTTGTGCGAGGCAAGTTTAAGTTTCTATTGCAGGTTCTTGGAGTTACGTGCTTATCGAGTGGTGGAGTATTGCATGCAGTTGAGTTGTGGTATCTATTCACCCTTCTTGAGTTCATCCTTCTTCACTGGGAAACTAGTATATTTCTCGGTCTGATAAAGTTTAACAAAGGGAACGTGTGTCTCTTAGTTTGTGGTATCCTGTACCCTCTCTAAGTTGTAGTAGGTGAAGTTGACCTGTGGTGCACACACCCTCTTCAAATTAACCCTTCCTGAATCTGAAGACACCCTTTATTTGGTGCATCACCATCCCTAGTCTAGTTTCATTTCGTAAATCTCTTTCCCTAAAACCCATGAAAATGTTAGCCTAGGACTAGATAATCATTTTGTTACACTAGGAGTAGTACAACACTTAGTTTAGGAAGAGGAAGCCGGCCTTCTCCGGAGGTTCACCTTGAGCCCAAGTCCCACAGCTTGAGAGGTGATCCCATGTGTCCTAATCACACCGAACGTCCTATTCACATCCTAGCCATTCGGGGGGTGTAGTGATTTGGCGACAACAGCTTTTTTAGCACGCCTAGTGGGACATCACAGAAGTTAGAGTTCCATCTTTCAGAGGTGTCTCTTTATCAAATAGGAAATCTTAAGCCACCGTGCGACCACACACAACAGTTTTTGGCACGCCCGGTGGGACATCACAGAAGTTAGAGTTCCATCTTTCAAAGGTGTCTCATTATCAAATAGGAAATCTTAAGCCACCGTGCGACCACACACAACAGTTTTTGGCACGGTGGGGACAGAGTTGGTACTTCTCTTCTCACTTACACAAGTCAAAGTACCTGGCGACTCTATATCTTTGGATTCCAAATCTCGGTCAAAGAACTTATGCGAAGAATTCTGACAAGAGCTTCTTCAAAGAAAGGAAAGTATCAAGATATCGAACTTTCCTTGACTCCTCCAAAGAGAAGCGAAGAGGCATTTTCACATCCCTATTCTGATTTACCTAGTAGGGTTCATTCAACTCCTCCTTATGGAAGGTTTCCTCCACCCAGGAACAATCAACCTTTCATTGCTATGGCGAGGAACCAAGTTTTTCCCCCTTTCAATGCAAGCAGTCCTCTCATGTTGGCTCAACGTGACCCGATACCTGTTGCGGCACTCAAAAGTTTACCCTTCTACACGGGGGAAACTCACGTTACTCCAGTGGAGCATATCTTTGATGTAATGACATCATGCACGGTAGATAATATCACCGAAAACAACATTGTAGTTAGACTTCTTGCTACCTCTTTCAAGGGAAAAGTGCTTCAATGGTTTCGCGGGTTAGGTGTTGGCACTATAACCACTTGGGACGAGTTGGGAGAAAATCTATGTAAACAATTTGAAGACAAAAGTGATCACCTATCACTTTTGGAACAACTTACTACCATAAAGAGAGCTTCCCAAGAATACATGAGCGATTTCAACTTCTGATTCCACAGAACTTGGAATAGGATTCCAGCGCTCGTAAAGCCTTCTACACATAATGCATTCTTGTACTATTTGTGAGCCTTGAATAGCGATGTAGTAGTTATGATCCAGTCCATGGGAGGGACTACACTTCCTGATGCTTATGAAGTTGCCATAAGTGCAGAGAATTCTTTGATTCAGGCTGGAAAGATAGCTCCATGACCACCAATGCCCTTTTCTCCAGATCTTACGAATCATCAGCCTATCATTCCTCCTATTCTAGTAGACTCCAGGAAACCATCTCAATCTTCCTCTGCCTCTTCAAATGACCTATTTGAAGTCAAGTCACTACTGCAAAATTTTGGAAATGAGCTCGTTGCACTCAAAAGGTAACAATTTCAATACAATCGTCCGTATCAGCCACAAAATCAGTAGTATCAAGCTAACCATCCTCCTTTTCAAGGAAACAATCAGCCTCGAAATCAAACTACAAGTCAAGTTGCAAATGTCAGGCCCTTGAACTTTCAGAACCCTCTTGCAGCTAGCTCATCTAGAGCTATAGTACTGCTCAAAATAATCTAGTTCAAGACTATGAATGATGTTATCCTTTCTCTCAACCTCACAATCAAAATCTTTGTCCCAATGGATTTCTTAGCAGTGCCCTTATGGTTCAAAGTGTATCTGCCCCTTCAGAGTTAACAAACAATTCATCTACGCAAGAAGCAGCAGATCAACCGCAGGCACCTGAAGAATCCACGTTGCTAAACTGGCAAGAAGAAGATTTTTGCGGATTGAATATAGATTCTTCATCAGTGGCAGCAAAAACTCGTTCCAAAAAGAGAGAAATGGAGCCTCAACCTCTCGAAGCTGATCTAGCATCCACTTCTCAACCCGGGTTTCAAATGGCGAGTTGATAAAAATGCGGGAAAGAAATCACTAGAAACACCGGCTAGCCCACCCGAGGAAAGATGGTTCTCCAAGCATCACAAGACCCAACAAACATTTTCCAAAGGAGGACCCAAATGCCCAAAAAAGTGTCATCAAAATTCGAGCAATTCCCTTCAAAGATAGTGGAATAAATGAAGAAAAGTAACTGAAAGCGTTACCATGTGGGACGCGCTCTCGATCCCTTCCCAAAAAACTTGCATGAGAAGCTCGAACAGTTTAGTACAACCAGTGGATCACCAAGCCATGGAGTGACAAATGCTAAAAATTTGTGTCAACCGGAAGGGAAAATCATTCCTATGGCAAACAAACCACCGCCATTCTACATTTCCCCCGATCATTAGCGACCACTTTGGTACATAATTGCATGATCGATTCTCGTGCGAGTAGCTCGGCATGCCGAAACAAATTGCAGGATGTACTAGGCATACAATATGCGCCCGATTGCAAGAGGGTTGTTTAACTAGATGGCACAATCTGTTAAGATCATTGGGGTTATCAAAGGACTTCAATTTACCATTCATGCATGCCCAAGTTTTTCATTCACCTAAGACATATCGATCACCGATCTCTCCTCCTCTCTTTGCCATATGCCTATCACGGGATTTCACCGCCAAGATGGGCGGTTACCTATCAGCCCGATTGGTCGCATATGATTCTCAAGACTCGATATGGAACCAAACTAACTATAAGGGTAGAACCAATCTGCCATAATCATGTAGAACCCTACACCGCCAGTCCCATAAATGGAAATTACACCATCAGCGATCCCGAAGAGGAAGATGCCGATCATGAACGAACCACCCTTGTTGAAGAAGTCCCCGATACTTTGCTAGATGAAGTAGAGATCATCGACAATCCCTACGTTGATGTATTGGTAGAATAAGAAGCTGGTTTATTGGTATTAGAAGAAACAGGATTAGGTACTTACTGTATCCATGAAGAAGATATGATCAAACCACAACTTGTCAAAACACCAAGTGATTCTAAAGGATTGTGGCAATTGTTCTTCGATGGCTCAAGAAGTAAGAATGGATCCGGTGCTAGTGTTATGTTAATTTCTCCAGAGGGAGATAAGTACTTCTCATCTTTCCGATTGCAATTCAGTTGCACTAACAATGTTGTTGAATATGAGGCTCTTGTGCAAGGAATTCAGCTAGCCCAAAGGAAGGGAATCAAGGCCCTGACTATTTTTGGAGATAGTGAGTTAGTTGTTCATCAAGTTTGGCATGTAGTGCATCCAAAAATGATCTTTTAGGATCATACAAGAATCGAGTCTTGGACCTGATTGAAGATTTTGAAGCTTTTGGAATCCATGCAATCCCTAGAGATCAAAATCAAGATGCAGATAGGCTTGCTACGATTGGTTCACAATACAACATACCAGTTGATATCATAAAAGAAGGGCAGCAATTTGTTAAAATGGTGGTTCGACCAGCAGTCCCTGATAATGTGAGTAGTTGGCAAGTGTTTGATAGTGACAAACAAATTGTCCTCTTCCTACAAGAAGAGGCGGAGTTTGCTACAAAGAATCAAGATAAGTTGTAGGAGTCATATGGTGAGAAATTATCCAATTGAAAAGCAACAAGTTACCAAAAGGTTTAGTCACTTTGGAATCCATTTTCAATTAAGATGACCAAGCCACAAGACAAAGCCCTAACATGGTGGTTAGAGAAGAGTATTTTGAGGAAGTTGAGGTATCAAATGAAAAATTTCTTAAGATCAGAAAAGTGTGTACTTCTGAAGAGAAAGAAACTTTCATCAAACTTTGTCAAGAGTATCATGACATCTTTACATGGAGCTATAAAGATCTGTGTGGTTTTGATCCAGGTCTAGCACAACATACCATCGAACTGGATCTTAATGCTAAGCCAGTTCGTCAGAAACAGAGACCAATTAATCCCAAAATTGAGCCACTAATGAGAAAGGAGCTAGCCAAGCTCATCGAGGCCTCGTATAATTTTTCCCATAAAGCATTCCTCATGGGTAGCCAATTTGGTGCCCGTGAGGAAGAAGAATGGAGAGATCCGGTTATGCGTAGATTTCAGGGATTTGAATCGTGCATCATTAAAAGACCATTATCCTCTTCCATCGATCGAGTAGATCCTTCAAACGGCAAGGAGCTCAAAGATTTTCTTTTCTCGATGGATATTCGTGTTTAAGTCTTGGACATGTGGAAGCCTAACTCTTGTTTAAGTCTGCCCCTTTGAATTTAATCTTTGGAGGTGCACCATTTGGACACATGGTTCTCTCCGCTACCTCCTCCATACTTAGCCAATTTTTGGACTCATTCTGAACCATTTTGAGCCCGAAGACTTTGGATCTTCACTATTTCTTCTTTCTCTTCTTTCTCCTGGCTCTTTTGACCTGCTCCTCTTTCTCATACCCTGTCATTCCATTTCTGAGCCTTCATGTAATCTATTAAATAGATTTAGACACATGATCCACTCGACAGAGCCATCTCTTTTCTTTCTTCATGCATAGGGTCATTTGGTCCTTCACAGGTCCTGCCACTCCATTATTGAGTCTTTCTGTAACTTGTTTACAAGATTTAACCATGTTTTCTCTAGTTCTTCCTATGTGGGGTTGTGGTTTATCCAATACTTTTCCCAAGGGGTGAAATATGGATAACAATCTGGCAACTTATAGGGGTATCTTCATGCTAGATGAAAAGACCAATTGCCTTGTCACATCTATTGGGCATGGAGTCAAGGATGACGGTCTGATAGTGATCCTTCCTTTGATTCATGATCCCAATTGTTTGCACTCTCAATTTTCATAAGGAATCTCGAAATGATGGTTTCTGAGAGTAGAAAATTGTTTTGACCCGGGGCTTCATTTGTTTCTGAATGGGTTATGCAAGAGCAAAAAAACAACACCACAACTATATACAAAGTTTGAAATCATACATGCTCCAAATAGAACATGCAGAGTGAGCAAAGCACTTAGGAGAAAATAAACCTAAACCATGACAATAAAATGTGCACAAGCACTTAGAGGAATGAGAAACTAAACTAATATGTACAAGGTGGGAAATTCCTTTTAGTAGCAGCGTTTAAGATAGATTCCATTCACTGGAATCTATAACTCTTCACCATCCAATGTAGACAATTGGAAATCATTTCTAATTTTACATTTTGTGACCATGTAAGGGCCACTCCAAATGGCATCAAACTTGGAATGTGTTCCTAGTTTTTCCCGATCTATATCCCATTTCAAAACTAGGTCACCTTCTTAGAAGACCCTTGTTCTTGCCTTCTTTTCAAAACATATCTTGATCAAGACCTGGTCCTTCTCCATTGTTTGAAGTGCATGTTCTCTAGTTTCTTCCAACTCCATCAACTCTGCATACCTGGCCTCCATTGGTTCAAACTCATACATCTCCAGCTTCTTCATGAGTTCCAATGCCGATAACTCAAGTAATATAGGCAGACCGCTCTTTCCCATAGACAAGTTTGAATGGAGAGCTGCCTATAGAATTCTTGGGTGTTTTCCTATAAGCCCATAAGGTTTATTTGAGTTTCGTGTGCCAAGTTCTTTGATTTTCATCAAGATTTATTCTGAAAATCTTTAGTAGGTTCTTGTTTGTGGACTCTGCTTGGCCATTACCCTGAGGGTAATAATTTTATGAAGTGCTCAAGTAAATCTCATTCCTAATGACCCATCCCGTGATTTTGGAACCTATGAATGCTAACGTATTATCGATATAATGGTGGCTAGCACTCAAAATCTGGTCATTATCCCTTCATAGAAATCTAGTATGCTAGACTCATTAGCTTCTTTGAGTGACACCGCTTTGGTCCAATTAGTGAAATAGTATGTTGCCATCTAGAATCCACTTGTGGCCTTGGCTTGAATTTGGATTGATGACCCCAATGAAATCCAATCCTCATTGCATGAATGGTTGGTTGACTAAAAATGGGTGCAATGAGAGTGTTGCTATCCTTTCTTCGCCTTTGAAGAATGCACAATTTTTACACCTTTTGATCCATGTATAAAAGTCACTAAACACCCTAGGCCAATAATAACCTGCCTTCATGATCTTGAGTGTTGTCACCCATAGAGAAAAATGGCCTCCAACTGCTTCATCATGGAATTCTTATAACACTCTTTGAATTTGATTTGTCCCAATGCATCTTAACAAAATGTCATTGATGTCCCTCTTGAACAAGATGCCATCAATAAGCACATATGGAATGTCCTATAGTCTAAAACATCTCCTTTTCATTTTGCTCATTTCTGGAGGACACAGACTTATTTGAAGGAAGTGCACCATGCTTTGAGTCTAACAAGGAGTGGGTACATCATCATTTTCTTCCTCTTGACCATCTTGCAGAACAAAAACAACTTCCTTTTCACTGTTTGCCTCATCTTGTTGACTTGAGGCTAGTTGTTCACACAATCCCTTCCCATGGACTAGCTTAGTTACCTTAATCTTAATGTCATAATCCATTACGTGAGTGATCCATCCTACATGTTTTTCATTCAGATCCTTACTGAGAAGGAAGTCCTTAACTCCTACATGGGAGACTAATAGTTGGATTTTATTGTTCAAAACCAGATGTTTAAACTTATTTAACCCTCTGATCACTGCCAAGAATTTCTTTTCGATGAAGGATTATCTCACTTCATAATCTTCTAGACCTTGGCTAAAGAAAGCAATTGGCTGCTCTATATCCTCTTTGTTTTGTTGTACTAGGATTGCAGAAATTGTGTCACTACCACCAAAGGCATATAGTATGAAGTCCTTAGAGAAATCTAGATTCACGAGAGTTGGGGCTTGTGATATAGCTTCTTTGATGGCCTCAAAACTTTCCTTTCCTTCACTTTCCACCTAAATGCCAAGCTCTTCTTCAACATCAATGTTATTGGTTTGACAAGGGCAGCAAATTTTGGTACAAACTTGTGAACAAAATTGATTTTTCCTAAGAATCTTTGAAGAGCTTTCTTGTGGCTTGGAAATGGCAAGGCTCTTATTGCTTCAAATCTCTCTGGGTTAATTACCAAACCTTCCTTTGACATAATATAGCCCAAAATCCTGCCCTCATGGGCCAAGAATATGCATTTTTAGGGTTCAATGATACCCCAAATCTCCTACACCTTTGAAACACTTGCCTTAGGTGAAAAAGGTGGTCTGCTACATTTTTGGAGAACATAGTAATGTCATCCAGATAGATCAATACTATTTTGTTGATCATCCCTTTGAATTCCATATCCATTTCCCTTTGAAAAGTGGCTCGGCATTAGATAATCCAAATGGCATTTTTCTATAGGTGTAGGTGCCCCATTTAGTGGTGAAAGTTATTTTGAACTAATCATCTTCTTTCACCATGATTTGGTTGTACTCTGAGTATCCATCTAGGAGAGAGAATCTCTCTGACCTAGACACCACTTGCAAGATATTCTCCATTGAAGGGAGTGGGTAGTGATCTTTGAGGGAAGCTCTATTCAAGTCTCAAAATTCTACACACAACCTAATCTCTCCATTATTCTTCCTGACTAGGACCAAGTTTGCAACCCAACTTGAGTGTTTGATTAGAAATATGATACTTTCCTCTATCAGCTTGTTTAGCTCTTTCTTCATTAAGGGTTCAATGTGTGGATTAACTGGTCTCTACTTTTTCCTGATGGGCTTAGTAGATGGATCTAGTTCAATTGTGTGTTGTGCTAGCTTAGGATTGGACCCTCTTAGGTATTCGTAGCTCCAAGCAAATACATCTGTAAACTCTTGGAAATTTTTCATGAAATCATACCTTTCTTGCTCAGTGGCCACTTTGCTAATTTGAAGTGTTTTGCCTTCTCCAACTAGAATTGACTTTGAGTATTCTCCTCTGATCTGTATATTAGCATTCTCTTTTTGAAACTGATCATTAGGATTGAAGATAGACTCTAATGTCACTAAGTCTTTGGGAAGCTTGTTTGTATGTAGCTGCACCACTTGGTCTCCATATTGCTGCTCTAATCTATTTGGATTCCTAGCTAAGAACTCAGCTTCCTCTTGCAAAAAAAATAATGATCTACGATCATTCTCAAAACACCTACCAACATGTGTTGTTATCTCGGCACTTTTGGACTTACAATCACATGGATACGTGGTTGCCCTTTGTCCCTCTTGATGTTGTCAACCACATCAAATGTTGCTCCAACTGCATTGCAAGCCTATCAGCAGCTTTGTTCTCCTTCCTAGGTATGGACACAATGTTGAAGGCTTCGAAATCCTCAATGAGATCCCATACCCTATTCTTGTAGCTTTTGAGTAGGTCATTCTTGACAACATTTTTTCCTTTGACTTGATTGGAAACCAGTTCACTGTCACCAAACACTTATAGGTTCTTGATTCCTTGTCTTCTAGCCCAATGCAATCCATGAACCAAAGCCTCATATTCTACAATGTTATTTGAGTAGGAAAACTGGAAATGGAAGGTGAGTAATACTTCATACCTTGGGGTGACACAATCATAGCTCCACCTCCAGCTCCTTGCCTACTTCTCGAGCCATCAAAGAAAAATTTCCATACTTCATTATCATCCTTATATTCTAGCTTAATGATGTCAGGAAGAGGATGATTCTCTTCATGTGGCAGTAGACTCCTCACTCAGATTATTCCATATCCTTATAAGGATCAAAAGCATGTCTTTTGACCACCCATTCATCGAGAGTTGGGTTCAAGATACACCCCACCTTGGTATCTCGCTTTGAAGTGTTTAGGAGGTCTTCCTGATCAAAAGCCAAATAATTTGCATTGATTGGGCTAGGCACATAAGACTCAATGTGATAATATGTTATGGGCTCGGATCTGATTGTGGCCTTCACCCCATACCTTGTTCTAAAGAGCATATGTGACTAGTCAACAGACAAGTAGCCTCCAATTTTGGTAGTGAAGTCCCTAGACAAACACAATGTAAAATGTGGTGGCAAGTCTATGACTGATACATTTTGCAATACAGTCACATTAGGGAAGGCATGCAGAGTGAGGCTCAAATCCTTAATGATTTTGATAGTTTTCATTGCTATCCCATCCAATTGTACTACCCCTCTAGAGATGACTTACACTGGAGACCAAGTTGATCAACTATTTGTTTGGGCATTACATAACTACTTTCCCTAAATCAATCATGTAATTATGCACCAGTTTATCCCCAATGATTAATGAAACATATAATGGGGGAGGTATCGGTGGTCTTACCTTGTTGCTCTCGATGGTTTCCTCTAGATTGAGTGTATTGGTTAGCACTTTCTCTTGTTGGTTAAGGGGTTGATTTGAGCTTGACCAATTTTGCATAGCAGTCTGCAATAGATCCCTCTGCCTTAGAATGGCTAGTGACTCCCATAGTGACATGTTCACACTTGTCCTCTTCATTTTCTCAATGATATTAAATGAGCTATCTTTTTGTTGCCCCTTTCTGGCACATTTTTTTCTTGCACATGGGTTGCTATAACCGGTGCTCGAGTGGATTTGGAAGGTGGCTTAGATTGTCTCTACACATTAGGAGTTGTATTTTGGATGCTAATACCTTGTGGAGTGATAGATTATTGAGGATATCCCGAGTTTGGTGAATTTCCTCCAATATTTCTCTTCTTAGATAGTGTATTGGTGGCTATACTTTGAGAAGGAGTTTGATTCATTCCACAGAAGTCTTTAGCTTGCCAATTGACAAGCATAGTGTCAGTTGGAGGTCCCTCTTGCTAGTCTCCTTACTACTGGTCTCCTTCTTAGCCAAAGGTTCTTCAGACACACCAATGGTTTGCACCATCAAATCTTGATTTAGTACACCATTGAAGCACATTGATTGATTATGTGGTTGATCGCATAAGAAACACCAATCATATTCTTATGTCATGTTATTTTGCGTTGGAACCAATGCCCTTGATGTTGAAGCTGTGTTTGGATCATATGGCCTAAAAGGTCTAGCAACTTGAGATTGTCCTTGGTGTTGACTCTGAGTTACAACCTAGGCTTGTGGTCTATTTTGTTGATATGGGGGTCTAGCTTGATACTGAGCTTGAGGCTGATATGGCCTAGAACTCTGAGCCTGCTATCTTTTGATGGTTACTAACTCATTCCCTAGGTTTTGAAGTTGTTTCATAATTTCTTGAACCTCCTTTGAGGTGGTAGATGATGAGGTGGAGGCTTCAGCTGAACTTTGACTCCTAGGAGTAGGTATAGGAGCTATTGTGGGTGTTTGGCTGGTACTTGGGTTTCCTAATTCGGGGTATAGAGGCATGGATGGCCTAGGAGCAAGTTTTCCAGCCTGAATTAAATGATTCTCAGCTCCTATGGAAAGGCTATAGGCTACTAGGTAAGGTTTTTCCCCATTGACTGAATCATTAAAGCAATATCAGAATTTAAAGCTCTAAGAAAGTATAAGAAGGAACCTTCATTAGTGGGCTTTATTACTACTGGAATCCTATCCTAGGTCCATTGAAATCTGAGGTTGAAATCGTCAACTGCTCATTCGGAGCTCTCTTGATTGTTGTCAATTGCTCCAACAAGGATAAGTTATCTCCTTTTTCTCCAAACTAGTTGTGAAGATTTGTGCACAGATGGTCCCAAGATTGAATAGAGCCTGCTTCTAGGCTCCTGAACCATTGTGAAGCTTTACCCTTGAATGAAGAGGCTAGCAACTTGACTATAATGTCCATCTCATTGATCTCATGGATTGTATAGACATTTGCAATATCTTGAACGTGGTCACCAGGAGAATTTTGGTTTTCCCAGTGAAATATGGGATGCTCTTCAATGTTGCCACCAGGACTGGATTTTGTACATTCAGAGTGAGTGGGATATTGTTAATGAAATTTACATAGGGATTTGGCTATGCCATCCTGATCGGCCCGATCACCCTTCTTGGTTGACAGAATGACCTACTAGGAGGAGGTGTTGATAAGGCTCTGTTTGGCAAAGATAGAGACCTTTGGGCTCTTCTTCCTCTTCTCCTTATATCCGAGGACAAGTGTAGGTGTACAAACTATCCCTCCTCTCTTGTTCTTGACCTTTTTGTATCCTTCTCATGAACTTGGGGAACTAGGACTATTGAAACTAGTAGATTATGTACCTTTTGGAGTCGTCAGATGTGTAGTTTTTAAAAGATTCTTAAAAGCTAGAATCATAGCAAGTGCACATTGATCTTACTGTGATAAAATAGAGACTTCTTGGTCCCACTGGGTGTGCCAAAACTGTTAATGAAAAATCACAAAGACCCCCAAATGAGTCGTCAAATCTACTTTTCTAAGGTAGATTCATTTGGTGTGATTCACATAACATTGAGTCTTCCCCAAAGTGTGGGACTTTGCAAATGGGAAAACTCTCCAGATTAAGGTTGGTTCCTACTCCTTTGTTTAGGTGTATGCATGAAATTGCAGAGGATCTATCCTAAATCCTACTCTAATTTTCCAAGGAGACAGAGTTAAAGAGGGGATGCAAAGCAAATAAAACTTAAACTACAAGGTGATACACCAAAGGAGTGATGAACAATTGTTTTGCTGGTAGACACAAACCAAAAGAATGCAACACAAAAAAATGCACAAATAACCAAGCTTGTAATGAAGGATCAGAAGACAACAATTAACACAGAAAGGGATGAAGATCACCCACAGAACATGTATTATTGCTCTCACGGCTTGATATGATGCATTACAATAGTAACAAGGAAAATTTACGTTTTACAGTCTATATGGGAGGTCGAAAATCCATGAATTCACTTGCCAAGGGGAAGAGGGGAGCCTACAAAACAAAAGAATGTCCAACCCTTTACAATGAGTCTTGACCCGATTTTATAGATTCAACACAGAGGGGAGAAAGAGAGAGAAGTGGGAAAAAAATAGTCAAGCTCAACCACCACTATTAATACCTCCCGTAAAATCTACCCCCAAATATATCTTGACTGTATCAATTTCTTATTCAAGTGCCTCAAGGAGAAGGAAACGACAGAGTAGATTGAATCTAATTTGGTTGTTGGGAAAAATAGATCTTGCATTGATGGCCTTGAAGATGTTTCTCCATTTTTCCCCACCTAACCTCCCCAAACTTAAATTTTCAGATCTCCATGGCGTAGATGAGGCTGAGATATTTCCAATGGTGTTAGATTTGTAATATTTTGAGCCCTGAGTTGAAAGATATGCTCCTTCAAATTTTTTATGGATCCATATGAAAGGGCGGGAAAACCAGTTTGAAAAACAGCTCTCTTTTAAATATGGGACACGTGGAGGGTTGGCGCTTATTTGAGGGTGGCCTCTATATTTTTCTCTTGGAATGGTGTGGGGCTGACATGTGGCTTCCTCCACCAGCCTACTTAATTTATATGTTTTTTCATAATTCCTTTGCTCGGTGGGGTCATATTTCTTGGATCTGGGACACACGGAGGTCCTGTCACTTGTCTCGAAAACCTCCTTTCAATCATTCTCTTGAAATAGCATTGGTTGGACACCTAGAACCCTCACTGGTCTTTCAAAATACATTGAATATTCAACCTGACTTTGTCCCTTTTTGAAATGGGACGCGTGGAGGCTCTATGCTCACTTAGAAACCACTTAAGATTTGGCCTCTGAAAAAGCATCGATTGACACTTGGAAGCCTCCACGGGCTCTTAGACTTTTCAATGGCCCCTCTTTCCTTTTTAGACCCTAGGCTACATGGTGAACTGACACTTATTTGAGCCTCTACTTTTGGATTTACCCTTGGAGATGCGTAGAGTCGACACATGGATTCTTCCATGACCACTTTTAAACTTAGCCTTTTTTGAGGCCCGCTCTATCCACCTTTTATCTCTTTTTATTGTTTCTACGTGGATGGTTGGCATGATTTGAGTCTCCGCCTTGGGCTCCCATTTTGGAATTACACTAAGCCGACACTTTTCCCTTTCTACCAAGTTGTAGACTTTTCAACAAATCGTGTAACTTTTAGGGCTCTGGACGCGTGGAATCTTGGCACTCGTTTAAGTCTACCCCTTTGAATTTAATCTTTGGAGGTGCACCGTTTGGACACGTGGTTCTCTCTGCTATCTCCTCCATACTTAGTCAATTTTGGACTCATTCTGAACCGTTTTGAGCCCGAAGACTTTGGATCTTTGTTGTTTCTTCTTTCTCTTCTTGCTCCTCTTTCTTTGAGCTTACTTGTCTGTTAAATAGATTTAAGACATAGATCTACTCGATAGAGTTGTCTCTTTTCTTTCTTCATGCATAGGGTCATTTGGTCCTTTGCAGGTCCCGCCACTCCATCGTTGAGTCCTTCTACGACCTGTTTGCAAGATTTAACTGTGTTTTCTCTGGTTCTTCCTGTGCGGGGTCATGGCTGATCCAATACTTTTCCTGGGGGGTGAAATATGGATAACATAAACCTTCGGATCCACGCATGTGACTTCTCAAGGTGTAATAGGAAAAACTACTAACCATGAAGCTACAATTCCCAAGGGACCTAGATCAAAGAGGATGAGTGGGGAACACAGTGCATCAATCATGGGTTATGTAGAGAACATCAGAAAAATTATCCGTGCATGGTTCCAAAGCACTGTAGAACAAAAGGATTTATTTGGCTAGGAACTAATGGATGGGGATATGGTGACTGTGCACACTCGAAATCAACTCTCACGCTCAATGCATACCCACATGGATAAGCCTAAATTTGATGTATGCGAAGAGTCATGTGTTTCGAGATGGCTGAAGAAGGCACCCCAAGCTAGACATATGATAGTAAAGCCTACTGTCATGTCAGATGAATAGGTCAGAAATGCATTGGTGAAGGCTTCTACTAAAGTTACAAGAACAAATGTGGACAAGGCCACAAAAATCATAGCACTACGTGATGAGTTAAAGACAAAGGATGCATTGATAACACACCTAACCTAAGAGAGGGACTTAGTGCATAAGAAGAACGAAGTATTTATCAACATCACAGAGGATATTGGAGACAATGTCATAAGAGCTAGGGCACACTTGGAGCCTAAGGTACCACAGATATTTCCCTTAGTGATACATTATGTAGGAAAGTTGGTGGACCTAATGCTTAAAGATGAACCTCTATGCATGCCGGTGCAAAGAATCTGAAAAGAGCGAGTAAAGGGCTAAGGCTGTAATAGCTAGAAAGATTACATCATACAAAGGCTTACCGAAAGATGATCTAGGAAGAATTGAAGAAGGAAGATCATGCCTTAAATATATGCACATGTCCTATAAAGGTGTTGATCAAGGTAAAGACTACGGAAGAAGATGCATTCCAGGAAGGCTATGAAGGATGATACCTTGGGCCAAGTAGAGAGGTTAACACTCGTAAAGAAAAAGTATGAGGCCCTAACAATAACACAAGAGCCACACAAGGAAAGATTAGATGAGCTTGGGAAACTCATCACACAAAATATGGATGCACTGGAAGGACAACATACTACAATGTCTAGCATTATGTTGGTATTGCAGAATGAAAAAGGTGAAGTTACCTAAGATGAATTGGAGTCTATTATTTTGGACGTACTAGAGTAGGTAGAGAAAGAATTCACCGAGTGGTAGGATTTGGAGGTCGTAATAAAGGAAGAGTATCCAAAGTTGATCCTTCAAACTAATACAATGGAGGCTACCTCATAAAACATTATTTATTCATCTACATTCTTTCTTATTATTTCCATTCAACATTCTTTACTTCAATTTTTGGAGATACCCATTGTTGGGGTGACAATGAGATTAGTGTGGGGTAATGTTGATCAGAGAACACTTGATAGAACTCACACAAGAATTTCATGTGGGAAAATAGGCCAGGTTTAAGGGCGCGAATGGACAAGAAGAACTCGTGTGCGAGAGGGCAAGTTCAACATTCAGGACTTAGTCGATTTTGAGCATGAAGACCTATTTTTAGAAGATGGCATGTGGAACACACCAACAATGCAGAGACGTGTGTGCCACACATTTTCTATCTTTAGAGGATCATATCGAAGCATTTTACATGGAGATGAGCTAAGAATAGGATTTTCACTTCAATTAACTGTAAGAGGTCTATAGATAGCACACTTGCATGTGTGGTTATGCTTGTAAATGGCGCATGGCTATTAATAGCATGCGACCTATTTTTGGAATAGATAAGTGGTGAAGGAAATTCCCACCCTATATAAATGATGTGAAGCACTTAGTAAGATATATAGATATACAAAGATAGAGAAGAGAGATATATAGGTATATGCAGAGTGTAAGAGGTAAGCATAGAGAGATATGTGCATATGACTAGATTATTGTATCAGATCCATGCACGCATTGGTATAGAATTCCATTATTGTAAGGAGCTTATATGGTTATTAATAGATAGAAGTTATTGGTTGAATCTAAGTGTCATTTTTGTGTGTAATTGAGTAGTGCATGTTCTTGATTCAATCATGATTATTGTTTAAGCTTATTCTTTCTTAGATCTGAATATGACATTCCTTGTAGAATGAGGGATTAGTTACGATCTCTATGATTTTACCTTAATCACACTAACATCCTACTACAAAAAACCCTAAAGAGGGACCTGGTACCTTGGTGCACTTCGGGTGAGCACTCGGCCTAGGGTGAGTGATGTGCCAAAGACGTCCGGGGTGTTATCTGGTAAATTCTAGGCTACATCAGGTGATGTTGTATCCTCCATATGATACTAGGAGCAATGGGAATGAAGAAAATATGTGTTTATAGGTGGATTTGGGAAATGTATTAGTTGAGAATTAGCACAGGTAAGTGATGTTGGTCGGGGATGACCAATGATGATTCAAGGGTAACCAAAGGGGATAAAAACTGATGAATGTCAGATAGTAGGTTGTATGATGACCGTTTATGAGAATACAGAGAGTACAGAGACTTAGAAAAAAATTCAAAATAGTAAAGAAGATGAGAATAGGTGTCCTTTGGGGAAGTTAACTACAAAAAAGGATGGGTAATCGTCGGACGATTAGGTAGAATCGATGCGACATCATGAAAATTGGAAAAATGGATTGTTGTGAATTTGAGTCAGATAAATAATCAACCTAGAGGTCTGGAGATGATGCAATGAAGTCTTGACACACTCAAAAGAAGTCAAAATACTCCAACTGTGATTGTGGAGTGTGCAAGGAAAAAGAATGGAAAAATGGAGAAATGTATCCTCACACCTCAAAATACACATCAATCAAATGCTAAAAACACGTATCTAACAAGTGATTTTTAATGTGTTGAGATTATGCTATTTAGAATACTAAATCATTAATTTATAGTATATTTTTTGGTGAGGAAGGATTCCTACGAAGAAGGATATCTAAAAGAAGAGGTTACAAGTTATGTTATGGTGGGGCGGGATGTCCTCTGAGGTAATGACTCAATAGAAGTAATGAGATGGGAGTACCGTCAATCCTCTAATCATGTGATCACTGACAAGTGTTCCTAGGTAAGATGTTGTTTAAGAAAGATGTGTATATTTCAATTTTGTGTAATTTGGTAAGACACAAAGAGAGA